>CM076575.1:60509351-60931434 GCA_034641835.2 Pinus albicaulis | reverse complement strand
TCGGAACTCTACGATTGATCGCACGACTTTGTAAAACGCTGCGATTGAAGTGGCGGACCCGATCCAGTTATAAGCGGGAGTTGATATATGCAAATCGCATCCGTAATCTCAATCGCAATCGGAACTCTCTGATTGATCGCATGACTTTGTAAAACACTGCGATTGAAGTGGCGGACCCGATCCAGTTATAAGCGGGAGTTGATATATGCAAATCGCATCCGTGTTCTGATAGCAATCGGAACTTTTCTATTATGTGCCCCGATTGCATTTGATTGAAGCCTAGACCCGATGAAGCAGTAACTTTATGATTAACAAGTGTTTGAGTTCCAGTTCTAATCGCAAACGGAAATTTGTGAAGGCGCTGTTATATATAAATATATATATATATATATATATATATATATATATATATAAAGTTGTTGCGATTGTATTGAAAAGTGCCGCGTGGTCTGTGGACCCACGGGCCTCGGCTTAAGGTGGAAGGCGATTGTTTATATAAAATAATTGCTGTGAGATATATAAAACATGGTTGCGGTTGTATTAAAACATGTCGCGTGGTCTATAGACCCACGGGCCTCAGCTTAAAGGAAGCGTTATTAATGTAATACAATTGTAATATATGTATGTTAAAGCTCGCGGAACGCCGCCACATCAGCAGACACTTGCACAAGTGCTGCGAAAGTTAGATGCGATTGATTCATTTCCCATATATAAAGCGGCATTATAAAAATAAAATAAAAATGCGGATGAATAGAATTAAGGAGTTAGCAGACCATAAGCAGGAAATGCATCACAGAGAAAAGGGACAAAGGCAGTTAGAAGAACAAATGCAGCCAGCAAGCAAAGACAAAATGATGAGCTGGAGTTCACATTATAATTAGAATGTAAATGTTTTAATTATTTTTATTGTTTGTGATGCATTGGCAAGTCTCCGAGAGAAAACAAACTCCCACTGGAATGTTAAAATTGACACCTACAGTTATAATTTCTGAGTAAGCTGATAAAAGGAGTGAGAAGGCAGAAGGCAAAGAGACATGACTTTCCATTTCGAATTCCAAGCAGAATACAAACAGTCATGTGAGGAAATCTATAAATAATATCATCTTGATATTCAAAAAAGAAGAAGAGAGAGTAAATCAAGAGAAGGCAGAATATAGAAGAGTGAGGCAGAGAAGATTAAAAAAAGCAGAACAGAAGGAGAAGCTACAGAACAGGGCTGATATTTTTCTATTATGCACCCCGATTGCATTTGATTGAAGCCCGGACCCGATGGGCTTATTAACTATGATTAACAAGTGTTTGAGTTCCAGTTCTAATCGCAAACGGAAATTTGTGAAGGCGTTGTTATATATAAATATATATATATAAAAAGTTGTTGCGATTGTATTGAAAAGTGCCGCGTGGTCTGTGGACCCACGGGCCTCGGCTTAAGGTGGAGGGCGATTGTTTATATAAAATAATTGCTATGAGATATATAAAACATGGTTGCGGTTGTATTAAAACATGCCGCGTGGTCTGTAGACCCACGGGCCTCAGCTTAACGGGAGGGCGATTATTAATGTAATACAATTGTAATATATGTATGTTCCGGCCTGCCACATCAACAAGACACTTGCTGCGTGTAAAGGATTGAATTACAGTCAGCAGATTCATTTATATATAAAGCGCTGGTATAAAAATAAAATAAAAATGCGGTTCATAAATTCAGGAGTTACGCAGCAGCCATAAACAGAAAGGCATACAGAGAAGAGAAAGGGACAAAGAGACAGTTAGAGAAAAGACAAATGCGCAGCAAGCCAAGAGACAAAATGAGTGAGCTGGAGTTCACATTGTAATTCGAATGTAAATTTTTTAATTGTTTTTATTGTTTGTGATGCATTGGCAAGTCTCCGAGAGAAAACAAACTCCCACTGTAATGTTAAAATTGACACCTACAGTTATAATTTCTGAGTAAGCTGATAAAAGGAGTGAGAAGGCAGAAGGCAAAGAGACATGACTTTCCATTTCAAATTCCAAGCAGAATACAAATAGTCATGTGAAGAAATCTATAAATAATATCATCTTGATATTCAAGAGTGTAAGGAGAGAGTAAATCAAGAGAAGGTAGAATATAGAAGAGTAAGACAGAGAAGATTAAAAAAAAAAAAACAGAACAGAAGGAGAAGCTACAGAACAGGGCTGATATCTGAGGTAAATCAGCAAACTTTCAGTTTGATAAATTGAGGAAGTTGGAGCTTCCCTATCAAGTTGCAGCTTGATAGTCGTCAGTTGTAGCTGACTGAGGTTGGAGCCTCCTGTAGGTTGGTGCCTGCAGAAAACTGAAGGGAGTTGGTGCTTCCTTGCAAGTTGTAGCTTGCAGAATTGAGGTAGGAGCCTCCTGTAGGTTGGTGCCTGCAGAAAAACAGTAGTGAGAGGGAGTTGGAGCTTGCCTTTGCATCACAACAATAATAAGATGTGGTTTTCTCCCTTTATGGGTTTCCACTTATATCTGGTGTCTCTGTGCATGATATTTATGTATTGATGTGATATGTATCATTTGCTTAATACTTGTTGCTCTCAAATTAAGTCTACTGCTCTATCAAACTAATACTTTCAGATTACATTCTAAGATTACTCTCACATCAAATAGAGTTTGAAATGAAGGTGTAAATAAGTTTATTGAAAAGTTTAAAAGATTAGGAATGTATTAAACTGATTCACCCCCCCCCCCTCTCAGTTTAATTAGAGATTCAACAATTGGTATCAGAGCCAAGTTCCTTTGTACAAGTCTAACAACTGAAAGGAGATCCTAGGTTCCCAAGATGGCTAGTAAAGAAGGATGCTCAACCAATAAAGCCCCTTTCTTCACTGGTGAAAATTATGCTTTCTGGAAAATCAGAATGAAGACATACATAATGTCACTAGGAGTAGAAGTCTGGGCTGCTGTGCAAGTAGGATATGCCCCGAAGTCAACTGATACAGAGAAAGAAGCTAAAGAAAGCTTTGTAGCTAATGCAAAAGCCATGAATGCCATCCTGAATGGATTATGTGAAGCAGAGTTTATTAAAGTAATGCACAAAGACACAGCCAAGAAAATATGGGATACTCTTGAAGACATACGTGAGGGAGACCAAAAAGTAAAAACTGCCAAACTTCAAGTATATAGAGCCCAGTTTGAAAACTTAAAAATGAATGATGATGAAGATGTTGGCAGCTTCTTCTTAAAAGTTTCAGAAATTGTTAACAATATGAAAGCTCTTGGAGAAACCATACCAGAAAGTATAGTTGTGCAAAAGATTCTAAGATCACTCCCATCCAGATTTAATCCCAAGGTATCTGCAATAGAAGAGACAACGGATTGGGAGACTTTGACCATGAACCGGATACTTGGAAATCTAACAGCCTATGAAATGAGGCTCCCACAGAAGAATCCAAGTACAAGGGAAGCAGCATTCAAAACAGAAAAAAGGAAAGAAGAAAAGGAAGAAATATGCTCTTGCTCTGATGAAGAAGAGGCTAAATTTGTCAAGAAATTGGATAGAGGCTCAGGTAGATACAAAGGTAAACTTCCCTTCAAATGCTTTAACTGTGGAAGAGTTGGAAATTATGCTGCTAAATGTCCTCACAAGAAAGTAAGAAATCAAGCTCAAGAATCAGAGAAAGACACATCAAAGTTCTGGCAGAAAGGAAAGAAATTCAGCAGAAAATCCTTCTATGCTCAGCAAGATAGTAGTGCATCTGAAGACTTAGATGAACCCTCAAGTGAAGAAGGAACCTCAGAATTTTTATTGATGGCCATAGAAGATCTTGAGGGACTCCTACTAGAAGATGAAGAAGAAGAAGGGGAAGTAGACCTTGAGGGGGAGCTAAGAAGTGCTCTGGAGGTGATTGAAAGACTCAAACTAAAATGCAGAAAACAAAAAGAGATTCTCTTAAAATGTGTGAAAGAAGAACAAAATTCAGAAGTCCTCATGCAGCTGAAGGTAAAGCTTGAAGAAGCCAAGAAGATAGAAGATATGTTACTTCAGCAAATCAAAGATAAATCTCGAGAACAAGAGAAGCTGGAAGAAGAAATTTTGTGTCTGAGAAAGAAATTAGAAAATGCCCAACAGAAAGTTTCTATATACCCTTCTCAAACAACAAGCTCTATTAAGTTGAATGAAATTTTGGTTGCTCAAATATCCCCTATGATAAAGACTGGAATAGGCTACGAAGGAGAATCAAGTAAAGGAAAAGAAAAGGTTGACAGAGAGATTATTTTTGTAAAAGCAAAGAAGGATGAGGAAGTAGCTCAAATAATTCCTACAAAAGAAGAAATCTGCAATAAGAGAGATAGAGAGCAGAAGAAACCTCTAGTAACAAAGAATATAATGAATACTAAGATGGCATAAAAAGAATCATATGCCCCTGAGTATATAAAATTTGGAAGTCATCAGAGGAGATTCTTCCCTCCTATGAAGAATGCCACCTGCTATGTCTGCCACAAGCCAGGACACACTGCTGCATATTGTTATGCAAAGAAGAGTAATTCAGACCTGCAAAAGATGAAAACAGTGAAGAGGCTATCTCAAACAAACAAATGGAGAAAACAATCTTACATCAGGTATGCAAATAATTTCTATGGTTATTGTTTTTATTGTAAGGAATTTGGCCATAAAATTATTGAATGTAGAAAGTATAGACAAAGACTGATGTTCAATACCTCAAGGAGGTTTATGAGTCAAAGAAATTTTTTTTATGCTCACAATTCTGCAAAAACTATAATCAGATGTTCAAAAGGGGGCCTCCAGTGGATAAAGAAGGTGAATAACTGTGACCTGGCTCTAACTACTCAAGATCTGAAAAGCGAGTGGTACTTGGACAGTGGTTGCTCCAAACACATGACTGGAGACAGAAGCACATTTATAACTCTTGATGAAATTAAATCTGGCAATGTTATTTTTGGTAATGATAAATTAGGAAAGATCAAGGGAAAAGGCTCAGTCAGCATAGACAATGGCAGAGGAAAAGCTCAAGAGGTACTATTTGTGGATGGACTGAAATAAAATTTACTGAGTGTTAGTCAGATGTGTGACAAAGGCTGTGAAGTTTTTTTTAGAGCAAAATATTGTGTAGTCAAGTCAAGCACAACAGGAAAGACTATGCTCAAAGGTGTTCGAACAAAGAACAATGTATACATAGTGAAAGAGGAATATGAAACCTGCCATCTTAGAAAACTTGAGGAGTCATGGTTGTGGCATAGCAGATTGGGACATCTCAGCTTTGACCATATCATCAAATTGAGCAAGAAGAAAGCTGTCAAAGACATGCCAGAAATAAAAAGGCCTTCAAGTACTATATGCAAATCTTGTCAACTGGGGAAACAGACTCGCACATCCTTTAAATCTAAAGAGGAGTTGTCAACAAGAAGACCACTCCAGCTTGTCCACATGGACCTGTGTGGACCTGCTAGAACTAGAACACCAAGTGGAGAATCCTATTTCATGCTGATAATACATGACCTCTCCAGAATGACATGGGTTGCCTTTCTCAAAAATAAATCAGAAGCATTGGAAAAATTTAAGATATTCAAAGCATTAGCAGAAAATCAAACTGGATGCAAGCTGAAATGTATCAGATCAGACAGAGGAGGGGAATTCACAGATTATGACTTTGCATACCTATGTAATGAACATGGAATAAAACAACAATTTACTATTGCAGGGACACCTCAGCAGAATGTAGTAGCAGAGAGACAAAACAGGTCTGTACAACAAATAGCCAGAGCTATGATGCAAGAGAATAATATTGCTCAAACCTTCTGGGCAGAAGCAGTACACACATCAATACATATCCTTAATAAAGCTCACTTAAGGCCAAGCAGTGACAAAACTCCATATGAACTATGGCATGGAAAGCCAGCTTCAATAAAACATTTCAGAGTCTTTGGTAGCAAGTGTTACATAAATAACAATGATGAAAACCTTGGGAAATTTGATGCAAGAGCAGATGAAGGGATTTTTCTAGGATATGCTTCCAAAAGCAAAGGGTACAGGTGCTACAACAAGATCCTTCGAAAGATAGTTGAAAGTATTGATGTGAGATTTGATGAAGAACTTCCAAACAATACAAGAAATACAGACTGTTGCAGTCCATCAGACAACCATGAAGAGGAAGAAAAGGATGATGATGAAACAAGAAAGACAACAGATGATGCAGAGCTGAGCTCGAAAACCCCCTCAAGATACACTCAGAAGAATCATCCTGAAGATCAGATCATAGGAGACAAGAAAGCAGGAGTCCAGACAAGAAGGCAGCTAACAGAACAAACAGAATAAGTATACATAGCCATGTTATCACAAATAGAGCCAAAGAAATTTGAAGAAGCCAACAAGGACAAGTATTGGGTAAAAGAAATGAATGAAGAATTGGACCAAATTGAGAATAACAATACCTGGGAACTAGTTCCTAGACCTATTGAGAAAAATATCATTGGTTCAAAATGGGTATTCAAAAACAAAATGAATGAGCAAGGACAAGTAATTAGGAATAAAGCCAGGCTGGTCTGCAAAGGATACTCACAAATTGAAGGACTTCACTATGATGAAACATTTGCACCTGTAGCCAGAATGGAGGCTATCAGAATGTTCCTGGCATTTGCATGCTACCAAGACTTCAAGGTATATCAAATGGATGTAAAGTCTGCTTTTCTTAATGGAGATCTAGAAGAAGAAGTGTATATGGAACAACCAGAAGGCTTCTCATTGACAGACAAAGAAGACTATGTGTGCAGACTGAAGAAGGCCCTATATGGACTGAAACGGGCTCCTCGTGCTTGGTACTCAAGACTGGACAAATATTTGCAAAAACAGGGTTTTAAGAGAGGTGGAGTAGACAACAATCTATACATAAAAGCGCATGAAAATGAACTCCTAATTGTTGTTGTATATGTTGATGACATTATGTTTGGAAGAAACAAAGATGATCTAGCAAAAGGGTTTGCTAATGAGATGAAAACAGAGTTTGAAATGTCTATGATTGGAGAACTCAGTTTCTACTTGGGACTGCAAATTCAGCAAAAGAACACAGGCACATTCATTTCTCAAGAAAAATACTTAAAAGAAATGCTGAAAAAATTCAAAATGGAGGAATGCAAACCAATGACAACCCCCATGATCACGGGATGCAAGTTGTGTGCTGATGATAGGTCTGCAGATGTAGATCAAAAACTCTACATATCCATGATAGGAAGCCTGCTGTACTTGACAACTTCAAGACCAGACATCATGCTAGCAGTAGGACTAGTGGCAAGATATCAAGCAGCACCTAAACAAAACCATCTTCTGGCAGTAAAAAGAATACTCAGATATCTACAAGGAACTGCACAATATGGGCTTTGGTATCCTAAAGGCAAAAGGTTCACCTTGACAGCATACACAGATGCAGATTGGGCCAGCTGTGTGGATGATAGGAAGAGTACAAGTGGAGGTGCATTCTATCTAGGAGAAAGTCTGGTGGCATGGCTAAGCAAGAAACAAACATCCATCTCTCTGTCTACAGCTGAAGCAGAATATATAGCAGCAGCAGCATGTTGCTCACAAGTCATGTGGATGAAGCAGACACTTCAAGACATGAAGGTAAGCATTAATGAACCTATCTCAATCAAATGTGATAATACAAGTGCTATAAGTATATCTAAAAATCCTTTGCTTCATTCAAAAACTAAACATATACCAATCAAGTATCATTTTCTCCGAGAACAAGTGGCTCAGAAGATAGTTAAACTGGACTATGTATCAACGAAAGAACAGATAGCAGATATATTTACCAAACCACTTGCCGGAGAACCATTCGAATACTTGAGAGACAAACTAGGGGTAGTATCTGTAGATACTATTCTCTAATATGAAGAGAAAGTACAGTCTCAGGGGGAGAACAAAACGAAGATATCATTCCAGGGGGAGAACAGCCAGCAAGATAAGCATAAAACAAGTCCACGGGATCAGCATTATCAATATTATCAGCATTCAGAAGCAACAAGAACCTTTCAATCGTAAAATGCATCATCTTTGTCTGCAATCTAGCACATATTACAGGCACTACAAATGAAACACAGCATAGTCCAATTTCGGCAGAAGAGGACCTAAACGTAACTCAGAGAAAGGAAATACAACGACAGAACCCATACGGAGGGATGAGGAGTCATCCTTTGCCATTGATGTCAAAGGGGGAGGAAGAACAAATAGCAAACAGGAAGAGCAAGCAACAAGAGAAAGAGAAAGCAAACAGAGAAAGTGGATTGCCATTAATGCCAAAGGGGGAGACTGTTGGAAATATTATCATTGATGGCAAAGGAGGCAGCACTCAGGCAAAAGAGGCAGCGCTGTAGAAAAGGAAGGCAAAAGAGGCACAGCGAAAGCAATAGAGGCAGCAAGAAGAAAGTCAAAATGTAACAGTCATAGAAGCACAGTGAAGAACAATTATCGGAAGATAGAGACAGATGCAGAGTGACAGAAGCAGAGACAGAGGCAGAGAGAAGTTACAAAATTCCGGGAATCGCACTCTCCAACGCGAAGATAGCGAGAGGAGAGACGAGAGACGGCTTCGATTTACAAAATTCCGGGAATCGCACTCTCCAACCGGCGGAGCAGAGGCAGAGACAGAGGCAGAGAGCTGTTATAATTCCGAGAATCGCCATCAATGCCAAAGGGGGAAACTGTTGGAAATATTGTCATTGATGGCAAAGGAGGCAGCACTCAAGCACAAGAGGCAGCGCTGTAGCAAAGGAAGGAAAAAGAGGCACAGCGAAAGCAATATAGGCAACAAGAAGAAAGTCAAAATGTAACAGTCATAGAAGCACAGTGAAGAACCGTTATCGGAAGATAGAGACAGAGGCAGAGTGACAGAAGCAGAGACAGAGGCAGAGAGCAGTTACAAAATTCCGGGAATCGCACTCTCCAACCGGCGGAGCAGAGGAGACGAGAGGCGAGAAAAGGAGTTACAAAATTCCGGGAATCGCACTCTCAGCACGGGCGGAGCGAGGTGAACGGAGAGCGGCTGACCCTCGTTCGAAGTCGCCTTTGGGAGGGGCAGGACATAAATTCAGAGATGGCAGTGGCGAATCTGGAGTCGAAACGCCATGTATGGTCAAAGATAGCCCAACTGGAGGGCAGGATAAAGTCCAGCGTCCTTCCAACCCCGTACAGTGTGTATAATTCCGAGAATCATTACCCGATGGGCGTTACATATAACATATAAACCATATTCCGGGAATCGCTTAACCCTTTGGAAAAGTATACATATATGTCTGTTATATTATGGAGCACACAAAACGAAGTTTTAGATGGTGGGACCTCTCCCCAATCGCAATCGGAGATCGCAAGGGCAACGGAACATCGCAACAGAAAGTTGCGATTGCGATTGAAGTGGCGGACCCGATCCATTTATAAGCGGGAGTTGATATATGCAAATCGCATCCGGAATCTCAATCGCAATCGAAACTCTACGATTGATCGCACAACTTTGTAAAACGTTGCGATTGAAGTGGCGGACCCAATCCAGTTATAAGCGGGAGTTGATATACGCAAATCACATCCGGAATCTCAATCGTAATCGGAACTCTCCGATTGGTCGCACGACTTTGTAAAACGCTGCGATTGAAGTGGCAGACCCGATCCAGTTATAAGCGGGAGTTGATATATGCAAATCGCATCCGTGTTCTGATCGCAATCGGAACTTTTCTATTATGCGCCCCGATTGCATTTGATTGAAGCCCGGACCCGATGGGCTTATTAACTATGATTAACAAGTGTTTGAGTTCCAGTTCTAATCGCAAACAGAAATTTGTGAAGGCGCTGTTATATATAAATATATATATATATATATATATATATATATATAAATTTGTTGCGATTGTATTGAAAAGTGCTACGTGGTCTGTGGACCCACGGGCCTCGGCTTAAGGTGGAGGGCGATTGTTTATATAAAATAATTGCTATGAGATATATAAAACATGGTTGCGGTTGTATTAAAACATGCCGCGTGGTCTGTAGACCCACAGGCCTCAGCTTAACGGGAGGGCAATTATTAATGTAATACAATTGTAATATATGTATGTTCCGGCTTGCGGAACTCGCCACATCAACAAGACACTTGCTGCGTGTAAAGGATTGAATTACAGTCAGTAGATTCATTTATATATAAAGCGCCGGTATAAAAATAAAATAAAAATGCAGTTCATAAATTTAGGAGTTACGCAGCAGCCATAAATAGAAAGGCATACAGAGAAGAGAAAGCGACAAAGAGACAGTTAGAGAAAAGAAAAATACGCAGCAAGCCAAGAGACAAAATGAGTGAGCTGGAGTTCACATTGTTATTCGAATGTAAATGTTTTAATTGTTTTTATTGTTTGTGATGCATTGGCAAGTCTCCGAGAGAAAACAAACTCCCACTGTAATGTTAAAATTGACACCTACAGTTATAATTTCTGAGTAAGCTGATAAAAGGAGTGAGCAGGCAGAAGGCAAAGAGACATGACTTTCCATTTCGAATTCCAAGCAGAATACAAACAGTCATGTGAAGAAATCTATAAATAATATCATCTTGATATTCAAAAAAAAAAAAGGGGAGAGAGTAAATCGAGAGAAGGCAGAATATAGAAGAATAAGATAGAGAAGATTAATAAAAGCAGAACAGAAGGAGAAGCTACAGAAGAGAGCTGATATCTGAGGTAAATCAGCAAACTTTCAGTTTGATAAATTGAGGAAGTTGGAGCTTCCCTATCAAGTTGCAGCTTGATAGTCGTCAGTTGTAGCTGACTGAGGTTGGAGCCTCCTGTAGGTTGGTGCCTGCAGAAAATCGAAGGGAGTTGGTGCTTCCTTGCAAGTTGTAGCTTGCAGAATTGAGGTAGGAGCCTCCTGTAGGTTGGTGCCTGCAGAAAAACAGTGGTGAGAGGGAGTTGGAGCTTGCCTTTGCATCACAACAATAATAAGATGTGGTTTTCCCCCTTTATGGGTTTCCACTTATATCTGGTGTCTCTGTGCATGATATTTATGTATTGATCTGATATGTATCATTTGCTTAATACCTGCTGCTCTCAAATTAAGTCTACTGCTCTATTAAACTAATACTTTCAGATTACATTCTAAGATTACTCTCACATCAAATAGAGTTTGAAATGAAGGTGTAAATAAGTTTATTGAAAAGTTTAAAAGATCAGGAATATATTAAACCGATTCACCCCCCCTCTCAATTTAATTAGAGATTCAACACAAAAAACAAACAAACAACAAACAACAAAACTAAATCATTGGGAAACCAATCATTTTCCTCTTTTCAAGATCAAATTTCTTTCTTTTTATAAGATTACATATTCCATACCGTTATTTAATCTTTATTCCATAGCTTTAATTAATCAAGCTCGTATTATTGTTCATAAATCTCATTTTCTCCATTACGTCATTTTCTCATTCATTCTTCCTATCTTATAGAATCTAGACATGCCCAATTTCCCATGAGAGTGTTAGCGGCAATAACCTTTTAAGGACTTGTGTAACATATAAAAAATAGAATCTCAGTTTTTCGAAGCTAGACATGCCCAATTTCCCATGAGAGTGTTAGCGGCAATAACCTTTTAAGGATTTGTGTAACATATAAAAAAAAAACATCTTTTTATTTATTTCACTATAATTTGCCTCAGTTACACATTCGGTCTCATAAGTTCACTCTTCAGGGCTTTGCCCACTGATACTTCGAAAATAATTTCAATATCTCCCAAACATACTACAAACACAAATTCTTCTGCAAAGAGAACTCACTGCAATCTTTTCAGGTCCAACCTTTGAGTCATGACCTGCCAACCTGAGTCATGACCTGACCTTTCAAAAAATAAGATTTGATCAGAACCTCACTTTCAAATTGTATGGCCCAGAAATCAAAATCACGGGTAAAACAAACCTCCCTGCCTCTCGGAATATAAAGCCGGGACCAACCTAACCAATGAAACCCGCTCATTACCAACTATTCAATAGGTTTTCCAATCAAAACCAAAGATAATTTTGCTGCTTAATAATCACGCATTGCTTTCGTGACTTCACTCTCTTCGCATCTCTAGGCATAAGTCCTGTAAAACATACGTTCACTGAGTTATTCATAGTTATCCATTGTGACAATGGAGAATATGCCCATTATCACGAGGAAACACTAATTAGTTGTCACGAGGGTGCCAAGCACCCAATCAATAATAATCACAATAGATCACATGTTTCACCTTAATGTTAAAATGTGAAGTATAACGTCACATTTAAAATGTAGTCACATTTATACCTCCACAATGCCCATAGAAGGTTAGTTAAATATTGGACTACAAAAAAAAAGAAAGAGAGTAAATTTAATGTCCACGAGGCTACAAATAGCCTATGGGACAGATTGCCTCTCTATCTAGCTCATGTAATCAGCCCTTTTCCGGTGGAGTTTTACAATAAATGCTCCCAGCTTCTTGACAAACTCTTCGCTGAAAACACTGGGAGGGTCATCTCAACAAGATGACAACAATAATAACAGCCATGTACTCCATCAATGAAGTTCGAGCTGTTTGAGGTATGTATGTCTACAAGAGGCGGTGGTGGAATCGTGTTGAGAACGAACCTAAGCCAAGGCCAACATCAAATAAAATCATGGCACAAGATGCCGCTCAAAACAAGGCACTGCCTGCAGCATCAGAGGCACCCACATTATATGATTCTAATTTACTAATACCCCAGTAATAGCAGTTGAAATTTTTCATCAAAGTTTCGTATTTTCAGGACCATGACATGAGTTAGGATGTAACGATATCAACCTAATAATGATAGAGCAAAAGATGGGAACTGATAAAGGCTAAGACCTCAATAATAACACAAGAAGAATGTCAGCATGAAAGTTCATAATACTTCAAAGTAACCCTGGAGTTGTTTCGGTAAGTCCCAAAACCCTTTCCCTATAGACCGATTGCTCTCTGCCACCATACATCCGAGCGGACCAAAGCACTCATACTTGGGTGGGTCCAATCCAAACCAGTTACCCGAAAGAAAAATGTCCACCCATGAAGTCTGCAATTGTAAACTTTTCCTACAACTCCCTCAAGTCTATCTCGATAGAATATGACAAATATAATAACATTGACAAGGATTTCCCAGATTAGTGTAAATTAATTGAATATGATGTTAGCGATGATATACAGAATACTGCTTTCCTATTTCCAGGAAATGTTAACCTCGTTAAAAATCCTGCCAATTCAAGATTTAAATGCAAGCATCCTCCCATGCCACTACATATTCAGACCTCTATGTGCATCCCTGCCCTATCAAGTATCGACAGTACTTTTCTATACTGAGGCACCTAGATAATTTACCATTATTCATTATTATCAAAAAGCATGTAAAAAAAAGGAGGATCCTCCAAAGCATCAAATAGGCTGTCTCTTGCCCTGAATGCAGCCAACCAAAACCCCTGTTGTGCAGATGGTCCATGAATTCCATGTGAATGAAGATTCATAGTACTGACTTCCAGAATACAAACACGGTAAATTAAAACCAATTTTTCAATGAGAAATTTTCACAAAATGCATACTTCAGTATCAAAAAAAACCACCTTCTACTATAGCATTACAACTTGCCAACGAAATCATATGTGGACAAGTAAAGGTCTATAAAAATGTCAGAAGTTTGTTGCACGAAAAATGCCTACTTATATTCACAAGGTTGAACAATAATTCAATTAAGAGCATAAACAATTCAAGGCATAGTGCCACCAATAGCATAAAGACCTTTCTATGCAACTGTGTCACAGTTTGACAGCTTTCTTTGCTAAGCTTGTGTACCACAACAGACAAATAACAGTCCCTTTCCAAATTCCATGAATAGTAGATAGCACAATAATTTACAATCTTGAGCAATCCAAAATTTGGCATACATAATGTTTGCACCTTGGATTACAGAAGCAGGAACACATATAAGAGACTTCACTATTAAAATGAAACATTTAAGCATTGCTACAGGTTCTTTAGCTTGCTCTCAAGAAAGAAAACCTGATTATACAATGCCATTCTATACAAGGGTACGCTGCAAGGGAAAGTCCAGCTCAAAGGACAAAAGCCAGACAAACTCCCAAGATTATGAGAACACAACTGATACACTCATTTGGCAACATCGATGTGCTCAGTTTTGTTTCAATAGAGTGATATCTAAAATTGCTTTTCACTGAATGCACCAGCAACTGTAATCCTGCTGCTGAGGTACAACACCAAAAATTTACAGGTGTTATGAAAATTGCATATTCAAATTGAAGACAGCCCAGGGTGCTATTCTCTCCAGGTGATTCCAAGCATATCCCACAAGGTAGAATTTATCTGCATCCCAGAGAGATAATCGTAAGATTAACAACATCAACAGTATTAGTATTACTGATATAACACTTTTAAGAAGGTACTGTGATAGCACTAGCTGTCATGGAATTTATCTGTGCATAAGAAAACCATAATACCAATGCCTATTATCATCTGTGTTCCTGCTGGAACTAATTTTTGATGTGACAAATTTTGATCTCCCTCTTCCTTTATTGCTACCAGAAGCTTTTGAACTGCTGCCTTTAACTCCAGCTTGTCCATTGTTCACATCTGACAGGCCGTTCTCCAAAGCTTGAACAAGATTCTCAAAATAATTGCGCGTTACACTGCATCTCAGTCAAAAATAGTGAAGGTCAATGGAGATGAAATGAAACAACAGGCAATCATCAAGAAAAAAAAGCTCAGAACTAAGTTGCACAAAATGGAGAAACAGAAACGAGTTTTCGAAACGGGAAGCGAAGCAAAACACGACCTCCCCAAATTTTGGAAACGGGGAAATGCAGTATATATATATATATATTAGAATTTAGGACATTGAAGAAATGTTATGTGAAATCATAAAAGTTTAAAACATACATGATACATGATAAATTCAAAGCATAAACTATTACAAGCTACAACGCATTTATTCATGAATGATAATAGACACAATGAAAATAGCAATATCGGAATATCGGATTGGTGCTCTTGATTAAATACGAGTTCCATACCCTAATACATGACAAAATACAATGGAAACATTGCAATCACCCAATCCTGAAAAACTGATAAGTCTGCTGGATTTTAAATGAGATCTAAAATTCTACTTTCTCCATATGAAATCCAATGAGGTCGGAACCACTCTCAAACATCCTGAGTCATTTCATGGTAATGTTAAAAATTTAAGTAGAAGGATGAAAATGATGATGAATCATTTTCATCCTTTTACTTTAAGAATTTAACATTGCCATGAATCGCATATAAATACTAGGGCCATAAGCTTTAAAAAGCCATCTAGAACCATCCATAAACGATTAGAATAATATTAAAAAGCACGAAAACTGAAAAAAAAAAAAAATATATAAAAAAACAAGTTAAATCGCTTTAAAGAGAAGGAAACGCGGAAGTACTGGCAATGTTTCCCGTACAGGAAATGTGCCAGTACAGCCGGAAATGCATTTCCAGGCCGTACGGTATGCGTTTCCGTTTTATTTTTTGCCAGAAACAGGGGTGGGGAAGACGTTTCCTGCAACATAGGCTCAGAATTAGGAAATACCTTGTGAGACCTGCAAGCTTTGTACGAAAATCATTGAAGTCCTTTGCAGGACTTTCGCCATCAATATAACCTTGTAGCTCTTTCTCAGCACACTGATGAAGCCGTTCTAAACCAGATTCGGCTTCACCTGAAACAATAGACAAAAGGCTCAGCAATTATGCAAATAATTACTACACTGCTAGATATTGTTGAAATAATAAGTTTACCTTGCAAGTACTCAAAGAATTGTCTTTTAGCATGCTCATGTTCTGGAAGATAATAACCATATGCATATGTCCACTTCAAAACACGTCTACATTCAACTATCTGTAATCACAAATAATAAAGAGAACAAATAAGCATCTGTTCATCTCAAAAAGCAAATAAGCAACCAAGATAAATAACCAAGTAATGCTGTTGAAAGATATGTTTTAACAAATTCATAACTTAGAGTAACCATTTTACAACGTATTTCAGAAAGCAGATTAAGAAAAAGCAGAGAATGGCAGATTTATGACATCCTCGAGATTTGCACTGATTACTTCACGGTGGTTTTCCAATTCTGCTGCAGAAACGATTTCTCATCTTACACATCAAGGTCTCCATTGTTTTACCAAGCATCTTTAATTTGTTCTAATCTTCCAGAGATACCTTTGGCAACCCTAAACATTAACATTTATGCCTGATGTGTTTCGAATCCCATTAACCTAATTTTGTTATCTGTTGACATTAGTTATGATTTCTTTCTTTCTCTCTCTTGCAAACTGTCCACATACTAAAAGCTTTACAATTATTCTAATTAATTCAAAGGCATGGGTGCTTTTCTCCACTATTTGCACAACAAACTGACATTATCTTCAGTCATTCATTATACATCTTACTGGTCAGATGTGAAGCACATTGGTGTTAGTGGTAACCCCCAGTAGTACACACCTCAAATTAGCATCCACATCATGAGTAACCCTAAGCCCTATTTACAAAGGAGCCTTAGCCACATTTGTACTTGTCTCGCTTGAGCAAATACAACATTATTGATGTTAAATTAGGGCATTTATTTTACCCATACATAAACTCATGTACTGGGTTGTCTTTCTTAAAAATGATTATTAGTGAATTGAGTTTAGTATGTTCATCACACATGATTAATCATGTCATACCAAACAACCACCCTAAACAGTTAGGGAAAAATGTCGAGTCTGACATGTAGCTAAAGGTTTCTCAATTTCCATCTGGAACAACATAATTGAAATAATTTGATAAAATATTAAATATCATTAACAATGTTTTCTCGAATTGTACAGATACCTGTAACCATGCTTCAGTAACGAACTTCAGTTGTGAAACAGGTTGACACTGTCTATCACTTAACTTTTCAATCTGCATAGTCCACATCAATAATATAAGCATCATTATGAAATAGATGGCAACCAAAATTGGCATCAGCAAGAACATTTCTATGTTTCAACCCCCTTCTATTTACATGGAAGAATAGCATCTTTGCAAATCTAAATTTGAAATTTAACAAGAAGCAACATAAAGATGCATGTTTTTGTATTTCAATTTCTATTTCCTGTTGAAAATAGTACCAAGGTGTTACTAGGCTTTTATCCCTTGTAAGCCTAGTGAGCACTTTAATGAATTGTCTCAATGACATTTATGAGTTATATTAATGTCATGGGTGGAAAAGGTACTTAGAAGTGTTGTACTATGTTCTCTTCTAATATTAAAGTCACTTCACTTGTACTTTATAAAGTGATTCTATGTGTACTTTTCTAATATTAAAATGAGTCGAACAATCACTTTATGAGAAAAAAACATAGAAAAGGTACTAGGAGACTTTTAAATGATGGGGGCAATCTATGAGGGGACCCATTTGGGAGAAATGATCTCAACAACACATCTTGAGATTTGGAAATTAAATCTCAGCCATTGGATCTTAGGTTTAGGGATTCAATCTTTTCCAATGAGACAAAAGAAGGAAAAGGGATCTTATTCGTTACTTCACACTTGAGAGAGCATGACGAGAAGAGAGGAGAGGAGAAACTTCATGAAGGAGGAGAGAATGCAGCAACGAGAAAGAGGCTCGAATTTCTAGAGGAAGGAGGCCGTACAGCAGCACAGAAATTGAGGAGAAGAGCAGCTACAGCAGGCACAAAATTTGAGGCAAAGAGGCACGAGTTTCAGGGGGCTGTAGCACAAATTTCAAGCAGAACTGCTCGAAATTCAAGGAGGTTTCTGCTGCTGTCAGGTCCGAAATTCAAGGCACAAATTTGAATTTTGGGACAACAGCCACTGTTAGTGTGAATTTCAAGGTAGCAGACAAGCACAATTTTTGAGGCAGTCTGTCACCCCTTCAGCGCAGATTTCGAGGCACCTTCAGCTCAGATTTCAAGACATACTTCGGGCACGAATTTTGAGGAGCTGATCTGAGAAAAAGGCAAAATTTCTGGGCAAGTAAATTTGTGAAAATCTGAAGATTTCAGTGGGCACAAATTTCCAGAAATTTGCATTTGATGCTACAGCAGAAAGGGAGATAAGTACTGTGTTTATTTTATGTACTTAGTCTAAATTTCTCAAGCAAAAAAATCCTCTTTGGAAGACTGGTTTTCCCCAAGAGACTGGGGTTTTTAACTTTTTCCAAGGACAACTTGACCAAAATAAGTGTCTCATATGTGTGAATGCTTGCCTAAATTTTGTATTAATTACCAGCTGATAGGAAAGTGAAAAATGAATATAAGTACTCTTTAATGTTTGCAATAAATACATACTGAAATTCATATCAGCATGACAAAACATGCGGGTTGAGCCTAAAGATACACATGCAAACTTGTAAACTAGGTTAAGGGTGCATATCATAAATTTTCTTCATGGTATCAGAGCTAAGTTGAGGCTCAAATCTCAAATTTCAGTCAGCTGATAAAATGGGCAGCAAGCATTTAAAGTCTTCCAACAGTGAACCAACACCTTTGAAAACTTTGTCAGAAACCCAAAGACTTCAGCAGTTCAGAGGGAGGCAGGTTCTAGCTTCCAGATTTGTTCCATATTGTTGCTTGTGGTGTCATGGCTACTGGGTTGAGAATAGAGGACACAATGGCAGAGGCTGAAAACTTTGGCCCATGGAAGGAGAGGATTATGCTTTTACTCGAGGAAGTTGAAGTGTGGGATGCTGTTGAAGCAGTTGTACAAGCACACACTGATCCAGCGCAGTTGGTGGAATTCAACAGAAGAATGTGAAGGCAAAGAAGATCCTTCTAGATGCCATCAAAGATCACTTATTCCCTCATGTGTCTGGGATGAGATATGCATATCAGATATGTGAGTCCTTGGTCTCTTTACACAAGAGTTCTAATGAGTACAGGAAGATGGTGTTAAGACAAAAGCTACGCAACACCAAGATGACCAAGACTGATAGTGTCACCTCTTTCCTCACCAGGGTCTCACAGGTGAAGGATGAGTTAGCTGCCGTTGGGGAGGTTGTTCCAGAGGAGCAGTTGGTTAGGATTGTCTTATATGGGTTCATCGAGAAGTGGGATGGTTTTTGTTGACACCTAATCCAACCCCTGACATGGTATCATAAATATGAAATGTACTTTTGATTCTTATTTTGTAAAATGAAAGAAAAATAATTATTGTTATTTTTGGAACATGGGTTCCATGCTCAAGGTATTTTATTTTAGAGGTCAAGCACCCATTGAGTGCTTCAAGGGTTTGTCCTAAGTCAAAAAGTCAAAAGAGTCATTGTCATAAGTTGAAGACCCCATCGAGCACATTGTAGCTTGTAAAGAAAATTATTTTTATAATTAAAAGTGTCAAAATACACTTCAAGACCAAGTCAGCTTGGTAGCTGGGAAGTCGACCTATTTTGAGGAGCCACGTCCACCTTGAGAAGCCTATACAAAGGAGGGAACTCGACCTCCTTAAAAACATTTTCATCACTCACTCATTCAAGCAAAGGAGAAGAGCAAGAAAGCTAACGAAGAAGGAAGAGGACGAAGAATATTGTTTCCAGGCTAATATTCTCTCACATGTACGAAGAAGTGTTAGAATTGTTGCTTCAAGGTCGATATTCTCTATCTACTGGAGGAAGATCAAATCTGTTGGAAGAAGGGTCTACTAGGTCACATTCTAGCCCTAAACAAAGAAGCAAGGTAAACAAAGTTGTTGGGAGGCCTTAGAAGGCTAATTTCACTCACACGTGTGGTTGCAGAAGCAGTTGCAGATGGCTGAAAATTTCAGACCTACAGTAGAGGCCAAAATTCTGAAGCTTGGGGTCAAAGTTGTGCTGCTGGAAGACATTTGACTAGGTTTGACTTGGACAAGGGAAGCACATCATCAGGAAAGGTTGGACTTGGTCTTGGAGGGTATCGGTCTTGGTCTAGAGGTCTTGGAATTCGTCAATTGAAGAATCTATAAGAAGAGAAGACATTTTGCGGGTTTTCCTCTCAAGTAGAGAGGCTTTGTCCTTAGCTTGCAGCCTACATTCTGTGTTCTTGTGTTCTACTCTTCTTCTATTTTTTACAGTTGTTTGATGATATATAAACATAATAGTAAGTGAATAAGCTAATAAGTAAGAAAAAGTAAAAGGACATCACAAGTAGTTATCATAGACAGAGAAATCATCTAATCTGTTGCCCTATAGATTTCTCAACAGAGATGAGTACTATGTGACATTCATTGATGACCACTCCAGGACGACTTGGATTTTACTTCCTAAAGACCAAGGATGGGGTCTTCCAGAGATTCCAATCCTTGACGGCTCTTGTGGAGAACCAGACAGGGAGGCAAATCAAGGTGTTGAGATCATACAATGGGGGCAAATACACTTCTACGGAGAAGCGGGATTTTTGTGGGAGTGTTGGCATCAAGAGGGAGCTCATTTTGCCTTACAACCCTCTGCAGAATGGGGTGGCAGAGAGGAAGAGCAGGACCATTGTGGGTGCAACTAGAGCAATGTTGTGTGATCAGAGTTTACCTTTCTTCTTGTGGGCCGAGGCGTGTAACACTCTTGTTTATTTGCAGAATAGGAGCCCACACAGTGTCTTGGGGAGCAAGACTCCTGACGAGGTGTTTACCGACAAGAAGCCAGATGTTGGACACATCAGGATATTTGGGTGCCTTACATATTCACACGTCCCTAAGAAGAAATGGACGAAGTTGGAACCCACTGAAGAGAGGAATATTCTAGTGGGTTAGAGTAGGACCAACAGAGCCTACCGTATATATCTTCCAGCACAAAGGAAGATTGTCCTGAGGAGGAGAGGGCTTTGAGAAGGTCTCGCGAGGTCGATCAAGGAGAGCAGCAAGCTCTTCAGCAGTGGGGGCACATTACAGGTTTCAATAGCATCAAGTGGTGCATAAGCATCAGCAGGTTCACCTTATTCAGGGATGACAGGTTCACAAAGTATAGGATCACCTGGTGCAGGTTCATTAGACACAGTGTCTCAGAGTTCAGGATCTCCTCTGGTTATTTCAGAGCCTTCCTCGCCTAGAGGAGAGGCGCAAGTTGAGGTTTTTCCCATACCACCACATGAGACTACTGGAGGGAAGAGAAAGCCAAGATGGCTTCGGGAGACCCTGAAGGAGGCTCAAGAGGCAATGGAGAGACCCAAGTGGTTAGTGAGGGATTGCAGAAGACCAGAGAGGTTGTGTGACTTTGTGGCAGATGTTGTAGAGACAGATCTAGCTAGTTTTGAGGTCACTAGACAGCAGATCTAGAGGGATGCCATGGTAGAGTATGCCTCTATCATGAAGAATGATGTCTGGGAGGTAGTGCCACGTCCTGATGGAAAGTCAATTGTGACTTCCAAATGGCTCTACAAGATCAAAAATGATGCGGATGGCAGCGTGGAGAAGTTCAAAACTCGGTTTTGTGGCGCGGGGATTCTCACAGGTAAAGGGAGTTCACTATGATGATACCTTTGCACCAATTGCTCGTTATATTAGAGCAGTGATATCTATAGTAGCTGAGATGGGATGGATAATTCACCAAATGGATGTGAAGATCGCCTTTCTCAATGGTATTATACAGGAGGATGTGTACATTGAGCAACCTTGTAACGACCCAACTCGAATTATATGGAACATAGAAATATTAGCATGCATATGAGATCTGCATATGATAGCTACATATGCAGGCTAGCCTCCCAGAAACGTCGTTCACCGTTTCCGGTACGGATATGTGTACGATACACATAAAATGCGGCCAAAATAATGTATTTTATCCATTTCCGAAAATCAGAAACGGCAAGGATGGTCGGGATATGTATTTCCTCCGTTTAAAAAAAAAAATCCATTTCCCGAAATCATATAAAACGTATCTCTGTTTTAAAACGGGGATCCGACAAATCTAAATACGTATCGTTTTTTTTAGTCGTGTATCCGCAATAAACGAAGACGTTTCACGATTTCTATATTTTTATTAGCTGCCGCCGGGAATGGAAATTGATTTCTAAATTTTAAAGTTTAGTGGTTAACCTAGCCACTTTCCAACCAAAACACTTGCTTTCATTCATCGCTCGTGAGTTTGCAACTTTGTCGGTGCCGCTGCTCTTGTTCACTGGTTTTGACTCTTGAGTTTTAACTTTTATGCGTTTGCAAGTTTGAACTTTGAACGCTGCCTCCTCAAGTTTGAACGCTACCTTGGTTGCCTCCTGCCGCTACCTTTGTCGGCTTACAGTAATCATTACAGCCCAGCCAGGACTCAAGAGCCTTCGTTCTAGCAGTCCAGCCTTCGTTCCAGCAGGCCAGCAATCGTTCCAGCATCCGTCAGTCCGACTATGCAGTGTCACGTGTGCAGCGTGCTTCATTTTTTCTTCGGGTTGGGTTTCTAACTTTCTTGGTGCTTTTTATTTGGATTTTGTTTGCGCGAATTGGTTTCAGATTGTGCATTTAGGTCTAGTATCAGCGATTTTGAACTGTAGCTACTACCAACTGTTGGTATTCCTCTAATTTTTATTATTTAACACGTAAATCAGATGACAGAAAGTAAATAACATTTTAAAAAATTAACATTAACACTGAACAACAATGCCGCAATGGTAGTCAATCAATTCATTCACCAGTGATCTATTGCAATTTGCAAACAGTGAACACAAATTGATAATGGCATGTTCTCCAAATTGAAAAGCCATCAATGATCTGGCTCTAGCCTCTTCACTATTAAACTTTTGTTTTTGGTATAACAGAATTCAAAAATTGAAAATACTAGTAACTAAATAGTAAATAGCCTTTAAATTTTAAAATGCCTTAAATGTTAAAGTTTAAACTTTAAAGTTTTAAACTCTTCGTGCCCTAGTGAGGTTCATCATTCATGTACTGTCATAGAAACAATTTACTCAGTACTGTCTAATATCTAGATTCTATTGTCTAACAAAATCCCAAAACATTGGGATATGGCATTGTTGTAAGAGAGCCTACCGTAATCCAAAGATGACCCCAAAACAAACCTACCAGTGATGTGGGTACTGGAGTAAGGGAGAAGACCAGCACATCATCTTGGTGCCCACTGTCTTGCATAGTTGCAATCCATTTCCAAATTCCAATGCCCATCTTTACTATCGTATGTGTAATGGTGACTAAGGTTTAGTAGACCAGTTGGCAGTGATCTATTATGACTAGGGTTTGGCATTTGCAACTTTGCAGAGAACTCAAAATGAGAGCAGAGTATTGTGATTAAAATTTAAAAATTAAAGCATTGTTTGAACTTTGAAGTTTGGATGCACTGTCTGCCAACTTGCATAATATGATGAATCATGACACTTAGAAGTTGTGATGAATGTTGTGTAACTCTTAACATCATAACAATAAATTATAATAGGTGCCTTGTCCAATGTCAAGTGAATTACAAGCGTAGTTCTGAATCAAATATAGGTGCCTTGTGCTCTCAAGAGTCAAATATTTAATTTATAAAACGGAGTTCTGAAACTTCATTTAACAATTTCGATCTTTTAATATCTGTCAATTTTATTTTGCAGTTTCATTTACATCAGCATCATCAATCATGTCAACCTCAAGCTCAGTCATTCGTGAGGCAAAGGAAGTGGAACATGAAATTGCATCTGCCCCTAAAGTCGATCCAAAGTCACCACTTTGGAAATATGTGACTATTGTTGGGAAAATCCAAGGAGGGAGATCATTGGCATGGGTTTGCAGTGAGTGTCAAAATGATTTCAAGGGATCATACACACGGGTCAAAGCACATTTACTTGGGTTAAAAGGCAATGGGGTTCGACTATGCAGTGGCCCACCTAAAGAGAATGGGACAAATGGAAGTGGTTTAAGCAAGGCAAAAATTGCAAAATATCAAAGAGAACAAAATGAGGCAGATGCTAAAGAAAATGAGGCAAATCCCAGCTCTCAATTAAAACACCCAACAAGGTTGGGAGCATCTTCATCAAAACCTCCACTTCATTCTCATGGACTTGTTGGCTCAAAACGATCTAATTTGGGGCCGCTAAAAAGGAGTTTTAACAATGATGCTCGAGAAATA
Organism: Pinus albicaulis; assembly: GCA_034641835.2. Lineage (NCBI taxonomy): Eukaryota > Viridiplantae > Streptophyta > Pinopsida > Pinales > Pinaceae > Pinus > Pinus albicaulis. The sequence goes on along the minus strand of CM076575.1, from coordinate 60,907,371 downwards.
GCAAATGCAGCTATAGGTCAATGCATTTATGCAAATGGCCTTCCCTTTAACCTTGTGCGATCTCCTTATTGGGAAAAGATGATAAAAGTAGTGAATGAAGCCCCAAAAGGGTTCAAGAGCCCTGGATATGAGAAGGTATGAACCACAATGTTGAGTGCTGAAAAGTCAGATTTGGAGGCTAAATTAAGCCCCATTCGTAATTCATGGCGCATTTCAGGGGCGTCCATCACTTCTGATGGATGGAAAGATCAAAGGAATAGTTCTTTGATCAATGTGATTGCTCAAAGCCCAAAGGGGTCAATGTTTTTGAAGGCAGTGGATTGTGAAGGGCAGCTGAAAGATTCTCAATTCATTGCTAACATCTTGATTGAAGCAATTGAATTAGTGTGGACAGAAAATGTTGTACAGGTAATAACTGACAATGCAACAATGTGTAGAGCAGCAAGTCTAATTATTGAAGGCAAATATCAACACATATTTTGGACCCCTTGTGCTGTACATTCATTGAACCTCATGTTGAGCAAGATGGGCAAGCAAATTTAGTGGATTCGTGTTATTTTTGAAGAGGCAAAAGAAATTCAAGCATTCATCACAAACCACCACATGTCACAAGGCATGCACAGGGAATTTGCGAAGTTGGAGCTCCTTAAGGTACCTAGGTCCTAAACTTTAAACTTTAATAGTTAATAACATCAAATTATGATTTTTAATTTATTGAATGAAACATTAATGATTGACAATTTGGCACCCGCAAGTTGCCGAGACTCGATTTGCTTCTCACATCATAGTCTTAACAAGACTTATGCAGGTGAAAGATGCATTACAATCAATGGTATGTAGTTTTTTTTGGAATCAATGGAGGCAATCCCAAAGTGATAGAGCACAAACAGTGAAAAAATTGGTTGTTGATGCTGAAAGGTGGGATAAGGTTGAGTACCTCTTGGCATTTACCAAGCCAATAGTGGATTTGCTCTGTATGTTTGACACAAATATGCCTAATTTGAGAGAGGTATATGACGGCATTGATTCTATGATAGAGAAGATAAGGGTGGTTATAAATGTCAAGGAGAATGACACAAATGAATACTTTTACAGAGAAGTAAAAGATATATTGACCAAAAGGCGGAACAAGATGACCACCCCATTGCACCTTTTGGCCTATGCAATGAATCCAAAATATTACGCTGCAAAGTTGCTAAGTGATCCAAAAAGAATTGCACCAAGCAAAGACCCAGAAGTCTCACAAAGATTTAAAAAGGCTTTTAAAAAGCTTTTTGTAGATCCTGAAATTGGGCTTCGGATTCATTCAGAGTTTGCTCATTTTGTAGGATCAAAGGGTTGGGGTTTTGATATTGATTGTATGCGGGACAAGAGGGCAATGGGTCCAATTGAATGGTGGAACTATATAGTGGGGAACTTCCACATATCCAAAAATTGGCCATCATGATCTTGTCACAGGTTGCTAGTTCCTCTTCAGCAGAAAGGAACTGGAGTACATATGGCTTCATCCACTCGGTGAAGAAAAACAGATTGGGCTCTAAGAAGGCTGAGGAACTAGTGTATGTTCATTCAAACCTTCGCCTTCTCTCACACAAGAGAGACGAATACAAATTTGGGGCCGCCAAATTATGGGATGTGGAACCAGAGTTGCCTGACTTGGATATGACGTTGAATGCCAGGTCTCATTTGACTTTGTTTGATGCATAGTCACCAATTGGTGAATCTTCAAGTGGACATGGCAGCAATGTTCCCACTTCTGGTTCTACTTCTGGAGAGGATGTGGAACCTCTTACTGACAAGGTTGAACTTGAGGACATATTTGATGATATGTAAATGTAATTTATGATGGTGTTTTAACTTTTAAACTTTTGAACAACCATATGGCATATGGCATATGAATTATGAACATTGAATAATGATAGTAGACTGCAACTCATAGTTCATTTTGTACTTTGTAAGTTTGTAGTATGTTATCATTTATGTAGTGTGGACTGTGCATTATTAATTTTGGTTTTGATGTTAAGTTGTTACTTGTACGATGTATCATGTTGATGATTGATCATTGAACAATGAAATTTGAAAATTGAAACAAAAACTTGATGATATGTATTTTTAGATATAATTTAGATTGAAAGATTCTAATTCTGAAGACTTATAAGTTATTTTGTTATATATATATATATATATATATATATATATATATGACGTGTCGTTTCCTGTCGTATCGTATCCATATTTTTTGAAAATTTGCCGTATCCGTTTCAAACCCCGTATCTATATCCATTCCTGTATTCGTTTCAGTGCAACTTAGCATGCAAGTATCACGTGTACAGCACTAGTACGTGCACTAAGCAATTATGAAAAGAAACTCAATGTAGAGTAGGGAGTGAATTATTGAAGTAATGAGTAACTCCCTAACTCACCATAATATAATGAGAACTAATACTTTGTTCAAAGAAAATTAAAAGCATGGACTTATGCAAAATAAATGATGATATTTTAATAAATCCAAGATATTTAATAAATAATAATATTTTAATAAAACCAAGATATTTATTAAATAATGATATTTTAATAAAACCAAGATATTTATTAAAAAATAATATTTTAATAAATCTGAGATATTTATTAAAATATAATATTTTTAAGATATTTTTTCAAAGATATTTATTAAAAGATCATATTCTAATAAATATCAGGAATGGAGTTTGTGTATAAAAGGAGAAGAGGGGTAAACTTGATGAACAGGGGGAGTGAAGGGAAACACTGACCCGGATGTTGTCAGTAGAGTTCTAACTGCATGAGACATGAGCAGTGAGTTCGAGAGTTCTAACAGAGTTATGGAATGCTCTCGATTGTTATCGGAGTTTTGGGCACGAGGGCCAGAAGACTTGTCTTTTGGATCTGGGGACCAGAGAGGTTGACCTTAGATAGGCCAGGAGGAAAACGGCAGTTTGGTGACGAGAGCTAAAACCACGGCGGATCAGGAACACCTTCAAACACGGTTCCAGGTAAGTATTAATTAGTCAATTTGATATATATTCTGTTCAAAAATCCCACTCTGAATTCTGTGGTATGAATTTAGTGAATGATCGTAGATTCTGAAAAATTATGGGATTTACACTTGTGTATTTTGAGATTGATGGTTAAATTCTGAAAGTTAAAGTTTAAGGTTCTTACACATGGTATCGGAGCACGGTTGAACCTTCAGGACCTTAGGGCATTAAAATTTTAAAAATAGGGCCTTCAACATATCACTCCTATTATAGAAAATTGTTCAATTTATTATTAGTATTTTCTACTTGGTTTATTTTGTTCATTCTATATTGTTTTGCTCAGCTTCTGATCACAATATTGCAGTGAATTAACTCTTCCTCCATCGCCAGCATAACCCTAATGATTAGCCTTGCAAAACCTACTCCTTGGCTTCTAGATTTTAGGCTGAAGATGAGCTGGAATAACATGATAAATAAGTTAATGTTATTATTATCTCTTGGGATGTAGATTATAGATCAAAGATAATTAGACTTAAAAGACAAATAAGTAACAAGAATCAAAAGATTGGCTGGATCCACATGTAGTTTTGTGTTTTCAAGTTCTTAATCAACCTGTAACAAGAACTTAGATCATGCTTGGACTAAACAGTAAGTGTTTTCCGCTCTTGTTTCAATTCATTTCGTTTCTAAATATATGCAAAGGTGGAGCATCCCTCCATTTAGATTTAGAGTCTCAACCTGCGACTTTTATCAGGTTAATCGGTTAAAATGGTATAGAAAATAGTGGCTACACCCTTATTTGTATATCCGTGTTCGATTATTCTATGTAACATTTATAACTATGGTTATATTTATAAGCATTTAAAACTTACATTTGTATAATCTTACCATGTTTTGGATGGATACTTAAGACTGTCAGTTTATACTATGATATGTGAGAATATGTTAAATTGCTTAAACATCGCTGGTACATGGATACCAATATGAAGAAAGTTTTGCTTAAACATTGCTGATACTGAAATACTAATATAAATTATGAATTATGTTATGGATATGGTATCTATAAATTTACATATCAACCTAAAATGATGATGTTGAAATAAAAGAGTGAGGGCACTTGACTATTCAGGGTGAAAATGGATTTACAGACCTATTTAGAATGTGTAGAAATTGTTATATGGGTAACAATTTGTTTTGAACATTTTGATACATATGTGGACAAGTGTTTCAAACCGAGTATGTTATATGAACTCAAGGATCAATATCACAGATAGCAACATATTTGGAGAAAGTAGAAATTGTTATATGGGTAACAATTTGTTTAGAACATATTGATGCATATAATATAATTTGTGGACAAGTGTTTTACATTGCAGATGATATCGTTATCAAACCGACCACGTGATGACAAAACTCCAAGAACAATTGAGATGCACTGAGATTCCCTGATAGAGTGTTAACCATAGTCCTACTAGGAGGGGTGGAGGTGTTGCCCACCGTTTATCCTCCAATACCTGGAGTCATGGGAGAACTGTGCAAGTCACGCTCCCCTAGACGTGTGATGATGACTGTCGGATGCCTACAAATAAATCAAGTCAAAGTAATCAACACTGCTACCCTTAAGGTCTATGAATGGATCAGTAAAACTGATGCCATGGCATATCCCTATAGAGGACGGATAGGATGGGAGCGGAAGAGACTAGGAAGGATAGGATGATTCTAGAATAGCTTGGGGACACTATTGGGGCAAAACATGACTACTAAATTGGTAAACCAATAAATGATCAAAACATAAATGTTAAAAGTGTTCTCACACGTTAAACGAAAATTCATCCATGATACACCAACATTATATGATTATACTAATCATTGATATAATTAATGATATATGACATAAAACTTAACTTCGGGACGAAGTTTTCTTAAGGGGGGGTGTATGTAACAACCCAACTCGAATTATATGGAACATAGAAATATTAGCATGCATATGAGACCTGCATATGATAGCTACATATGCAGGTATCACGTGTACATCACTAGTACGTGCACTAAGCAATTATGAAAAGAAACTCAGTGTAGAGTAGGGAGTGAATTATTGAAGTATTGAGTAACTCCCTAACTCACCATAATATAATGAGAACTAATACTTTGTTCAAAGAAAATTAGAAACATGGATTTATGCAAAATAAATGATGATATTTTAATAAATCCAAGATATTCAATAAATAATAATATTTTAATAAAACCAAGATATTTATTAAATAATAATATTTTAATAAAACCAAGATATTTATTAAAAAATAATATTTTAACAAATCTGAGATATTTATTAAAATATAATATTTTTAAGATATTTTTTCAAAGATATTTATTAAAAGATCATATTCTAATAAATATGAGGAATGGAGTTTGTGTATAAAAGGAGAAGAGGGGTAAACTTGATGAGCAGGAGGAGTGAAGGGGAACACTGACCCGGATGCTGTCAGAAGAGTTCTAGCTGCATGAGACGTGAGCAGTGAGTTCGAGAGTTCTAACAGAGTTATGGAATGCTCTCGATTGTTAATGGAGTTTTGGGCACGGGGGCCCGAAGACTTGCTTCTGGATCTGGGGACCGGAGAGATTGATCTCAGATAGGCTAGGAGGAAAACGGCGGTTTGGGGACGGGAGCTGAAGCCACGGCGGATCGGGAACATCTTCAAACACAGTTCCAGGTAAGTATTAATTAGTCAATTTGATATATATTCTATTCAAAAATCCCACTCTGAATTCTGTGGTATGAATTTAGTGAATGATCATAGATTCTGAAAAATTATGGGCTTTACACTTATGTATTTTGAGATTGATGGTTAAATTCTGAAAGTTAAAGGTTCTTACAAACCTGAGGGCTTTAAGTTGCATGGGAGGAAGTCTCATGTGCATAGGCTAAAGAAAGCCTTGTATGGACAGAAGCAAGCACCAAGAGCATGGTACGAGAGGATAGATGCCTACTTGCAGCAAATGGGTTTCCAGAAGAGTGATGCAGATTCGAACCTATACTTTATCTTGGTAGGTGACGATCCACTCATTTTGGTACTGTATGTGGATGACTTGTTTATTACAAGGGAGGACAGGCTCATCCAACATTGCAAGAGAGATCTTGTTTCAGAGTTTGATATGACAGATATGGATTTGATGCATTAATTTTTAGGGTTGGAGCTTTGGCAGGAATATGGGCACATCTTCGTGGGCCAAGCCAGGTATACAGGTGATATCTTGAGGAGATTTTGTATGGATAGTTGCAGGCCTACAGCTACTCCTATGATCGCCAACTGGAAGAAGTTGCATGCATCTGATTTTGAGTTGTTAAACCACACTTTGTATCGACAGTTGATCGGTTCATTAATGTATCTGGTCAACACTAGACTAAATATTTGTTTTGCAGTCAACACATTGAGTCAGTTTATGATGGAGCCCAGGAGAGTACATTGGGTGGTTGCAAAACGTGTTGAGGTAACTTATAGGGAATAGTGGATTATGGTTTGGACTATGTCAGATGTGATAGAGTTAGATTGATTGGTTGCAAAAACTCAGATTGGGCTGGCACTATTAGTGACCGAAAGAGTACTTCCAAATGTTTTATCTCATTGGGCTCAGCAGTTGTGTCATGGTTCAACAGGAAACAAAGATCGATGGCATTGAGCAGTGTAAGGGCGGAGTATATGGCGGCTAGTCAAGCAAGGTGTGAAGCATTGTGACTTCGCAAAATGCTTCATGGTTTATTTGGTCAGATGTTGGGACCAACAACGATTTATTTTGATAATCAAAGTTGTATTAAACTCTCTGAAAATCCAGTATTTCACGATCGGTCAAAGCATATAGAGATCATATACCACTTCATCAAAGACTGGGTTCAGCAAGGGGCAATGAAGCTTCAGTACATATCCACTGATGAATAGGTAGCAGACATTCTCACCAAGTCTTTGCCAAGAGGCGAGCATGTTTTCTTCAGAAGAGACAGGATGGGAGTGGTGAGCAACACCTTCCTCGGTAAGAGGGAGTGTTGAAAATAGCACCAAGGAGAGGTGTTACTAGGTTTTTATCCCTTTTAGCCTAGTGAGCACATTAATGGATTTTGTCTCAATGACATTTATGAGTTATATTAATGTTATGGGTGGAAAAGGTACTTAGAAGTATTTTACCATGTACTTTTCTAATATTAAGTCACTTGTACTTTATAAAGTCACTTTATTTGTAAAGTACTAAGTGTACTTTTCTAATATTAAAGTGAATTGACAAATCACTTTATGAGAAAAAATAGAGAAGGTACACAACTTGAAAAAGGCATTAGAAGACTTTTAAGTGATGGGCCCAATGTATGAGGGGGGTCATTTGGGAGAAATAATCTCAACAACACATCTTGAGATTTGGAGATTAAATCTCAGCCATTGGATCTTAGGTTTAGGGATTCAACTTTTTCCAAGGAGACAAAAGAGGGAAAAGGGATCTCATTCTTTACTTCACACATGAGAGAGCATGATGAGAAGGGATAAGATAAGATAATTTTATTAATGTCCAACGAATGACCACAAAAGGTCAATGGGACTGTTGGTTACAATGATTACAACATACTAGCTGGTGGACCAAGCGGTCCCCTTTCTATATAAGAGCAGAAAAGCAAAGCTACAAAGAATACGAAAGTAAAGTCTGGATGACTGAAACATCTTGACAATGAGTTGTGAGGAAGTCCTGGAGGAGATGGATGAGCCTCCAGAATGGGGGGGAGACTCCTTCTCCTAGCATCCGAGGCCATTAGAAGAGGACTGAAGGAAGTTTGTCAATGTTTGTTGTCCTGAAGAGGAGTTTGACTGTTGTGGCTGTCGTCTGGAGGACTTGGGGTGCCCCCTAGAGGTGGGATGGTGCCTGGTACTAGATCACTGATGGGGTCTAGTGGGACGAGATTCCCGAATCCGCACTGACCTAGAGTCATGGTCTATGGATCGATCGATGGCTCTCCTGGTGCCCTGCGATGCCAGGAGTGTTCTGAAGAAATCGGTGATCTTCTGTGTGGTAGCCGCTGCGGACGAGGGCTGGAGCAAGGTCAAGCGGTGTCTGAAGGTCTCCTGGAGATAAAGAGCCAGGCATCTCTGGTCGGGGTATCTAAGGAAGCTGGCTAGGTTCTAGGGCCCCCTGAATAAGCAATAAAAGCGCCCGCAGATCTCATAGTAGATGGGGCATCTGAAGATGAAGTGTGACTCAGTTTCCACTTCCTACAAGTGACAGAGTTGACAGATCCTCTCCGCCCTGTCAATATGGTGGTTTGCTTCCACACGAAGCCTGTGCGATCCAACCTTGAGCTGCCCAAGGGGGATCCTAATGGCGTGCATCCAATGCTGGAGGGTATAGGTGGGTCGTGTGATGAGTCCATTTCTGATCTCCAGGAAGTGCTCGGCGTAGAAGGCCATCTTTGGGCGCAGGCCACTCGAAGGATTGACCCATGTAGTCTAAATGCACTGACTGTAGATGTCTTCCCTGATGATTTTGTTGAGTTCCTGTTGATTTGGAAGAAGGTGCCCCGGGGCATTCAGTGAATACTGGAACGGGGGAAGATGATCTGTCTGGATACTGATGAGACCAAGGAGACCTGTCATCCCGGAGAACCAGCATTTGGTGCGGCCGGTCTGCATGTGAGCGATGTTCTCCGAGGAGCAATAGGCCAAGTAAGGGTACCTGTCCCTCCCCTCTCTTGTGTCTGCCAAGCCACAGATCCGATGAAGGTAGGAGACTATCCTGAAGATTGCCTCCAAGGGGAAGGGCTTAGCTCCGAACTCTGCTAGGATGATGTTATGAGGAACTGTCAGATTGCACCGGATGAAGCGTCGCAAAAGAAGGGTCTGGACTCGCTCAGCCGAGGCCCAATCTGACTCTAGTAGTGACGGGCCCCAAACTTCATGAAGGAGAGATAGCAACAAGGAGTAGTAGGCTCGAATTTCTAGAGGAAGGAGGCCATACAGCAGCACATAAATCGAGGAGAAAAGCAGCTACAACGGGCACAAAAATCAAGGCAAGGAGGCACGAGTTTTGAAGGGATGTAGCACAAATTTCAAGCAGGTTAATCTCGGGACGGCAAAGAGGCACGATTTTTGAGGCAGACTGTCACCCCTTCAGCACAGATTTCAAGGCAGAAATTCTGGGCATGTAAATTTGTGAAAATCTAAATTTCTCAAGCAATAAAATCCTCCTTTGAAGACCGGTTTCCAACAAGAGACACTGGGGTTTTTCCAGGGTCAGCTTGACCAAAAATAAGTCTCATGTGTGAATGCCTAAATTTTGTATTAATTACCAGCTGATAGGAAAGTGAAAAATGAGTAGAACCACTTTTTAATGTTTGCAATAAATGCATACTGAAATTTATATCAGCATGACAAAACAGGTGGGTTGCACCTAAACAAACACATGCAAACTTGTAAATTGGGTTAAGGGTGCAGATCATAAATTTTCTACATTTCCAAGTTGTTTGCCACTGTATTGAGAAAGGATGCACTACATAGAAACAGACAAAGGCAACAAGCAAATACACAATGCAACATCATATATGCCCATACCAAGCCAAAGATGGCTGTAAGAATACTCAAGGAGCGAGAAAATACCAAGGAATTCTGATCCCAGCATAGATCCATCTCAACTCCAGATGTATTAAGCACCGAGAGAGATCAAACAATATCGAGATCCAAATCTCTCAGTGGCTAAACTCTCTTGTTATGATAGATATACACTGCTCTCTCTCTCTCTCTCTCTCTCTCTCTCTCTCTCTCTCTATATATATATATATATATATATATATATATGCGTTACCTCAACCAGTTGTCAGTAATGTTTTTGTGCATTTGACTAGTTCTGTGCCAGCAGGTACCCACTTCAAATCCCCATGGGTTAGGCACACTAGTATCAACCAATGGCTTTGATAGGGATGCCATCCATACAAGACTGTTTTAAAAATTTAAATATTATACTGGGCCAATTTATTGCATGTGTCACACAACGTAAGGCACAAATGTTGCACATGCTTCATACCAGGTTGTAGAGTGCACCTTGCATCTCTCAGTGCAAACAGTTTAGAAAATAATATGAATATATCAGAACCCTTCTACCTACACCTCCTCTATTTTGGAAGGGCTCCAGATGGGACAAAGGCAACGAGTCTTAACAACCATACATTGGCATTCAAGGAAATTCCAATAGACAATTGCAGTGCACAGTAAGCATGCTTTCAGTACCTAAAATCATGTTTATAGTAATCATAAAACATCTGAATGCGAGGATGCTTTCGGTGAAAGAGAATAAAATATAAATAGAGCATTGCGTAGGCACTAAAAAAGGACTCCAGCAAGGAAAAAGCAGGCAGCCTTAAAAGTTTGGATCCCTAATCATTTTTAGACTACAAATACAACAATCTACTGCTTTCAAGTTCCAATACATAGGCAATGGTAATTTGAATGATAATTGTGCCGCATTATCATCCAAAGGTAACAAATCAAGCTGGCATATAAATGTGGGACCAGGTTCTACACTGTCAGGTATATTCTTTTATAGCTTTAGTGGCTGAGCTTTTGAAGGATTTGCAATTTAAGCACAGGTAATAATGCCTATCACATAAACAGTAGACTAAACTGACACTTAAATTTTTAAAACAACATTGAATGTGCATTGTTGCTCTGTATTTCCTATTGTAGCTTTCTAAAGCTATATTTTATCCATCCATACTCTACAGCAAGCTATGATTACTAAAATATAACATAACGCAATGCACCATGATTGCATAAAACACATACCTGTATAGCTTGCATTTGCTGCAGATCTGACAGTGCCTTTGCCCTGGACTGTTATAAAAATGCATTCGAGCATAAATTAGAATTCACATTGAAAATACTACCCTCCAAGGCATGATGAATTGATATATTGCAGCAAAAGAAAAGACATGCTGGAAGTTATGAATAAAATATGTGGAGCAATTTAAGACTAAAAAAGTTAAGCTACTCCACAAAATACAATCTATAATAGAAACAGATGAAATTTACTGATTCATTTGTCGCCCATCGCTCATAATAATGGGTATATCTCTCCAAGGAATTTTTGGCCATCTCTCTTCTCCGTTCTGACTCATCATACTGAATAACAGAAAATGGCATTTAGCATTAGCAGAATGAATCATATAATGAATGATCAATTTCAAATTCCACAGGTTTTATTCATGTGGTGTAGGAAAACACAACAAAAATGCAAGTACAATGATCGAAATAAACATACAACTCCTTCCTGTTTTGCAGTTTCATATCGATTGCATGCATAAAAACCACCCGTGCGTTCACCATGGTCTGACCAAGCACCAAGGCATAGCCTGCAGTGGCATAAGTAAACATTTATTATGTAATACAAAGTTTATTTTTATTACATAAACCGATACAAAATATATGCCCTTGGTTCATCTAGGTAAAACCTTAGCATGGGTTTTGATTGAATATACAGCTGTGTTCATCCACCAGATAAACGCATTCACTGACCACATAAAAATGACACATAGACTCCCCAGGGAAAATTTCTAGTAAAACATAACAAAGGCAACTATTGAAATGGAAAAGATCCCAATATGAAACAACGTGAGTGATTTTATAATTATTTCCAAAACATGATAGAGATGCAAAGGAACAAAATATGATTAACAAAAGTGTTTCAGCATTTACTTACCAGCAAAATTCGAATTTACATGGAGGTGTACAAGTAATATGCATACAGCCCTGATTTTTCTCAATTGGCCGTTTACACTTTGGGCAAGGCTTTGAATTTGCCAATATCCTGAGAAAACATCATGCTTTTAAAAAAAACTTGTAATAAGAACAAGACAAGTTATCAAACAAAAGACAAGCTTCCTTGCATAACCAAACAAGAGTACCAGTCTATATAAATAACTAAAAACATACATATTTCAGAGAAATAGGAAAAACTAGAAGAGGGCACGTGAGTAAGAAGAACATCTTCTAATCCAATTATAGTAATCTGGGTAAATGTAATAGCTTACATTCCAATCCAAATAGAATAAATATTTTTCTAAACAAGCAATAAATAACCTGGGTAAGTGTAACAGTTGATACTAGCGGTCATCTTCTCTGTAATGACATATGAATGGTTCATGCTCACCTCAATAGATTTTTCCTCTTAGAAATCACTCATAAGTATCTTGCAGGCAATCACATGAGAAAAGTATACAAGACCTAACAGCAATGTAAATAATCCTAAATGGCCACAATCAGCCAGGAAGGTAGTCAATAATTTAACTCAGGCTATAGAAACATCTGAATGATCTTAGTTCGATATTAAAAAAATCTCTTTCAGATGCATAATTCAACATATACAATCATAAAACAAATAAGATCAACATTAGTGCCAAAAGGCATAGGTTTCCAGAGGCCAACAAAACATAAATAGAATCAGAAATCATAGTGCTGACGCCAGAAATGAGAAGCAAATGGACAAGACAGGAACAAAAGACAACTACCATTAAATATCCTTTACTTACCAGTTCATGTTCTCTGATTCTGCACTGTTCTTCAAGATCCACTTTTCAACTGTTTCACAGTCTACTGGACGGTGAGCTTCCTCACAGCACTGTATTTAATTCAATAAAAAATCAGTACATGTGTTTGCTTTCATGTAAGTAACTTTCATTATAACAAAAAGAAACTTTGCTAGAAAACAAAGGTTCATCACCAAAATTATCAAAAAATACAGGATAAAAGAATCTTACATTCCAGCAAAAGTTATGTGTGCATTTGCAGGTAACATCATAAGGGCCACTTCCCATAACAAAGTCCACACCATACTCACAGCCAGGAGCTGGACACCACTTGGTCTACAAACAAAGCCAATGATTGGCAAAAGATCTCAATTCTTAAATGAGCTCACAAAATAAAAACAGCATATTAAACCCAACGAAATGAAAATCTAACATTGGTTCCAGAAAATCGAGCCTAGTAAGAATTTAATGTCACTCTCAAAGAGAACTGATGAACATATTTGTATATTGGCAATGATCTCTTTCTCTATCAAGCAATGCCAAAAAAGAGAGAAAATACATTACAGGAAATCATTTAGAGAGAAACAATTATTTAGCTAATTAAAATTAGGAACAAACTGGATGACAGCTTAACCAACCTACGAGGACCAAGAAAAGAAGCAAACCTTTCTATTGTCCTCAACATATGATCTCAAAAGATACCGTGTATACTTTGTTCTATCGTCATCCGATACTAAAGAAAGGACCATATCTTCACCCACAGCAGCACCACATGACGGGTCTGGACATCGTAAAGTAAGGCATCCAGGACCATCATTTATTGAAGTATGAATGTAGCCTGCATATCACACATAATTTGGCTCAACCCATTCTACTTTGCATGAAATTTCATGAATTCACACATTGGTTACAGAAGTGTCAACTGAAACATTTATCCATACAACAGTACTAAAACAGCTAATTTTCACTTCTGGAGTCTGACCTATCTCCAAAAATTAAACCTATAAATCATGCATCCCCATTCTCTACAATCATATAATGCTATATAATACCTGATATTTCTACGCTCAAAGTTGCTAAAATTTTAGAAGCACAAATCTAACCAATCTATTCATTTGAGTACTGACCTATCCAACACGCACTACAAAAGTGATGGCCACAAGCAGCTGCCTTCATTCTGCTACGGAGGTAACAATCGAAGCATATCCCACATAGCAACTGCCAGAATTCGATCATAGTCAAAACCCATGCCAATGGAAATCAGAAAATACTTACGTATCATTAAGTCAGATTATTCATCAGTACCCAATTTTTTTTCTTTTTCCTCGGGAAATATCTTTATATTCCATATAATCAAATTATAATGCAATGCCCTGGTACATATTTTTCATTGTAAAACATAAAACAGGCATTTAAGCCACAGATGATTTACCTCCTTTTCATATGGTCTAACCACCACAACAGGCTTTTCCAACAACCCCACATCCATTCTAACCTTCTCCTCGTTTGCAAACCACTCATCATTTACCTTACTAATACTCCTGCAAAAAATACCAATGCATGTTGGATGCTATGTAAGGATAAAAGCAAGGATATCCATATGACAAAAACAAAAATATCCATGACAATTAGAAAAATCTAGTTGATGTGGAAAGAAAACAAGAAGCATACGATCATATGAAAAGGAACAAGTTACAAAGTAAGCCCAGATATGATACCTAACTTATTATCTAAATTTTCTTAATGATAGACTCAACAAGAAAAAACGTGAGCTAATGAATTGCAGCACAAACACAAAATAAAATAATATCAACACCTTGACTTATCCCTAATGAACCCTCGCCTCAGCAATCGGCCAGCAGTCAGATTCGGGACTGTGTAGTTTCGAATGGAGAAAAGGATACCTCTATTGAAGTGGAGAAAGGAGCTGAGGGTCAGAGAAATTCAAACATGTCTTCCTCTGAGAATCAGGAGTCCGATAGCAGTGGAAAGAATGGATCAAAGAAGAAGCAGCCTCATCTCATAAAAAAATCGAATGGAGCCAGACTTTCGTTAATCCTCATAAGAGATGTACCTATGCATCATGCTGTACCGATTTTGCAGCACAATCTGGAGGTCACACTTCTAGTAAAAGGGTGGACTCATCTGATCTTCGAGACTGCTGAGGAGGCCTCCAAGGTCAAGCAGAAGGTATGGTATATCAATCGAACCCCCTTCTTATTCCAATTTTGGACTCCCCTATTTAATGCGGAAAGGGAAAGAATGGACAAAGTCTCCATATGGGTCAGACTTCTGGCATTACCAGCAAACTTCTGGGAGACTCGGGTGTTTCAAGATTTTGGAAATTCTTTAGGAAAATGCCTGGACCACGACTCCTACATTGTATCTGGCATAAGGAAGGTTGCTTGTATTCTGGTGCTAGTGGACCTGCAAAAAGGGCTTCCTATAAACATTAACATCGGATGAGGATCGAACAACCTCCCATTGTTGGACTACAAGGAGGTCCCTTTTTGTTGCAGAAGGTGCCAAAAATATGGGCACCTGGTTAAAAATTGTGACCTCCCATTCCACGAAAAAGTGCAGTCAACTCCCACAAAGAGAAAGAGAATAGGGTCACAGGGTCAGGAACCAAGGTCACAAACATAGGAACAGGCAACACAAATGGAACCCAATCATCAAAAGTCGGGTATCTCAAGGAAGTATGGCCCCGAGTCTACCTCTCTACTCAATCAAAAGGATGCAGCACCGGAGTTTACCCCCCCCCCCCCAAACGCTCTTCCTTGTACTCTTTCTTCTATTGATTTTATTTTTTCTATACACACCACCTGTGAAACCGGATTCGTTCCTCAGCCCCGTCGTTGACCTCCCATTCCACGAAAAAGTGCAGTCAACTCTCGCAAAGAGAAAGAGAATAGGGTCACAGGGTCAGAAACCAAGGTCACCAACACAGGAACGGGCAACACAAATGGAACCTGATCATCAGAAGTCGAGCATCTCAAGGAAGGATGGCCCTGAGTCTACCTCTCTCCTCAATCAAAAGGATGCAGCACCAGGGGTTACCCCCCCCCCCCAAATCACTCTTCCTTGCACTCTTTCTTCTGTTGATTTTATTTTTTCTATACACACCACCTATGAAACCGGATTCGTTCCTTAGTCCCGTCGTTTCCCAAATCGGTCGAATCGGACACGATTTAGTGGGGCACATGTCCTTCGGTTGTGTCCAATCATGTCCCACTAGGACACCATCGCGTCCTGATTCTAGGACACTTGTCTGGCTTTTATGAGTGCCACGCGAACCATAAAGGGTCGTTTTGGCCCATTTCAACTTCACATTTAACTCTATTTTGATGTGGGTTTGTTGTGGGTGTGTGGGAGTGAAGAGCAAAGGGTGTGGGAGCATTTTGGAGACGATTCAAGCAACAAGTAGGTGCATTTTGTCTCTATTTTTTTTTGCACTTTTATTACAGCAATTTGCATGTGCATTGTTTTTACAAATTTGTGCATTTTTTATTTATTTTTTACAGCATTCATGGCTCAATCAAGGGCAGTAGGGAAGGGGCAAAGGAAGGGGAAGAATGTCCCCATTGGAGATGCCCCTCTTGTTCCAATTTCATCAGGGTCTGCAAGTGTTCCCTCTATTGGAAGTGGGGCTGCAACAACAGCTTCAAATGTTGAGGGAAGAAAGCAGCTTCAAGATAACAAATATCCCTTGTGGAAATATGTCACAAGAGAGCAAGGGCCAGGGAGCAGAGGAGGAGGATTCAGTAGAGGAGAGTAGTGGTGACCATGATGATTACAACGATGCTGATTTTGATGATGAGGATTGATGACTCATGAGCTACCTACTGCCATGAGGCTTGTACTTGTTTTATATTTGTTATTTCTATTTGCCATTGGTATTTCTACTACCTATGTAACACACTTTGATTTTGATGACTTAATGAGAAAACTATAGTATCTTGTCTTTCTCCTATTGGATCCTTGATGAATATGTCACAATTGTATTTGTATGCATAATGTTACTTTGTAAAACTTACATCTAGACGAAGATCTATGTTTGAATCAATGAATTTGTATCACGAATGAGAATTTGTGTAAGAAATATCTAGTTTTAATATATATATATAACATGTCTTGTTCTGGGGGTCAACGTGTCTGTGTCTGACACTCGAATCCTCATGTCCTTCTTGTCTCGTGTCCCCGTGTCAGGTGACTTAGCACACCACTTCTTTTTCAAATGGTGTAGACTCTCCCCGACCCCCCTTTAGCCATGGTCCCTCCATGTCTTAGGCCTCCCCCCATCTTTCCCCTAGCCTTTGTCCTTGTAAACCTGCACCCATAGGCTTCTCTTCTCCGGTCTCGTCATCTACTTCCTCCTCAGAGAACATGGAAATATCATCTATAACCTTTGCTCCTGGTCTGTAGTGTGACCCCAAAATGGATTGTCTATGGGGTTGGGGAAACTCCACATATTCCCCAGGGAATTGAAGGGAAGGGTCAGAAAATCCATTCTTAGGAAATCTATGGAACAAGCCCGTGAGGATCTGGTCGTGGACAAACAACAAACCATTCAAGGGGCCCTTCGAGCGATGAAAACCTGGGGTGGTGTTCCCAGATGAAGAATCATCTCCCTCAATTTTTGAGGGTTAGCATGCCCCTCTAAAAAGTGTGCGCTAAAAAAGCTATTCGACATCAATTCTCCAAACCTAATCATTTTGCATGAAACCCTAGGCGAGCGAGATGTTATTGTTCAATGCCCGGAATCCCTCTTTGTCGGATGGTCCTTCATCAAGTTAGATGCTCCTGGAAGGTCTAGTAGTAGTTTGGTTTTAAGATGGAACAAGAAAGTCCTGTGAAATTTTAATATTGTTGCAGTTAATTGGATAGTATTCTCCTATCAATTGATTATTTGTCTGCTGCAATTTCTTCACGACAAATACAAAATAAAACACTACTCCAACTTCATAGAAAATAAATAAACAACAAGAACTGGAAAAACAAAAATATTCCACACAAATAATGAACACTAATACATTTGGACAAATGTCCCTGCAAAAACCCCAATGTGGTGAAAACCAGTTCTGTTGATGAGGGTTTATATTATTAATTCTTCAGCAAATCAAGGATTACATCAATTGCTTACCTAACATTGGCAAAGCTCCAAAAATATTTTTCCTTCACTTCTACTGGCAAAATCGAAATGGAAATCCACAATTTCCTTCTACAAGGCAAATCGGCCCTCTCTATGCAACTCGCACCTCCTCCAACAATTTGCACTGACAGACTAGAAATGTGCATGACCTCCTTTTGGAACTTGCACATCCTCCGAAAAATTGTTCAGGCAAATATACTACCTCCAGCAGCACACTAAAGCCACTCGCACTTCCTCCAACAACTGTCTTCAGCAACTAGAAATCAATTTATTGCTCCAGCAACTCTCACTTAATAAACTAGCAATTCAAACTAGCTGAATTGGCCTCCCTCTTGCAGAACAATTCAGCCCCTTCCTTCTCTCAAAAAATTGGAATCTTTGTGAAAAAATTCTCTCGAAATTCTCTCCTCAATTTCTCCTACTGAAACCCCGCTTCTAGTGTCTCCCACGCTATCACTACACCCTTGCTATCACTACAAATCGTTTTGTGTGTTTCCAAAATCCCCATCAATCCATTTATAATCTTTCGTTGAGCAATCAACGACCACAACCTAATGTCAATCAATGGCTAATATCATCTTAACCCCATCAAATGATTTTTCTAGAAGTCACTAGAGGAAAATCGACTTGTCTCAATTAATCCTCATTAATTAACCACTTTTCTTAAGATAGACTTAGGAAAATAATTAAACTAGCTAATTAAATCTAATTAAGAAATTTTTCCTTAGAAACTTTTTCTACGTATTGAAGAAAATTAATCCATCTCTGTTCCTTAGCCTCATAGACACAATTTGAGACTAGAACACTTGTTCCATCTACATAAACTAACAAGTCCTTTGAGCAGAAAATATTTGGGGAATGTTGCTTGGATTGAGAAGTCTTCTCTTAGGAGCTAGGCATTGTCCCCTCCATCTCGAATATTTACAGTCCCCTCCATATCGAATCGCAAAGTGTACTAGGATAACTTTTTCAATTTTGCCCTGCTCCAATGGGATCTCAACTTCTCTATGGGAGAAGCAGAACCATAAGGTCCCAGATTGAGGCCAGATCCCCTCAAATTATTTCCAAAACAAAATCGACAGAAGCTGCCAAATGGAAATTGATCTGGTCAAAATTTGTCCCACATGGAGGAACCACAGATCGAGGGAAGACCAAATAGCAAAGTTGTTGGATACATTTGTAATTTATGAAGATCTCTTGAAAAAATTTCAACTTTTGAAGTAGTGTGTTGGGATGGGGGGAATCAGATCATTCCCCAATCTTCATGGAAATTAAAGGGGCTCAAAAGAAGCCTGCAAACCCCTTTAAAATGAACTCTACTTGGTTTAAAACAGAGTTCATAAACCTTGTCAGAACTAACTAGCAAATTTACAACCCCCAAGGAAACATTTCTACAACCCTCCAATTTGAATCCAACCTTAAAATGATTAAGCTCAAAAGTAAGGAATGGGCCAAATCAGAAAAGCAAGAGTCAACTCAGGAGTTGGAGGACATTGAGACACAAGGAAGACGAAGGTTTTGAATATGAAGAGGCAAAGACGAAACTAATCAGAATTGAAAAAAAAAGGAGCTCCTAGAGGCAAAAGAAGCAGAATGGAGACGAAAACACCAAATTCTTCCATGCTTATGCAAACGAGAGGAAGATGAGAAACACTATCTGGAGCCTTAAGGATGGGAAAGGGAGAGAAGCTACAAATTTCGAAGACCTAGCAAACCTAGAGATGTCCCATTTCCAAAATCTCTTCAAAGCCCCTAAAGGAACATCCATTGCGAAGGTCATCAAAACTGCAATGCTCTTCCCTAGGTTCGTGGATGAAGATGAGAGAAGAGGAGGTCTTAGAGACGAAGCATCTGAGGAGGAACTCAAAACAATGCTTCACAACTTTCAAAGGGATAAAAGCCCAGGGTCGGACACATGGACTAGAATTCTTCCTGGACTTATACGATATCCTAGGTGTCGTTTTGCTTTATGTGATCGAAAAGTCCAAAAGGGAACAAAAAATTCTCCTTGCCTTCAACCCTACTTGATTTCCCTCATTTCAAAAAATAATACACTAAAATCCTTTGATGACTTCAGGGCTATTTCACTATGCAATGTGATTTACAAAGTGATTGCTAAGTTGATTGACCTTAGGCTAAAACCCATCCTGTCCCATGCCATATCCAAAGAACAATTTGCATTTTTAGAAAGCAGGCAAATTCATAAGGCAATTGGGGTGGCCCAGGGAGAATTTCCATAGCATTAAAATTTTAAATCTCAAAGGGGCCATTTTCAAAATTAATCTTTCAAAAACTTTTGACAGAGTTAATTAGATCCATCTCCGTCTACTCCTTACCCATATTGGGTTCAGTGCGAATTTTATCTCATGGATCATGAGTTGCATTTACGCGGTGTCCTTTGCAATGTTAATAAATGGTTTGGCCTCCAATTTCTTCCATGCCCAACCCCTCTCCCTCCTATTATTCCTCATGGTGGTTGAAGGTAAGTCGCCTCATTTCATATGCAAAAAATGGAGGCGAGATTCAGGAAACTCACATGACTACATACTACATGCATCTTTTTGTAGACGACATTCTCATATTCAACATTGACTCAAATAGAGAAGATGGCAAAATAGTGAAAATATTATCCCTCTACAACAAAGCCACTGGTATGCTAATTAATAATCATAAATCCTCTCTCCTCATCCACAACCTGGAAGACAACAACTGAAAGCAAATTATAAACCTCAACCCCTTCAATGCAAAACCATTGGACGAGGGAGTAAAATATGTGGGTTTTCACCTCAAGCCCAATTCATACAGGAAAGTTGATTGGGCATGACTCATAGCAAAAATCGAAAAACGCCTCAAATGCTAGAGTCTAAAATGGCTTTCTCGTGTTGGGCAACTTGTTCTGATTTAATCAATACTGGAAACCATCCCAGTCTACTAGGTTTCACTAGCTTGGGCCCCGAAGGCAATTCTTGAGAGGATTAGAAGAATCTATTTCAAATTTCTATGGTCAAGAAATCAGTAGAAAGGTATCCCCCTTGGGTTCGATCGCAGAAGTTAGAAATTCCAAAACTTCTCAGTGGATGGGGCCTAAAAGACATCTTCCTATTCTCAAAAGCGATGGCTACAAAATGCAATTGGAGACTTCTCACAACCCAAAACTTGTGGACAATGCTGGTTACTCAGAAATATTGCCCATACCCCTCTAGAGGAACAGATAAGGAGGGAGGATAAGAAAAGAGCAAATATCCCCTCTATCTAGAGAGCGATTCTAGCATCCTTTGACTTAATTGGCAATGGTCTAGCTTGGAGGGTGGGAAATGGTGAAAAAGTCAAGATCAGTGTTGAACCATGGCCATGAAGTGGAGTTAACCACATCCTTCCTCGACAATTAATAGTCTCCCTATGGGAGAAAGGATTCTCTACGCTTGCCATATTGCCAATATGGATAACACCACAATATGGAGGCAAGGTTGGAAAACCATCTAGGAGCTCAGAATAGAGGAGCAGCACATTGAGGCTTGGAATAATTTCCTGGATGCCCTGACAAGTAATCACAGACCAAAAGGATGAGCTTGTATCAAGTATTTCATCTGTAGGTTTCTACACCCCAAAGCTTAGATATACTTCTTTTAAGTGCTAATTGAGCCCCAGCTGAACAAAAATGGTGGTGGAGAGCTCTATGGAAATCAAAAATCTTGGTGTGGAGCATAATGGAAAGCAAAGTCTCTACGTGGGACATTCTACAAAAACGTTATGCCATAGGGCCAAGGTGGTGTGCCCTCCGCAAAGGAGATGGAGAACATATCAAGCACCTTTCTATGGCAAGTCCCTTCTCCAAGCAAATCTAGGAGGGGTATGTAAAACAGCCACACGATCAAACCAAAGATGGGAGGGGAGAGATAAGGAGGCAGCTTGGAGAAAATGGTATACTTCCCTCTACACATCCTTACTGAGCCCTTCCGCTCATCCTTTGTTGAGGCATTTGGCTAGCCCATAACAAAAGCATCATGACAAAATATTAGTTCCAAAACGTGTTGCTACTGAGGACTTGGCAATTGTGGCCCATCATCCTCACAAAAAAGACACTACCCCACCTAGGTTTATCGTGAATGAATCACTAGACACCTCAAAACCATGGCCATGCTTCAACGAGGCCTCTATTGACTCTGCCACTTTGAGTGGTGCAGGTTTTGTCCTCTTACTCTCTCAAACACACTCCTTTCACACCAAAATGGGATTTGGCCTAGGAACCAACAATAGGGTTGAACTATTGGCATGTAAGGAAAAAGAATGTTCTCAAATTCAAATCTATGGAGATACTATGTTGGTTGTAAGCTTTTTGAACTGAGCTCATATGTGCAGAATTTTTTTGTTGTATCCCATTTGAGAAGATATTTGGCAGCTCATTGACTCATTTACATTCTTTGCATGCTCCCACATATCAAAAAAACTATCAAAGGAGGGCTTAGTCATGGCACTGGATACCTGGCACATCCGTGAGCGACAAGTAGACACTTCAAGTGATTTTCACCACAAGCCCTTCGCTAAACAAATGGGCCACACTTAAACTACTTTGTTGAACTCCTTATGTAAAAAATTTGGCTTTGATTCGTGTTTCCTACACTATGTTGCTTGGAAGTGGGAGCAAAAGCGGGAACGGGAAGCAACAATTTTTAGAAACTTCAAAGTCAAGAGCAAATATTATATAATATATATTTTGATGCATATATGTCAACAAAAACATGTAGAATGATGAATTAGTCATAAAAAGCATAAAAACATGGATTAAGCCACATAACATCAATCATCTAGTAGTTATAATCTTCAGAAACCACAAGTCCACAAGTTACAAGTTCTCATTTATATAGTAGCATGTAAAGGTGCACATAACCAAAATAGCATCGAGTGCAATCCATCTCTTGACTGAAAATACATCAACAAACAAGTTCTAGATGGTCTCTAGCATCCTCAAAAATCATGCTACAACAAATATCCACATATCATCAAAAGCATTGCCTATTTTGGGATCTTTGTAAATAATATTGCACTCTAAGTATTAATATAACATAGAAAAAACATAGCATGTCAAGTCAAGAGTTTAGAGAGTTTGAAAACCAATGTCAATAACATCCAGGTACATAGAAGGCTTCGTGCTCTTGATTGAATACTAGTTCCATACCCAAGAACGTGACAAAATCCAATGGAAACATTGCAATCCCCCTAATCCTGAAAAACTAATAAGTCTGCTAGATTTTGAGTGAGATCTAAAATTATACTTCTCCATATGAAATCCAATGAGGTCGAAACCACTCTCAAACATCTTGATTCATTTCATGGTAATGTTTCAAATTTAAGTAAAAGGATTACCATGAATTGCATATCAATATTAGGACCAAAGGCTTGAAAATTACGCTGCCCCAATCAAAAATTCTTGTTTCTTTGGAAAAAAAATAAGTGTGTTTGGAACGTCTTTGCGAATTTCGTTTTGTGAGGAAAGCTAGGGAGCGATAAAATTAAAAAAATTAAAATTAAAATTAAAAAATTACAGGAGCACACTCCCGAAAATCGCTCCCAAATGGGAGCACACTGCACTCTTGAGGTCACTCCCTGGGCGCTTCCATCCAGAGCACACTTCAGGAGCGGTAGCAAGGGGGCACTGCTCGCAGCCTTGTTCCTACAAGCATCTATTACCGCAAGTCTCTCTCGGACATGTCTCAACCACTTGTAGTTTTGGCCAGCCCTGAGGCATGGGCAGTATTCTACATCACTTTTTGTTTCTTCCTGTTTTTATATGTATGATGTTAACACGGTTACTTGATGCAGCAAAGTATAACTACAAAGACTTTTTACTCTTATCATTGTTACATAGAAGAATTATTTTGAAACTTGTAACAGCATGGAAAAACTTGGATCCAAGATAAAATCTGGAGATCATCTAGGAATGCACATAATATGCATATCCAAAATGTAATTTTTGTATCTTTTTCTGAAAGAACTAAAAATTATAGCTTTTTTCCTTCAAAAAAAATGAAACACCTTGCCTTCCTCAAAAGGAACGATGCATCTACGGGGTCTTGGATAGAGGGTGATCAAATGCTTTGTTAAGGCACTACTTGATGTGAAGTCACTGGTTCAATTCCCTGCCCGATCAAGGTGATATGTACTGGACATGATGATGAAGATGTAGTCCTACCTAGCTTAAAAAAAAAGGAATGATGCAATGTTGGTTGTCAATAAATGAATGGCAATCTTAAAATGGCGCAAAACAAATGAAAAAAAAAAAAAAAACCCAAAACAAACATACCAACCAAGTTTACATTTTATTGCTTTTCCCTTGAAGATTATGTCCAGACTCCACAGATTATTACCCAGGGCCACTTCAGCCTTTGATGACAAGAGAATTATTTTAGGGTACATGACCAAACAATATAGAGTAGATATGATAGACATGAACTCTCTGCCTTGACTTGTCTTTATACTTTTTGTTGAAACTCTAATATCTCAGTGAGATGTATGCATTAAATACAATTTAATAGATTCAACAGCTAAATATAGAAGATGTTTCACCTTTTACTAAAATGAATTGCAATATAGAATTACTTTTCAAAATATCTCTAACCACTTCCGACACAGTCACACTAACCCTATGCAAAAGTTCTTGTACAAACTATATTTCTCAATACTGTTGATAGAGGTACATATCCCAAATAGAACCAAACAAGTGTTCAGACCACAACCCTATTTAATGGAGCTAGACTTTAGCAATCCCAAGCCATGAAATCCTTTCAAATTTAAATCGGTTTGCGTTTGGCCAAAAGAGAATGAAAATCCTTCAATCCTAGCATTGAAACCTTAGTAAGTAAATAGCTTGCAGCTGCATTTAAGTCTGTAAAGTGAAAGTGACGATCTAGACTAGGGAACTGTTATCGCTCAAACTAGCAAGGGACCTTGTGATATTTAGGTCGATTTTGGTCCTCTCGAAAAGAGGAATTCAATGTAATAATCATCTCCATCAAATGAGTTGTCCAATAATGGAATTTGGCCCGAGTTTCCAATTTTAGCACTCCCTCTCAACTAGGGAGAATTCCACTTGCCAATCCATCTGTCATCATCGATCATCATGTCATCCTGTACCATCTCTGAATCGCGTCTAAACTCTGCTCTGTTAAACAATGATGTAATAATGAAGAAGAATTGATCGAGAGTGAGTCCCAAGGCCTAGCCACTCTACACTAACAAAAGTCAATCTAGGGGTAGAACCCCAATTAGATTTGATCCTAAATGATCAAGATGTTGAACACCATGCATCCCAAAAATAGGGAATAAGATAGTACATGATGCCCATCTGTAGTGCTATGGTCCCTATCTACTTTTCCCAACTCATTGGCCAAATGAGAGGTACTTCCTATGAGTCTCGAACTACATGGGTAGGATGTATCCTGTGGTATCAGCCGGAGAGGGTGAACCACTCATCCTATGCATATGTCAATCATGGGGGAAGGTGAACCACTCACCCTACACACATGTCATCAATTGTAGGGGAAGGGGAACCACTCACCTTACACACATGTCAACCATCATGGGGTATCATAGGGAAAAGGAGAACCACTCACCCTATACATAGCGCACTAGTAGGGGAAGGTGAACCACTCGCCCTATGGTCGCTCAAAGCTCCAAGGAGTACCCCAAGCCCCCAAGAGCTCCCAGAGCTCACAATGTTAAACTCAAGTAGGACTCTCATGGGAGGGTCTTTCCACGACTCCAAGTCTCTCTTGGAAGGATAAGAATTTGAACTTCCCCAAGGGCTTCATGAGGATTTATGAGACCTGCTCATCAGTCTTGATGTGTTGGAGCCTTATTGCTCCAAGTTTTACCATATCTCGGATAAAGTGGCACCTGATATCAATGTGCTTGGAGCAGTCGTGGAACACTGGATTTTTTGAAAGGCGAATCCCATTATGGTTGTCGCAAGAGATCACAATGGTATCCAATGTGTGCTCAAATAGCTCACTGAAGAACTTCCTCAACCAAACAACTTCATAACAGACCATACTAGCTGCAATGTATTCGACCTCGACGGTGCTTAGAGCAACTGATTTCTACTTCCTGCTCATCCAAGAAACTGAAGCAGACCCCAATGAGAAGCAACATCCAAATGTGCTCTTTTCGGTCCATCACACTGCCAACCTAGCCAGCATCTGTATATCCATGTAGTCTCAAATTCCCAACAGCATATCTCAATCCAAAGTTGATCATGCCACGAAGATATCTCAAGAGATTCTTAACAGTAATCCAATGTATGTGATGAGGCTCGACCATAAATTGACTCAACGTATTCAAAGCAAAGCATATGTTAGGATGGGAGTTTACCAAGAACATCAGGGCCCCCACAAGTTGCCTATATTCGGAAGCGTTTGCCAATGCAGGCCCAGCAGCACTACCACATAGCTTCTTCAAGTTGAGTTCCATCGTAGTAGAAACAGACTTGCAATCCACCATCCCACATCTCTCGAGCAGCTTCACAATGAATTTTCCTTGAGAATGGATAATCTCACATGGCTTTTGCCAAACCTCCATGCCTAGGAAGTAGTGCATCAGACCTAAGTCCTTCATCTTGAACTTGGACGCCAACTCCCTCTTGCATTGATAAATGAGAGGGTCTGCACCTGTCAGAAAGAGTTTATTTACATAAAGTACAAAGATGAGAGGCATGTCCTTTTCAACCTTGAAGTATAGGTTAGGATCAGCATCGCTCCTTGTGTGTCCTAGCTTCATAAGATAGCTATCAAGTCTCTCATACCAAGCCCTAAGGGCTTGCTTCAACCTGCATGTGTGTCCTTCGATCTTGTACTTCGAACCCCTAGGGTTGTTCCAAGTATACTTCCTCCTTGAGCAAACCATGCAAGAAAGCAGTGTTAACATCCATTTGATGTAGGTTCCATCCTTAAGTGGCAACGAGAGCAATAATACATCGAATAGTGGTATATCAATCAACTTGTGCAAATATCTTGTCATAGTCCACTCCTTCCTTTTGAGAGAAACCTCGAGCAATGAATCTGGCCTTGTACTTTTCAACACTCCCATCAGCTCCATGTTTAATTTATCTAACCATTTTGAGGTGACTACGGACTTGTCCTTGGGTCTAGGCACCACTTCCCAGAAATTATTCTTCATGACAAATTCATATTCCTCATTCATCGCATCCTTCGAGACTTAGGGATTTACAGATTCTTCAAATGTACATGGCTTAGTTTGAACAAAAGTACTCAGAGGAGTTAAGTACCCTTGATACCTGTTCGGCTTCTTACTTTCACGAAATGTCCCTCTTGGAGCAATATGTCTTTCAGCATCTTTGAGAGTATTTGTGAGCCACAAAGGTCTTTTCCTTGAGGTAGAGGAATCACTGGGAGGTTGATCAATGGGATCCATCAGGCCTTTAACATCGAGTATCGACTCATTTGTCAGAGGTTCATCCTGCTTTCCTACAACATCATCATTGTCCTTCCTTGGGATAGGGATATCTCTAGCTTTCCCAAGGGCAATATCTTCATCAAAAGTGACATCATGGCTTTATTTCCACTTCTCTTTGACCAGGCACATAGATTCTATATGCCTTTGAATTTTCACTATAGCCTACAAATGTACCTTTCTTCCCAGATGCTTCCAACTTGTTTCTTTTCTCTTTAGGCACATGAAAATACTCAAGACAACCAAATATTCTAAAATTAGAAACATCAAGTTTCTTACTAGTGAAAACTTCTTCGGGTGCCTTCAAATCCAATGTTTGATGTGGGCTCCTATTTTGAACATACACGGCAGTGTTGGCAGCTTCTCCTCATAGGAACTTCGATAGACCTTGATCATGGAGCATGGCACGGGTGGCTTCCATGATTGTTTGATTTTTCCTTTCAAAAAATCCATTTTGCTTGGGACTGTATGGAATGGTTGTCTCCCTCTTAATGTTAGCCTCTCTGCAAAGTCATTGAATTCATTTTATTCATATTAGGTTCCATTGTCGGTCCTTAATATTTTGATCTTCTTCACTGTTTGATTTTCCACCAAGGCTTTGAAAGAACGAAACCATTTGAACACTTCCTTTAAGAAATAGATCCATGTTTTGCATAAGAAGTCATCCACAAATACTGCATAATATAAGTATCCTCCCAACAATGTTATGGGTAACATACTAGATAGGTCAAAATGGATCAATTGAAGAATATTGGTAGTTTGACTTTCACTAGAAGGGAATGGTCCCCTTTCAAGTTGCCTAGCTACACAACCCTAACAAACACCTTCATGATTCATGTCGAATTCAGGCATACCTGAGACCATCTTCCTTATCACAGGTAAGGCTTTGTAATGAAGGTGCGCAAATCTTCGGTGCCATAATTCAGATTGAAGAGAAGTATCACAAGTCAAGGCTCTAAAAGGACTTCCTCCAACTTTGTAAAGACCATCAACCCTAAATCCAAGCGTGAATGCATCTTTAGGGTTTCTTTGCCAAATATGTACCTTTCCATCAATGAATGATACCTTGAAGCCTTTATCTTCCATCGCAAAAATAGACACCAGGTTCTTCTTCAAATCGGGCACATATAAGTTACAACACTTCTTGTAGATGAACAATTTGACCTTGATTTAAGTGAAGAGTGACAATACCTATCCCTTTCATGGGGTAGGTGGCAATCTCCAAGTATAATCTCTAAATTAATATTCTTTTCAGTCAAATTTGGGAGGGCCTTACCCAGTGAAGTGCCTTAAGGCTCCACTATCAATCAACCAATGATCCAAAGTATTTGGAGGAGAGGCAATAGATAGAGTGGAAATAAGATAAAACTCTTTTTGTTTTTCTACCACATTACTTTCTTCATACCCAAAATTTCTCGTCCTTTTGGGAGATCGACCATTTCCATATCGAGCAACAAGAGCATTCCTCTTTCCTCTATTGTTGAACCTGTTGCTTCTTTGATTCCCATTGCCTTTGTAATTGTTGTTGTTGTTGTCAACATCTCTTGGAGAATCCTTCCTGTGAGGACACTCTCTAGCATAGTGGCCAAACCTGTTACAATTGTAAAACCTTCCTTTCCTTCCTCCTTTGAATCCCTGCTTGAACCCTTACCAACATTATTTTTCTTCTTTGCAAGAGTGGAGAAAGCAATAGGTTCATTTCCATTTGAGGGCTTGTCTCTCTCCCTCATCCTTGTCTCCTCTTGAGTGCATCTAGCCAATAATTCATCGAAACTAGGAACCCTGTCATTGTTGAGAATGGTGATGTTAAATACATCACATGCTCTTGAAAGGCCTCCAACAACAATGAGGGTGAGCCCCCTGTCAGCAATAAATTCTCCAATAGATAGTAGATCATTCTTGATTTTTGTTATTCTCATGAAGTAGGATTGGATGGACTCCCCTTTGTCCATATTTATGTCCTTCAACTTGTTTTTGAGAGAGAGCATTTGATTTGCATTGTTTGCTTTGAACATCCCAATCAGCTTATCATACATCTCCTTAGATGTTCCCAAATCAAAAATATAGGCAACCAAGTGCTTTTGAATGAAGTCTATGATAATTCTCTTAGCTTTGATCTCACCTTTCTTATACTTTGACTTTGCAGCAATGGGTGCATTTGAAGGAGGCTCCACCACTTTTCCCTGCACGAAGTCCATCGCATCATGCTCTTCCAATTTCATCTTCCATGCATGATAGTCAAATTTGTCCTTGAGCTTAACCTCGGATCTGAATTTAGATGTAGTATCAATTAAGGCTCTTGACTGACAAATCTCCCTTAGTGGTTGCTTTTCTCTCTCTTGTTTGGGCTTTGTCTTCACTTGGGCTCTAATAACATGATAATTTTAGTTAACAATGGTATTTTCAATGCTTAGCACAATTACTTCAATGCTCATTTAGCAGCCCAATGACAATTTCCAATTTAGTTTCCCAATAGCAATCACATTGATAGTAACTGTATAAAGAACATAAAATAAAATGCAGAAGACAAGCCAAGACAAGAGGACACCAGATTTGGCGAATGCTAGGGAAAAACCCCAATGTGGGGAAAACCATTTGATAAAATCTTCTTATTATTATATCAAATGTTTCAACAAAGAGAGAGAGTACAAAAAGTTAAAGATGACTTGCCAAATCAAAGTCAAAACAACCCTAACAAATCTACAGTCAAATTCAGCAATAACCAGAGAGTCAAAGATGGTCAACACAACAACAAATCTTCCTCTTTGCAGCTCGGTCATACTCAGTCAAACTCGGCCTAATAAGGTGGTCAAAGTCAGCCCAAAACAGTCTTGAAAACTACAATCAAACTTGGTCAACTTTGCAATCAAGCCTGCAGTCAACCCAATAGTCAAAGTGCCCAGAAATTCTTAGTTCTTGTGCCAAACAGTACGACCTACCAAAAACAAAATTTTCCCACAAAATTTGTAGTCAAAGAATGAGTCAAAATGATTGGTCAACACTGGTCAAACTCCTACAACAGTCCTGAAATTCAACCCTGCAATTTGCCCAAAAAAATCGCCCCTCTGCCACATGTGTAAGAAAGAGATCTGCCCAATAGTTGTACGACCCAATAAGAGTAGAGAAAAGAAATGTGTGTGTTGATGATGCCAAATGAGGTGAGATGGCACTTGTATTTATATAAGTCGTTGAGGGTGAAGTGTTACATCCATTGGGCTTTATGAGCCTACATGATGATGAGGAAGACCTTGACAATTTGCACATGTGTGGGCATAAATTCAAAAACACATTTCTGCTTGTCCAAATTTGATGATCTTTAGGTCGAGATTTCCATCCTCACGAAAAGAGGAATTCAATGCAATAATCATCTCCATCAAATGAGTTGTCCAATCGTGTAATTTGGCCCTAGTTGCCAATTTTAACATAAGGGAACGTTCTCAACACTTTCAACATAACTTTCTTATCCCTCGTGCCTAAGGTTGATGGGCTTGGGAATTTTGACGATTTCAGGCCAATTTCCCGTTGTAACTATGTGTACAAGAACATCTCTAAGGTCTCGGCTATCAGATATCTATTTCAAGAAGTTTCTTTCAAATTTCATATCTCAAGAACAATTTTGGATTTCTTGAAGTTAGACAAATTCATTAAGCAACGATTTCAATGTAGGAGTGTCTGCTTACGATCAAGGTAAAAAATCTCTAGACA
The DNA here is from genome assembly GCA_034641835.2 of Pinus albicaulis. Taxonomy (NCBI): domain Eukaryota; kingdom Viridiplantae; phylum Streptophyta; class Pinopsida; order Pinales; family Pinaceae; genus Pinus; species Pinus albicaulis. The sequence goes on along the minus strand of CM076575.1, from coordinate 60,876,506 downwards.
TGGTCCTTAAACTAGTCCTATCAAAAGCATATGATCAGCCTTGTTGGCTGTACTTGAGGCTATTATTGATTCACATTGACTTCATGAGTGAAAGAAAGAAAACATGGATGAGACAAAACTACACATGGATACAAAAATGGAATATCTACTTCAATGCTTGTCCCACAAATAGCAAGGAGCTAAAGAATTTTGTTATGGATAAGTTTCATAAACAGATATGAGGAAAAGGGTTATGTAGAAAGAAAAGTACTACATTGAAAAACAACCCTACGTATGATCTCCAAAAAAAAGAGTACTTGGAGCTAACGTTCTGTGGAGGGCAAAGGTTCTTATTGCTCAATTAAGAACCAGCTTGCATCATCTTCGGTGTGAAACAGGATGGTGGAAAAGGCCTAAAGAAGCTTGGGAAGAACGAGTGTGTACATTTTGCACGTCTAGGGCAGTGGAATCGAAAAAACATTTCATTTTGGAATCTGATGTGTTCAAAGACATCAGAGAAAGTTACGAGAATATGTTAGCATCGGTTTCTTGGCATTGTCTTTTCAACAATGAGATTATTGGAAGGTTGGGCGAGCTCGTCATCAATTTGAATAAGAAAAGAACTGAAATACAAAAGGCGAAAAACGGAGAACTCATAGTCCCATAGACTATTTTTAGTCTCGTGGACTTTAAACTTTCATTTCATTCCCATAGTTAATTGGGAAATGGGGTGTGTTACTTCGGATGCTTGTGCTGTGATGATTAGTGGAGCAGCATCTTCGCTTTTCAAGCCCTCTAGTGTCCTGAGAGAAGGTTGTCCACTTTCTGCATACCTTTTTCTGCTTGTGACTGAGGGTTTGAGCAAATCCATTCAAGAAGCTAAAAAAGCCACAAGTACTCATGGGATCCAAGTTGGGTGAAATGACCATCTGACACACTATTTTTGGATGATCTACTAATGTTTTTAAATGGTTTTGTTGTTGAGGGTACGAAATTACAGGATACTTTGCAGCTCTACTGTAAAACCACTAGTATGGAAATAAATGTAGTTAAATCTAAAAAAAAAAATTAAAAATCATGCTTTACATGATGAGGAGGTTAATTCTGTCTCAGCTACTATTAAATTTCCAATACCAATCCATATTTATTTATACCTCAACAATTTTCATTCCCAGAAAATTATTAAATAAAATTCTGAATTGCTGTGAAAATAAATTCATTGGTATTAAATTTTTGAAATAAACATTTGCAATGGAAAAATAAAATCAAAGAGATCAATCACATTACAACTAAGTATAAACTCATAACAATTTTCCTTCATTAAAATCCTTGGGAAAATCTGGGCCTAGACTTAGAGAGAAAAATACATAGAAAAATGCACTAATGGAACCTGTAACTCTGCCCCCACTAGAAAACAAGGCCCATAGAATTTGGCCGACCAAAAAATCAGCTTCCTAAAGAACTCGGCCCTGGAGAAACCTAACTTCCACCACCATCAAATTAGCCCTCTACTTTCCTCTCACCTCACTTGAGATCAATGGTTGAGATCATATCTAAGTCATTTAAATAATTTTCTTATTTATCCTTAATACTTTAGCTCAATAGTCCACCATAATTAATTGACTCTAATTATTGTACTTCTCCTAAGTTAGACTCAAGAAAGAAGTCATAAATCACTTACTCCACCAAGCAAGCACCTAAAGAGGAAATCAACCATCTCCTACATGCTAAGTCACCAGGTTCATGTAGAAGACCTTCCGAAGCTACCAAGAACTTCAACAATCCCTCCTAGAAAGGAAGAGGTTCTCACCACCCCTAGCTTGTCCCCATAAAACACAAACTTTCCTTTCAATAGAGGCATGGTTAGAATATCTGCTACATTCTCTTCTATGGAAATGTACTGCAATCTCACAACACCTCTCTCGACCCTGTCTCTTATGAAGTAATATTTGATCTCTATATGATTGGATCGATCATGAAACATAGGATTTTCAGAGAGCTTAATGCAACTCTGCTTATCATAGTGAATTATATGCCATGTACATTGCCTCTACTGAGCTAAGTGCCGCTAACTGTTACTTTCTACTACACCACAAGATCATAGTTGATCCCAAGTTGAAACAACATCCAAATGTGGATTTTCTATACACAACACTCCCTAGCCCAATCAAAATTTGTGTACACTTGCAACTCTACTTTACCAACTCCAACATATCTCAATCCAAAGTCCATTGTACCTCGCAGGTATCTCTACACGTGCTTTGTTGCCACCCAATGAACCTATCTCGGCTCCACCATGAATTGGCTAAGTGTTTTCGCAGCAAAACAAATATTCGACCTAGCGTTGACCAAATACATCAAGGACCCAATCAACTGGCTATACAATGTGGGATCCACCAACTCTCCCTTAGAAGCACTTAGCTTCTTCAAGTTAGTGGTAATAGGTGTAGATATCAACTTGGAAACCTCCATTCCAAATCCCTTTTGGATCTCAATTGCATACTTGCCCTGCCCTAGAAAAATCTCTCCTGGTTGTTGCCACACCTCCAATCCCAAAAAGTAATGCATCAAGCCAATATATTATATCCTTCATCTCAAACTCCAAAGCAAGGCCCTCCTTGCACATCCTTATAAGCTTTTTTGATCCTGTCAAAAATAGATCGTCAACATAGAGGACCAAGATAAGTAATTGTTCACCCTCAACAAGTACATGGTACAAGTTGGAATCTGCTTCACTCTTTGTGAAGCCCAAACCAAGAAGATATCCATCAATCCTCATATACCATGCATGTGGAGCCTACTTAAGCCCATAAAGGGCATTTTTCAACTTGCATACATGAGACTCTCTCCCATGCACCTCAAAGCCTTGAGGCTACTCAATATACACCTCTTCCTCAATCACCCCATTAAGGAGGGCAGTCTTCCCATCCATCTAATGTATCCTCCACTTCATCTCTGAAGCAATAGATATGATCGCCTTAACAAATGCATATAGGCAACAGAAGCAAATGTCTCCTTATAGAACACTCCCTCCTTTGGGAGAACCCTCTTGCCACAAAAAAGAGGTTACACTGAAAAGAGATTCTATGTTTGGCGACAAGGTAGATAAGGACATCATTCCATGGTTGCTTGATACTAGGTTCTCTACAAGCATGCATACAAAAGATTCTAGACAGTAGATAAGATAAGGTAGGATAAGATAATTATATTAATGTCCGACGAATGACCACATTGTCATATGGAAAATTTTGAGACACGGGCCATAGAGCAATGGGGAATTCAAAAAAGGAAGGGGATAGGAAACCAAAACACAAGATAAAACAGCAAAAGAGGCAAATTGGGCAACAAGAAGACTCATTTCTCCCAAGAATGACTACAAATATCCTTGTTTAATTTTTTTCTTTTTTTCCATATTTTCATCTAAGTCCTTGAACAACTCCCTAAGGAAAAGAACCATGGTTGTCCCAACTCCCATTTGAGGAGTGGTCAATGTTGGTGGTGCTTGTGACATTTTTTGTATATTATTTGTTACCCCTCATATTGCATCAAAGTAACTCTTGTGATTTTCATCCCATATTATAAAAAGCAGCATCATACCAATCGAGCTTTTGATGAATTAGTGGTACACACCTTTCTTTTCTTGGAGATGATGTTATCATTTGGTTGGTTGTTAGATTTTGTAGCTTCGGCAGGTGTTCTAGTCTCGAGGTGTCATTGAGGCTAAGAGCACAATAGAATAAATCATCTCCAAGCCTAGAAAAATTCTCTGAGGGAATATGTCTTAATTAGATTATTAACAAGTCTTTAATATTTTTCCTAAATCTAACATAGGAAAACAGGTTAATTAATCAGTATCGATTTCTCTCCACTGACTTCTAGAAAAAGTGTTTAATGGAGTCAAGATGATCTTAGACATCGATCAAGATTACATCTTGGTCGTTGAATTCAACAAGAGATTGTAAGAGGGAAATGATGGGCATCTTCAAGACAATTAGTTGAGGCGAGATGATAGCGTGGGGTTTGACACCAGTGAGGGTTTCAACGATGATTGATAAAGAAGAAATTTTATGGAGCATATTCTTCATCTGAGAGTCTTCCAACTTATGAGTTTCAAAGGGAAATCCTGTAAGGGACAAATTATTTTGCAGAGGGTCGATTTTCTCCAGTTGTACAAATTACCAGAGGGAGGCTGATTTGCCAGGAGGAGTGCAAATTGCCAGAGAGAGGTTGATTTTCTAGAGAGGTTGATTTTCCAGAGAGGTCGATTTACAGGAAGGTTGAATTTCCAAAGGAGGCCAATTTGCCAATGAGGGCCGATTTTCTCCAGTTGTACAAATTACCAGAGGGAGATCGATTTTCCAGGAGGAGTGTGAATTCCCAGAGAGGTTGATATGCCAGAGAGGTCGATTTACAGGAAGGTCAAATTGCCAAAGGAGGTTGATTTGCCAATAGAAACCGAGTTTGTTTCTCTAAGAGTGCAAGTTTCCAATGGAGGCTGAAATCCTCCAGGCCACATGTGTGGGCCTTATTTGTGCTATACAGGAGGGTTGCGTTGCTTCTAGAGGATCAAATTTATTTGTCGAAGTGAAAATCATTTTTTGTCGAAGCTTTGCCATTTTACGGCAAGCAATTGTAATTTCTATCAATTACGAAGAAATAATAAAACCCTCGTCTACAAAATTGATTTTCCCCATGTTGGGGTTTTTCTAAGGACATTTGTCCAAAATAATCAGTGACCATTTTTGTGTGTGGTTTCTCAGTTGCTCTGTTTTTGGTGAATATAGCAGTAGTATTTTTATTCAATATTTACAGTAAATATTTTTGCTTAGAAAATAATAATCTTTACCAGATAATTGCAATAAGTTCTAGATATGGAATTTTCACACTTGCTTTCCTTGGTTGGAGGAGAGTTGTTTCTCCCAGTGTAAGGATTGTCACCTATATTTGCATCGTGGTGTTTTGTGCTTGGTATATTGCTCATGTCTAGATAGTACTAGTTGCATACATGGATCTAGCCCCAGAAGGGGTTGGATGGTGATGATAATGAGATGATGATATGACTTTTGTAGCGGACCAACATAGTGATTGTTGATAGATTGATAGGTGACATGGTATGATTCTAGTGCATGGTGTTATTTGATTGTCACTAAGAAGGGGTGTTCCACATTTTCTAGTCACCACATGACTAGACCTAGATGTTGTTAATATGGGATCCTCATTATTATATTATGGAATTAGACACATGCTTATCTCCTTGGGCTCACATTTATGGAACATATGTGAAAGCTAGTAAACAATACTTTATAAGCCATTTTCTTCGCTTATCCTACAAGTTAACCGTGTTATGGTCCATTTGTTTGCACCTTTGGAATCACAAAAATGTTATGAGGATGTGATATCACTTTAGGGGCACACATGTTGATGCATTTTAATGTGGAATGGGTCATGCCATTACCTATTTTAATGTCTAATTGATGTCCATATGATGGAGGCGTCTAATTATGAGGGGCTTTGGTTGCAACTTAAAAATTTATGGAAGACATTTAATGGAGCGACTTATAATGGAGCACCCTTCTAATTACATGTGCATGCATGCCATGGCCAATTCTTATTGGATAATTTTATGAAGATATTTGGAGCACTTGTCAAAGTCAATTGACCACTTAGAGGAGGTTGATATGATCTTATGATATTAGTGGAGGTTGTTGCATAACGAACTTCATTATTTGATTATTGTTGACTTGTCACATGGTACATGAGAACATTATTGCATCGCCTTCCTTGGGTGTTTTATAATTTCTTCTTAAAGAAGAAAGTGGATCTCAACAACAATTGTTACTTTCAGTAATGAAATTGTTGAAAATGTTATTTTATTGTTATTCCTTGTAGAACAAATAGATCTTGAAAAACAGGTACTTCTTTATTGTTGAGAAGATAAGAGTTGAAATATAAGGGTTTGTTCTCTTCATTTGATATTAAGGTTGGATTTGAGAGAAATCTCTTGGAGCTTAATGGAATATCTATTGGATGCCTTTGGAGGATTAATGAAAATGCTATGGATGAGGATGTCTTGTAGATCTTAATGCTCTCTCATAAATGCATTATTGGAGTTTATCTCCCTAGTAATCTCTTTAGCTAAATTTATGCAATATGGGTCAGCAAGGAAATGGTTGTTGCTTAGTACATTTCGGTCTCAATGGCCATTATTCCCCATTAGGATAGTCTCCCACTAAACCTTGATTTGATCCCATATGCCAAATGGAAAAACAATAGTCATTGGTCCATTCATCCATCTTATTTCCTAAACCTTTGTAATTCCTTTTGCTGCAGCCATCCCTTCATTTCACCTTGGACTTCATTGTATAAGATCTAAGTAATCCTATTCTACGGAAGCCCCCTTGAGGCAGAGGAGAGCCAGCATAAACAGACAGACAGCATCAAAATCAAACCACAAAAGACAATGAAATAAAAAGGTGGCAAGTACAGGCTATTTTTCTTCCAGTTCCTTGAAAGAATTTATGCAGAAAATTTTAAGAAGTATCATGTCAATGACAGAACAAGTGAAGGACAAGAAGTTGCCAAAAAGGTTGTTCTGCTACCACCAAGACATGGCTGAATGCACGTTCAACAAAAATTACAATAGTGCTAAAGAAGCTTAAAAAATATAAAGCAACAGATACTAGTAACTAGAAAACTTGAGGTGACTATAGTATAACATCTGCTGCTCTAAAATGAATGAAGTGGCAGAAAGAATAGAATTCGATATTCTTTCATACAAAAATATGTAGAAAGGTTGTCAGTGAAACAGAAGTTGAAACAAATATTACAATGAAGTATTTTCAATGATGTTAAAGGCTGACTTTTTATTTAAAAATTAAAATAATATAATACTATACCACTTGAAGTGACGCAGAAGAATTCCAGCCTCCACTGTAGATATAGAAAGCACTGTAGAAACAGATGTTATAGCTTCCTTTTGACGTTGAAGAATGTCTTCCTCGCTTAAAATAGTGTAGTTCGACTGCAAAGTATCAAGATTTGACAAAGTAATAATTTTCACATCAATGGAGATGTTAAAGAGAGAAATTAAAGCTCGATTTGCACAATTGTTTATTTCAAATCTTCATAATACTTTAAGCCAACCCATATCTAGGCTATTAGCTAGCATTTTGAAAACAAATAAATAAACCCTTTAAAGCGGCCAACACAAGAATTATATTTTTCCTTCTAAATTGGAAAAGATAAATAGATAAGTATTTATTAAAGCCATTACTTCTCATGGATAATAAATATTAGGCATTGAAGACAATCATTTCAAAAAAAATATGAGAGCATATTTTCAATCATGAAATCAATTTAATAAGAAGATAGATGGAAAACTTCCCCTCCAATGAAGATATGCAGCAAAACTCCAACCATGGACAGCTCATTTAAAAAATATAATAGCATTACAGAGGAACAACAACTCCTCTGAATTTATAGTTCCTACAAAAATTGGAAGCTCAGATAAACTACAAACCAAATAGCTGACATTATTTGTAAAACTTTTTTGGGTATTCCATTCAAGCATCATCCGAAAAAGATGTTTCATTCAAGCTTCAAACAAATCCCTTAAGTTCCTTTTTGAGTATCATCAATGGCCTTGGTGACCATTTAACTTCAGAGAAAAGGAAAAAAATTTAAATAAAAATAAATTGATTGGACTGCTATTTTATAAGCTTAAATCCTCTCAGTTTTACACCAGTTCAAGTGTAATACACAAAGCAGATACAGAGATCTTCTCAGCATTGCCCTGATAAACTGATACAATAACTTTCAAGGTAATCCAAGCAGATATTTTAGTACCATGCATATTTGAAATCATTACGCATGGGTAAAGCGACTAATGTTGGATAGGTTTAAAAACCAGCCTTTAATTGGTTGACAAGGCATTTTAAGCCAAAGAGATGGCAACTCGGATTCCCAACCCATTGAACTGCAATCTCCTTCAAAATCTTGGCTTATCAGCATTACATCCTCCCAAAGCATAATCTTACAATTAAAAAAATTGATTTCTGAGTGTTCAGCCTAATAAAGGGTCTCTACTTTTTTATCTAAATCAAATGCCTTGGCTACTTGTTCATTTGTCTTCCACCAGAATTTAACTTGTTCATCTTTTAGGCCCTATTTTTGCATTGTCTGATGCAAACAATAATTGGCTTGGAAGATTAGCTAATACAATTCCAATTTTCACAATTTATGACACCTTGTTGACTAAAAATTAAAATTAAAATGGACCCAATTTGAGTATTTTCAGCCACAATAAGTTATAAAATTTAGTTTAGAAACTAATATAAATTAAATTTTAATTAAAAAACTTAATGCCAGAAATTTATCACCGAGAGAGCCTCCTGTAACGTCGTTTTATTTTCGTTTTATCTTCACGCTGACCATGTTATACATGAACCTTTACAAAATTCTTCTAACTTCGACACTCATTCAAACACATGGGCAGTAGGGGAAAATTTACTTGCAAATGCTACATAAATCAAAACTCCTGTAGATTAAAACCTCTCACACAGATGTCGTTTGTTTGTCTTTCCTTATAAGGCCGTCTGAGATCAACCTGGCCTATATGGACAAATTTTCATCCGAGTCAAAAGTCACATTTAACTATAATTTAATTGTAAACACACAGAGATATGTTTCTTTTAACGTCATCGGAGCCGTACCTGGTCTATAGGACCTATTTTCAACAGAATCGACTATCAAATTTTATCAGAATTTAATCTTCATCTCTCTCTCACACACATGGCAAATAAACACAATAAATGAGAATAAGTTTTCCCAATCCCCTTTATAACCAAAACCCATGATTGACAACAGAAATAAGGAATACACTGAAAGCTTGGAAGTAAAACTCAAAAATGCATAACAAATGCTCGCCTAAAAGATTCTAAAGGACGGAGACTGATGTGTGCCGAAGACTGTCTCGTTCGTGTAAGGGGTTAAAAGACCAGGTTTTCCAATGACATAATCCAAAAATCAGCCTCCCTGCAATTGTCCTTGGTGGATGGCCGATATTATTTCTACAGAACTAAGCGATCTTTTTCCGGGGCAATCATCTAACTGTTACATAAAGAGAAGCAACGAAATTTACCTGAGGACGGCGAGAAATGGAGGTATTCTCCTCAGAATCGTCATCGCTGGCGTTTTCGACAAAGCCATAGTCTTCCTCATCATCATCGTCTTCTTCCATCGCATATCCTTCGCTGTCGTATACATCGGTGTCATTTGCATCGTGCATATCGTCCTCGGAATCCATTTCTCCTACGGAAGAATGAATTGAGGGTTTTGCTTCAATTAATTTTCCAACTACAGAATGCAGAGGCTGTGATCGCTCTATACCGAACCGCAAAATCTGACCCAGGATAAATGATATAATTACAGTAAATAACAAGGGGGCGGGTTACGGCCCCCGAAAAAAATCTTCGACTGCAACAATAATGGCGGAAATTTGCTTTAAAGAAGGTCGAATTGGAGCGGAAGAGGCTAACAAGGCACTTCCAGGCTCTGAATTATGAGGAATTCTGGCGAGAAATTGATGCCCGATATGAGGGTTTCAAAGACGGATTCGCGAAAATTATGATAAAGGTAGAGAGTTGGGAAATAGGATGATATAAGGCTATTCTAACACATTTTCTATCTGCCATTAGATTCCGCCAAATTTGGTGGAGCGGAGATCGGGTTGTTTAATTGGCGGCTCTTTTGGCAAATACGTGCGATGTCGGTTGCATAGAGAGCGGTCACATGGAAAAGCCCTTTCTGGCACTGGCTAAAGCTGGGATACGTGGAGTGCAGGTGACCAGGAGCTAGAGAAAAGTGGTAGTGGCAGACAAACGCCCGAGATGAGGTCGGCAAGGCAGCCTTAAAAAGGAAAAACCAAAAATAAAAGATGAAATTAAATGATACTTTTCAAAGGGGACTTCGGTGACTTGTATTAAGTAGCGGATTCCTATTTGCCGATCCTTGTCTTTTCAGCCTTTGTGTTTTGCCTTCGAGATAAGCGAGGGTCGTTATTTATCACATATATTAGAATTTATTATTATATGTTTTATATTTATTTTTATATATATTAATGGAAAAAATAGTATATATATATATATAATTGTTTCACTATGTGTAGTTTAAATATGTTGTGATTTTTCTGGATGTGGATGGTACATGCTTGTGATGGAACGCACGTCTCGAGGCATGACGCGTGGGGCGGCCATATAGCCTCCCACCTACGTATTAAACTCCACATTTACTTCGCCAACCTACTGCGCATTAGTTCCATCACCTTGCCTCACCGCATTTGGTCCAGCCTGCTCTGCATTTGGTTTTTAATGGTGCTGTCTCACTGCCCCTCTACTCATACCCATTCTACCTCTTGGTCTCACGCTTTGCAGAGCTGCTCCTGTCCTCCCGCTTGCGCCGAGCCAAGTGCTTGCACACAGACCAAGAGGCGATGTGTATTGTTGTGTTGTCTTGAAACGTTGCCTGAATTCCATTCTTCTCATAGTGCTTTCTGCCCTAAGAAGTCTCAGTCCAGTTTGAAGCACGCTCAGTCTTTCTCTGCTGCCCAGTTTCCCTCTTGTCTGCAATTTCGCCCCTATAGCCTCAGCTCCACGGGTATAATGCCTCGGCTCAGGCATCGTATGCGAAGTCGACGTGGAAGTTGCAGGGGCCGGGCGATCCGCGCCCGCTCTTCCTCCAGCCCTGAACCCTCGTCTGAAGACTTTTCTCAGGGGCACTATCCAGAAAAGCGCAACGGTAGAGGAAGAGCTAGTAGCTCTGGGCCGGTGCATCCCTCCCACGCCGCGTCTCCTTCACAGCCTCTCCATGCCGCGTCCCCCTCGCAACCTGTCCCTCAGCCCCTCGTTTCCCCTATCACCCTTCGTCAAACCTCGCAAAGAGCTGAGTTTCGGTTTGTATGTACCATGGACCGACCAACAATCACTGCATTCATAACCGTCACCCTCCGGGAGGAAGCTGCTGGTTCTACTCCCACTGAAATCATCGCCCATCAACCTCCTCCGGACCCAGATAAGGCTAAAGACAAGAATGCAGCACCAGGACTGGATATAGATGCTAAAGCTCAGAATAAAGGGAAGAACGTCGCTACAACCACTGCTGATCCCACCGACGAGGAAGACGACAGTAGCGCGGGGTATCATTGTCGCATCGTGGAGGAACCTCCCTCTCCAGCCCATGACAAGTGACCACGAACTCCACAGCTGGAACATGGCGCTGCAGCCCAGGTTCAATGGGTTGTTCTGTGTGGTTTTGTTTAATTTTACAATGCTGAAGGAGAATAATTCCCCTGTGTTTAACTCTTTTAGGCATATTTTGTTTTTATGGTTTCACCTGTTTAACTTAAGGCCGGTTTCCCCTGCGAGGGCGACAAGACACGAGCTTAAGAGACTGGTTTCCCCTTCTGTGGCAGTCCAAAAACATGAATTTTCAAGCATCAAACCTAGCTCTCAGGCTTTCTCAGCTGAGGCTGTGGTAGTTTATTTTTAAAAAAAAAACTTCGTATTTTTTTAAGAATTGTTGAAATTGTATAGATAAATGGTTGAAATTGCACAATTTAATATGGTAATAATTTTTTTATGCAATTAAAAACAATAAAATTTTAAATTTTAAATAAATATGCAATAAATTTTAAAACATTTTTCTTAAAGATAAAGTTGTTTATTTTTTTATGTTCTTGAAAAGTTAGTTATCTAGATTGTTTTAACATAGGTCAAAATTTTTAAAAACAATTAAAATTCTTATCAATCATAAGAATTATGACTTCTAACCAAATTTCCTTTAAATTTAGGGAAAAAATTATCTTATAAACAAAGTAAAATTATTAATAGTAAAGTTTAATTATTATATGTTTTTCAAAATTATTAATAGTAAAGTTTTATTATTATATGTTTTTGTCTTGTCTTTTCGTTGTTAAAATTCAATAATAAAAGTTTAATTATTATATATTTGTTAAAATTCAATGATAAAATTATTGATGACAACGTTACTTAAATGTATTTTTAAATGTATAAACAGATTTAAAGTTTCAAAAAATCTATAAATACTTAATCTAGATAAATTTAACAATTGAAATTTATCATTTCAACAATTTTTAACTAGATTTTAGATAAAAACTTATCAATGCAAAATGTAAAATGCTTAAACTATATTCTCATCAATCACTCTTAATTTTTAAACACATTTTAAAATTATAAAATATATAAAATATTCTTAAATTTAAGTTTATACAAATTTACATTGTGCAATAAACTATCACATAATAGTTTATTAATGATGACCAATTTCTATAAAGGGCTGCCCAACCAAATCAATTTAAAAATCAATGATTTTCAATAGACTCGGGTTCTAGGCTATGAAAATATTGCTTTTCATTGTCACTTATATCACCAAACAAACCACTTACAAAACTCTTGCTTGGTGTTTAATTCTCAATAGAAGCAAAACATCTACAATTCCAAATCTAAAAGTTGGAATCCTTGTAACCCTCTTCCTATGGAGGGCAAGGCATATATGTCAGAGAAGGACGATGAAGAAGATGAGGATGAAGTTCATCTAGGGGACAACATCTAAGACTCGAGGCCTCAAACATCTCTTGTGAGTCTTGGTGTGCAGCATGATCCTTTGGCAAGCACAAAGATATTGAATAATAATGTTTCTCTAGGTATATTGCAACAAGCTCATGAGTCGGCTTCTTTGGACTCTACAAGGAATCACTTTTAGCACGCAATGTGAATTTGGAAATCGCTTTGATCAAACCGCCTTTATAAGGTTGGGTGAAGGTTTTGAAAAAGAAAGGAAAAAAGGCCACCTTGAGGATTAGCCCCAATTTGGGTGATTCTCCTCTCTAGTTGTGCCTTTTGTCCCTTTACGTTTACTTTGATATTCTTTGTACCATTCATTTGTGCTTTGATACCGCTAGTATAAGGCAAATTGTGCCATAAAGTAAAAATAAAAATAAAAACAAAACAAAAACAAAAAGCAAAAAGCAAAAACAAATTTTTTTTATGTTAATAATAATAAAAGTTTTTATTTTTATTAATATCATTTGTATCCCCGATCGATCTGTGAAGAGAGACGTGACGAGGATGCTCCTCATGAGGGGAAAGTGGCATAATGGGAGTGCCATAAGGTAGAGAAGGTGGACGACTTGTCCCACGCCACCTTACCCCAACAGTTAATGCAGTTAGACGCGGGCAGATTATGTCATAAAATATTGGGGAAGTGTGCCACAGCTAGAGGGAAATAACAAGGGACTGAGGGAATGCTTTCATTGTGATGTTAGTTAGAACGCCCGCGGAGCTAATAGACCTAGAATTGTGGCTGAGGAAGGGGACGAAGCGGGAAGGTTCTCTGTTTGACGGGCAGCACTGCACCTGGTATGTATCCTTGTTTTGTGTGTTACTGCACCTATCATCATTCTTGTGTGTTGTCGATATGGGAGGGTGGTTTTCTTAGAAACCATTGCAGACTGGTAAGTATCGTGAGCCTGTGTGTTACCGCACCTATCATTGTTCATGTGTGTTGTCAATATGGGAGGGTGGTATACTCAGGAGCCTTTAGGGGAGGGAAGGAGACAAGAAGTTGTCCCTATATACCTGGTCTATGCCTCTGTCAATCACTATGTCGAAAGAGCGAGACAGGGCTGGAGGTAGGGTAAGGGCTCTAAGTATGGGTACAATGTTTCGATGTGGTAGTATGACTGTCCAAATTCAATTTCTCTCCTAGGTTGTCTGGTTAATGTCATTCCTTGGGGAAAGGGTAGGAGATAGGTCTAAAATGAGACGGGAATGCCTCTGGGTTTTTTCCTCTAAGAGTCAAATAGATACTGTTATGAATAGATATAACCCTCGCTTCCTATCAAAGCTAATTCATGGGGTGGGGGAGCAAGACGGTACTCAAAGGAGTTGGGTATGGCTCCTACATCTCAACCTTGACTGTCGGGATGGTAATGTGTGTGGATTTAATTGTTTTTCATTTATGGTTTGGGCTATTCATTTAATTTTTGCAGGTAAGGAGATTGTTAGAGCAATCAAGGGTAGCATGGTTGCTTATGTCAAGCTCTTTAGCCTTGAGGGCATCAAGCTCAAGGCAATGCATTATCAGTCCTCAAATTTCATGACCTTGAACTAGGTTGGTGCCAGGAAGAGGTATCCTAGCATAGCCAATAGAAGATTGGCATGCAAACAAAGGAACGACACTAATGATGAGGTGGTGGGCAGGAAAGATGTGGTAGTCAATAAAAAGGGGAGGAACTGGTTTTGTCAAATTATGAACAATGGTATTGTTGTTTTCTTTTTTGTGTGTGTAGGTATTCCTAGCCTCTATATCTCTCTGGTCTCTGCATGGAGGGTGGGAACCCCAATGTGGATCTAGGCGAAGGTACAGTTGCTGGGAGACCCCCGAAAAGAGAAAATGGCGAAAGAACAGACATGTAAAGGAAATGCAGGGAAGAGCAGCCAAGCCAATAAGGCAAGAAAAGTCAAAGGCAAAGAAAAGGTGGGACCTAGAAAGCGAGGCAAGAAATCTGACAAGGAGAACGTGCAGAATCTACTACATGCTTATGTTGTTGGGACGCCTGCTCAGGTAAAAGGTTTGATAGCAAGTTGGGAGCGAGACCTCAATACTAAAATTTGAGGATGACATTCCAGATAATGAAATGGAGCTAATGCTGACAAATCCAAGAAACACAAGAGGACGATTGACCCTGTTTAAACAGGCAATCCACAGCGACTGGACTATGAAGTGTATAATGGCAAAGGCCATTGTGAAAATCGAGGAGGCAAGAGAAACCCAAAGGCAACTTTGACTTTGGCTGGTATGCACAGAGACATCCAGGCAACACAATTGCAGGGACATCACCAGAATGTGTGTCTCGAACGCATCAAACGTCAACTGCAAAACCTGCATCAAGTGGATATTCTTGGATCAAGTGCAAAGGATCCGATGCCTATTGAATCTTCATATGGGTAGTCACAGAAGTTTAGTTTTTTGTTGAATTATGAAGTGGGCGGCTAGCATTTACCTTTTTAATATCATGTTAAAAGATATTGTAGACAATATACCTTATAAGGCTTTTAGAGACATGATTAAGTTATTTCAGTTTTGGTTGGCTTTTAACTCTTTGAAGTGGCCAACAGACCTGGTTTCCTACGGGCAGGTTGAGGCTACCAAGTATTGAATTTGCTGATGTAACATGTTGATTTGGTTAAAATGAATGAATATAGAGGTACTACTAAACTTACAACAACAACAAAAATCGAATTTTTAGACTTACAAATAAAAAGATAACCAACTTGTTAATAAATTACAATATCATTTACCTCCCCAAACTAATGTTGAACACCAACATAAAAGTAATTTTAAGAAACTTTGTGGTGGATTGTTTCTCAAACCATGTATTAATTTCATAAGGAAAATGATTAACGATGATGAAAATTTGAAATTGTCAAGATGTGAAAGAGGTTATTTGGACCATACAACAAAGTGTTTAATGTCTCATATATATAACAATATTTTAAATTAGACAATATATATTTTAATGTATACATAATTATTTATTTAGTTGCAAGTGAATTTTTGGATCAATCATTTTCAAATATGTGATAAATTTTTCTTGGTAAATACTTGGGCCTGCAGTGAATTATTTTGAGTGGATTTTTGAACCTGTAGTGAATATTTCTTGGTGAATTTTCGGACCTGTGATAAATTTATCTTAGTGAATTTTCGGTCATGTAGTCAATTCTCTTGGTGATTTTTTCTCAATAAAATTTTATTTTTACTTTTTTAAATTATGTGTTTCACTTGATATGTCAAAACCCTCATCTAGCAAGGGGAGGTTGAGTAAAGTCATCCTAGAAAGTATTTATGATCATATTGACTCTTTAGAAAATTGAAGAGAAAAAAAAGAAAGGGATAGACTAGAATTGTCTACATTAATGTTTATGGAACATAAACTGTAATTATCTACAATGCTTGACAATAACTACAAATCGTTAGAAAATAAAATGTTAGGGCTTGAGATTGAACTATAAAAAATGAAACATATGGTACAAGAAATAAAAAATCGAAAACAATCAATGGTTGAAGAAAATTGCACCCTAAGTGATGAGATTAAAGAGTTAAAAGAAAATCTAAATAATAATTTGACCCTAAGTAGTACACAGAATAAATTAGACTTCAAACTCGTCAAAGAAGAAATGAACAAGCTAATTGAATTGGACCATGAACACAAAAAAAGAGAGCCTTGAATCTTATAATTGTTGGTATAAAAGAGCATAAAGATGAAGACAATTGGAAATAGTAAAAGAACAACTAAGAACTAAGTCATAAATTGAAACAACTTATCTCATAGAAGCAGGAAGGTTGGGAAAGATACTCAAGCATAAAGATAGATTGATTCATGTTGGGGTAAATTGTAGTAACCATAAATTTGGCATACTTAGTAAATATCCAAGCCTAAAAGGGACATAATTTTTTATAAATGAGCATCTCATTCGAAAAGGCCAATGTGAATTAAGGAAAGATGTTCAAAAGGTAAAGGAAGCAAGAAAGGAAGAAAATGGGAAATCATTAGAAATATGAAAGTTATTATTAGAGATAGAGACCAAAATAAGAGTGATAAATAGGAATTTGGAACACTTTGGATCCTCTTTTGGAACTGTCGTGGCTTTCCATGGTGTAAAGTTCCTATGTTAAGTTGGATCCCAAGTTAAATTGATATTATTTTATTAGTCGAAAATTGGGAACACGATGAGTGTAAGATCTCTGACATATATGGGTTCCTTCTTTGTTCAGCCTGGAATAAGAAATCCTCTCGCGGAGGAATTGGAGGAATAACATGTTATATGAAAAAAAATATTTCTCCCCACACTTAGATCCCTAATATAGACCCCCTCAATCAGTACATTTGGATCGAAATATCTTATACTGACACCAATAACATTTATTTTACAATTTGTTATTTTGCACCTATCAAGTCTACCTTCTATTAGAAAAACAATCTTGATAATAGTTTTCCATGTAATACCTTAGAATAGAATATTCATAGTATTGAGATTGGCAGCTTGGGAGGTACTCCAAACCCTAAGGTACATGGTTGTGGAGGAATCGACACTACAAAAGGGCTTTGTGGCTAAGTACCTAAGGTTTGGGTTTTGCACCCAAAGGAGTGGGCCCAAAACGAAGGAGAGATTTGGACACTTGGAGATAATAGAGCACCCTTAATGGAGCAAGGGGTTGCTTAAAGCACTGAGATAGGCATTGAGAGAAATTATTTTTTATGTGTCAAAGAATGTGTTTGTGGCAAAAGTTTCAAGTTGGACTAGATTTAGAGGTGCCTTTCAAGGGCTATTTGTCACACCCTAGAGAGAAATATAAAACGGATAGAGGAGCGTCCTCATTTTACATTCAAGTGCAATGAATCATAAGGAAAACATCTGTGGAAGAGGTTGCATACCTTTGGAGTTCAGTGAAGGAGGAAAGAACACTTGTACCCTAAACAGTTGTATTATAGATTGATAATATAACAAAGTTGGGTTGTTGAAAAATTGTAAAAGGTTGTCTATTTGTGCATTAGTTGATTTACTGTTGTATTTGTTTAGCTGTGCAAAGTAGTATATTGTGGCATTTTATTTGGTTGTGTCCAAGATTGTAAGACCCTAACCTAGATTCTCCAGTGTTTGGAAAAACAACACGCATTCTAAGAAATGAAGGTGTTATCCTTTTGCTAGGAGACTTCAATGCTTGAACAACAACTAACCAAGTTATTAGTCTAAGTAATGACTTTAACCCTAATCCTCGTTGGCTAGATGAAGACCCTGCCTTAGTCAGTAAATTCAAAATAATATTTGAAGGCCTGTCCGAGAATTTATTTGGTACCGAACTAATCAAGCTATG
Source organism: Pinus albicaulis (assembly GCA_034641835.2). NCBI lineage: Eukaryota > Viridiplantae > Streptophyta > Pinopsida > Pinales > Pinaceae > Pinus > Pinus albicaulis. Next base: position 60,858,575 of record CM076575.1, on the reverse strand, counting down.
TAGTTCTCGAGAGCTTATAATTTGTAAATGCCATTAACAAGTGGCCAAACTCCAACCAAATGAATTGTATTCATGGGCTTGGCAATAATGTATCTTTGATATCCATGTTTTCAAGCATTTTGTAAATTTTGACCTCTTAAATTACCATGAGCTTGACTCTAATCATAGACCTTTAACCTCAACTCTAAACTTTGACATGCACACTAGCCACATGCAAGAGAAATGTGAGAATCAAAGGCACCATCATTTTGACAAATGTTAAACGGATCTCTTCTTAATGGAGTTAAACATGGATTTACACCTCTCAACTTATAATGATAACATTGAACACCTCTATCACAATTTTACTTTAACCCTGTCCACTACCATTAACGAGTTCTCTATTGATTCTATACAAAAGAATAAAATAATTACCCTTGGTATGAGAATGATTGTAAATTTGATAGAAAAGTTATTAGGGAGGCTCATAATGAAACTATAAAACTTGATAAAATAAATATTTACAAAGCTCTTATCAAAAGGAGAAAAGATATTATATAAATAGTAAGCAAGAGCATCTACTACACCTTTCTAAAGTTGATCCCCAAAAAAATTGGCAGAAAATTCTAATTAGTAAAACAAAAGAAAATAATTTGATTCCCTTAAAAAACTAGGATATCTACCTTAAAAACTTTTTTGAATCCTTTGATGTCATGGGCACCATTCTGAACACTCCTATAGAGGAGGATATATTCTCTTTGGAAGACGTTGGGTTTGGGGTTAAGCAACTCGCTAATGGGAAATCTAGGGATATTGAAGGCTACCAAGATGAAATTCTTAAAATGGGAGGGTATGCCTCATCCCTCACATGCGTAAGCTCTTCAATTTGGTAGTGAAGCAAGGCTTCCCTAAGCCTTGGACGCAAAGTGTTATTGTGCCTATCTTTAAAAGTGGGGATAAAAACATTTCCTCTAATTATATGGCCATTATGATTAGTCACATTTTAGCCAAGTTGTACAAACTTATTTTGGAAAAGAAGATTAACCTATGGCTTGAAAGCCATGGTAAAATGGATAAATGGCAAGTTGGGTTTAGGAGACATCACTCAACTATGGGCCATCTCATTACTCTTTGGATCATAACGTAGGAATGCCATAATAATAAAATTGATCTCTTCTATTATTTTGTAGACTTTAGAAAAGCTTTTGACATTGTTCATGGGGAAAATGTATGAAGGAGGCTATAAGAGATAATGGTTCCTTTCGGTTAAGGGTTGTTGTGATTAGGTTATACAATAATGTTATTCTTCTGGATTAATCACAAAGAGCATTTTTTGGGTCTACATTTTGAACCAACTAATGTGGTTCGTCATAAGGTCATCGATGAGAAATCTGATCAATCAAAGGGAATAAATAATGTGGAGATGCAAGCGAATTTTATTGCGAAATTTAAGGCCACTGAGGGTTGGCTGAAAGAAATTAATGCAATATTAGAGCCAAGCAAGAGTGTCCCTCTATCCCTTACCCTTTGTGACATATACATTGATAAGCTACAATAGTGCTTGTAAGATGGAGGGTGTGATGGCCCCACATTTACTAATATGGTCATAACTCTTCTCCTTTATGCTGGCAATATAATCTTTATTATTTAGAGTATAAAATTATTTTAATTATTTATATTGTGATAAAAATTTATAAAATCTAAGAAAATATAGATAAATATACACATTTTACAAAAAATTATATATGTTGTACAAATGCTCTTAGATGTCAAGACAAAGTTGAGCATGATGTAAATCTTCACAAAATTAGGTAGAGATATGCATGTTATTTTTGGAAACAGTTAATGTTTAAATCAAGATTGTCACTTCTAACTATTTTTTGAAAAAAGAGTTTGGTTTTCTCATTTTATGTGCTACAATTTGATTTCATGTCATCTATGTTCTTGATTTTCTTTTCTTTTTTTATGTATTGGTGGAATATAAGATGATTACATTTAACTATTTCACTTTATTAACATCAATAATTTGTTGTCAAGTGCCCATGGAGCGCAGAACAAATGGTGACAAGGTGCACTATAAAGGTACTCCTTGTGTTAAGTTCCTATGTTTGAAACCCTATGGGCACATTCCAACCTTGTTAAGGGTTGGTGCAACTCAAGCCAAGGGAGATCCCTAAGTGTTTGTGATAGCTTATATGCCCTTAGATTGTATTTTTTTAGCCGCAGGCTAGTCTCCTGAGTCATGGACATATTAGCATAAAAAAAAAAAACCTTCTTGTCAAGTAACTTGTATAAATGATAGGTAGCTTTTTATCTAACATGTAAAATATATGAGTTGGTCTATTTGTTCCATATCAACTTTGATAGTCTTCTGATGCAGGAGCATGAGACTTTGAGATAAAAGACTTCATTTTCATTCAAAAAACACAAAAAAAAAAATTACAAGCAAAGGAGTGGGTTCCTTTAGCGGGCGATTTATTGTTTTGGTCGATAAGACTTGATTGATAATTAGGGATTTGAACTGCTTGTATTTGATCATTGAATTTAGTTTTTAGTTGAGGATTTTAGAGCAAATATCATGTAATAGGATTTTTATCCAAAATTGGACAAATCCGATTCTTTTGAATCAGATTGAAATGATTGTGTGAACATTACATATATGTAAGTTGCAATGTAATAGAAAAGGAGAATTTGATGGAAATAGGAATCAAATAGAATAAAATTTCATTTCCTTTGTAGCTGGGTAATGGTGTTCGTAATTTCCAAATCCTGGAGGTTTTTCATTCGAAATACTTCTGAATTGTTTAACTTCAAATCGAGTTTGTTTAATTGATTATGTGTGTATGTCTTCATTTAATTTCTGCATTCACTGTGAAACAGAAACGGTTGCTGGTATTGTTAAACCAATGTTTATCAGTTCCTTTTCGAGATATTGAGGAATACCTCACCAATAGTGTCAAGCCTGGCAGAGTTGAAGAAAAATAAACGTTGTAAGGTGTAAGAAATCAAATAGAATCACAACCATCTGATTTAAAATTCAACAGAAATCGCATTTTAAGTTGCATAGAGATTAAGGTGAGATTTGGATGCGATGTTTATAAAATCGGTTTAAATATTTAAGTTGACTGTCCAACAGTCATTTAAATCTGGCGGTCCTTGCATCTAGCTTAGAGAACGGACGATAATTGCACCAAAAGATGCATGCGATTTAATATGGAAAGTGGATGCGATAATTTTATAGGATGGGTGTTAATAAGTGTTGAAATCCGTCACTAAATGAAAATCAAAAGGAAATTAGGATTATTGTTTAAGTAAGAAGATTCCGCCATTTCTGAATGGGTTTTAGTGTTCTTGTAAGTTGGGTTAAAAATTATAAAAAGGAGAAAACTATATGAATGACGAAAAAGGTAAGGGATCGGGACCAACAGATTTAACTTCAGATTTGGGTGGAATTGTTTCTAAATTGAAAAGTTTATCACTAGATCCTGTAATCAAACCACCATCTTCCCTTCAAAACATATTATAAAAACACGTTCAAATAGGACAAATTCATTCAAGTCAATGTAAAATTTAAACACTAATGTTGGGTATGTGTGTTGAATAATAATGACACAAACAATGTGTTGGGCATTTTCCAATCAAAAGTTGTGCTAATATAGAAACTAGATTTAGGGTACAAGTCCCTAAGTAGATGTAATAACATTCTCCCTCACTTAAGTACTATCATTGATAATTTCAACAACATGCCTAAGGTACCCTCTTTGACCCATCGTTTCTAGTTACAAAGATAGGCAACCCCACTATTGAAAATTCGCACATTAATCTTTCTTTTAATCAAATCTTTATCTTATTGTCATAAATGAAACATGTTGACATATTCTCCTTGTCTTCTCTACATGAACAAATCGAATTTCAAATATTAAGTACTTTGTATCTCTAAGTCCATATTTACCATTCCACATTACCTAATACAACTATAAATTTTCCTTGCAAATTAACAAATAATAATTAACACCATATAGATACATGGGTTTATAATCATATATCCAAAAAAAATCAGTAAAGTTTAAAAACCTATGTTGATGTGTGTCTAGTGCTTGAATGATAGTTATGCCAGATGGGGGAATATGATTGTGGATGCAGGTGAATAATGTAGTTAGAAGTGGTGCTTAACTATAAATTATAAAAGGGGTGCTTTCATATCAATTGCAACTTTAGAGTGCAACAAGATAGGAAGAAGTAAATATGTGCCTAGCAACAACCACTTAAGTAAAAGTGGTCAATATACTTCGATCAACGAAATTAATTTTAAAAGGTGCAAGATGTTGTTGATTGACATATATCATCCACATTTGCTATGTGGTTGTGCTAATCATGTTATGCAATATAAGTCTTTGATAAAGAAACATATCCATATTGATAATTTTTTCTTCAAATTGATACTTATTCTACTCTTGTTATATGTGTTTTATGAATAGTCACACATGTATAACAAATGGTTTACGAGTCAGAACATCCTCCTTCAATTCAATACTAACATTAATCAAAATATTATTGTGATACCTTGTAGCCTTGTTTACTTTATAATTGTTTTCTACGTGATGTAATTTGTAATTATTATCGTAAATAAATATCCCTGTTGTAGAAATTATATGCACGGAAGCATGCATATGTCCTTGATTCACCTGATCTCACACTATTTAACTTTATGAAAAATACTGAATCAATTCCACTTGTTAATCTTTTGCGGAAAAATTAATTGCACACACATGTGAAGCATAAACAAAAATAATCAATCGCACATAACATAGTTTTTAACCAGGAAAGCCTGAAGCTGAAAACCCCAACTATATATTATGTATCATGGAATCATATGACAATCCTCATACAAAGCTTATCAAGCTCTCAGTACAATACAATCGTCATACACTAATCAGGAACAATCTTGCAAATCCATGCACCGATCTCTGCCTCCTGCTAGCCTGCCTCCACTGCGCAATCCCTGCTGAAGAATAGCTATGAATGAATTTGAATTACTCTTGCCTTGACTACGCAATCCTCATTGGAAACTCCAATGTGGGTGTGATGCAATCAATGCATCATTATAGTCACAACAGATAGTCTATCTTGCCCTTTCACCTACCTCTCCACTGGGTCTCCACTGAAACTGCCATGCACTGTAGTTGATTGTTGTATTGTTCAGTAGATTAATAAGTTATTATTTTTGAATTAATTAAGTAATTAATTCACTCCACTCTCACTAGTGTATCAATCAGTTAGACTAGATACAACTAGCTCAACTGAGTCTAACTGAGTTAAACTAAATACAACTCCATAACTACTTCTTCCAACTGTGTCATAACTCTGCCACTTGAGTTCTAACTAAGTCCTTCATGCATTAGCTCCAGTAAACCCTCAGGAATAGCGTAATTCCTTCTGTTAGCTGTTGTACCACATCTGTGCACTGAACTGAAGTGCTCCAAGAGAATAAGTTGTTGTTTAGAGTCTGATTATTATTAAGAGCTAATAATAATCGACATGCATCTATTTTTAGATTGACGATCTATAAATAAACTTCGCCCAATATTCTAAAAATAGAATTTCATCTATTTTTCCAACTTGATCAACCATCCACAAATAGCATCCTGCAACTTCTGAAATATGATCATCATGTCTAAAAATAGACATAGTCTAAAAATAGACTTGCGCTAAAAATAGCCTACGGGCCCACTTAGTGAAGGCGACTCTTTTCACTAAGCTCATCATCTTGTTGAATCTCAACACTCCCTCTCAACAAGATATGGATTATCCTTCACCCTGATCCTACCTTTATGGTATTCGAATTTGCTCCTGGTGAGCGCCTTCGTCAGAATATCTGCATCTCGATCCTCCGTGGGAATGCACTGAAGCAACATGATCTTCCGCTACACACAATCTCTGATATGCTGATACCAGATATCAATATGTTTAGATCTGTCATGAAACACAGGATTAACCGAGAGTTTAATGCAACTCTAATTATCACATTGTATCATTGTGGGATCTAAATGTGAACCGAACAAGCCAACCAAAATCTTCCTCATTCAGATAGCCTCACATGTAGCTTGACTTGTTGCCATGTATTCTGCTTCCGCTGAACTGAGTGCCACGGTTCTTTGTTTCCTGCTGTACCAAGAAACCGTCGTAGATCCGATACTGAAAATCCCTCATGATGTGCTCTTTTTGTCTGTTGGGCTTCATGCCCAATCTACATCCGTGAAGCCATGCAACTTCACCTCATCCATCTGTCTGTACCATAAACCATACTCAGATGTGCCCTGAGATATCTTAGGACATGTTTGCCTGCCTTCCAAAAGAGCTTGGTAGGCTTAACCATCGCTTGTGAAAGTTGGTTCACTGCATAGCATATGTCCAGTCTTGTATTGACTAAATACATGAGCGAACCCACCAACTGTCGATAAACAATGGCATCCACTACCTCTGCCGATGTAGCATCCTCTTTCTTCCAATTTATTGGAAGAGGAGTATCGATAGGCTTGTAGCCTTGCATGTGAAACTTCTCCAGTATCTCCTAGGCATACTTGCCTTGAGACACAAATAGTTCACCTTCTCGCTGCCATATTTCCAATCCAAGGAAATAATGAAGGAGGCCCAAATCCTTCATCTTAAACTCCTTTGCAAGATCTGCCTTGCATGAGTGTATCAGTTGCTCATCACTTGTTAGTATTAAATCATCAACATAAATTACAATGATTAAAAGCTTACCCTCCACCACAATCTGGTACAGGTTTGCATCCGCCTCACTCTTGGTGAAGCCAAGTCCAGTGAAATAGTTGTCGATCTGAGTGTACCAAGCACGGGGTGCTTGTTTCAGCCCATACAACGCTCTTTTGGAGCACACTTTTTACATGTGACTCGCTGCTGAAGATCTCAAATCCTTCAGGTTGCTTAATGTACACCTCTTCCTCAATGATCCCATTAAGGAACACAGTCTTCACATCCATCTGATGAATGTGCCAACCCATCTGCACTGAGATAGCAAGGATGGTTCGTATGGAAGAATATCGTGCGACAGGTGAAAAGTTTTCTTCATAGTCAATCCCCTCAATCTGTGAGAAGCCTCGAGCAACAAATCTTGCCTTATACTTCTCAACACTCCCATCAGCAGCTTGCTTTACCTTGTAGATCCATCTTGATCCTACAACTGATTTTCCCACCGGCCTTGGAACAATCTCCCAAGCACTGTTTCTGACAATGGATTCATACTCCTCCACCATGGCATCTACCCATGTGGGCTCCTGCATTGCTTCTTCAGAAGAAGATGGCTTTGTCACGATACACTTACTCATAAGAGCCATGTATCCAGTAAATCGGTCAAGTGACTGTCTCTGTTTGTGCTGTGATGTAGGGACTCCTACATTTTGTGCCACATCAAGCTTCAGTCTCTCAACTTCTATGGTACGCTTTCTGCCTTGTCTGATGTTTGGTTCTACATGAGTGGACTCCTCCACTCCATGAATCTCCTCCTATGGCTGATCCACATCCAGAGGCTCATCTTTAGGAACAAGAAGTTCCTCCTCCGCATGCAAGTGTAGCTCCCTCTCAAGTGACAACTTCATGGCTTTCACCTGATTGAATTTTATATCCCGTCGCATAATAGTCTTCCAACTGTCTGGAAAATACACACGATAATTATGGGGTGTTTCTGTGTACCCCACAAATATCCCAACTTCTGCAGTCGGCTCCAGCTTCTTCCTGGCATCCTTCGTCACATGAATGTAAACAGGTGAGCCAAAAATCTTCAAATGAGAAATATCAGGCTTCTTACCAGTAAAAGCTTCTTCGGGTATACTCATGCCAGGTACTCTATGAGGACAATGGTTTTGCACATAAAACGCAGTGTTGCATGCTTTTGCCCACAAGTGCATCGGTAGGCCCATGGTCATGCAACATTGCTCGTGCAACACCCATGATCATTTTGTTCTTTCTCTCTGCGACCCCATTCTGTTGTGGGTTATGAGGCGCTATGAGTTCTCTTCGAATTCCTTCTTTGCTACAAAAGTATTTGAATTTTCCTGAGATGTATTCACCACCATTATCGCTCCGTAGAGGTTTCACTTGCTTCCCCGACTCCTTCTTCACCAATGCCTTGAACTCACAAAACTTTGAGAACATTTCACTCTTCTTCTGCATGAAGAAGATCCAGCATCTACGAGAATAGTCATCAACAAATATCACATAATACCTGTGTTTTTCTGTTGAAGCAACTGATAAATTTCCACACACGTTTGTGTGAATTCTCTCCAGGATCACTGAAGCACGGTTCTTCTTCCATGAAAGGTGGTCTTCACAAAATTACCCATAGTACATCCCTTGCACTGATCTGACTGCGCAAGAGTAACCGTGGGAAGTCTAGTAGAAATTTGTTGCAAAATATTCAAAGCGCCATGGTGAAGATGGCCCAATCTCCTGTGCCATAATTCGCCCTCATCCCGGCTCACCACTTCTTCTGCTTTTCCCACCATTGCAGCGTAGCCATCTACATCTAGCTTGTAGAGATTCTTAATTCGAACCCCTGTCTTCTTGGTTTGGCCCATTTCTTTATGTCGAAGGAAGGCTTTTCCCTCACTGAAAACAACATCATAACCTCTGTCTTCCAGCATTGTGACTGAGACCAAGTTCTTCTTTAGACCTGGAACATGCATAACATTCTTCAAAAAGAATGGATTACCGGACTCCCTCTCAAAGGTAATGGTCCCAATTCTAGTCGCACTGTACCGACCATCGTCGCCCATCTCTATAGGCATCTAGAGGTCCTTCTCCTCCAAGTCACTAAGCAACTCTTTGTCTCCCGTCATATGGAAAGACGCACCACTATCAAGATACCACACCGATCCCATGAAGCTTGAAACCAAGCAAGCGTTCAAGGAGAAATCAAGCTCAAATTGTGAGGTTAAGGCCTCTCCAACTGCAAATCCAGCAGCCTTCTTTTTCTTCTTCTTCTGTGGACAGTTAGTGGCATGTTCGTGACAGTGAAAACACTTCACTTTGGACAAATCCTGCTTCTTGCCTTTAGCATCGGATTTTGAAGGATGTTTCTTCCCCTTCCTGTTCCTTGCTTTGGCAGCCAAAGCGCAATTCTCTTCATCTTTATTCTTCGATGAATATGCATCACTAGTACCCCACCTTATCTCCTCCTGCACAAGATCCAACCAAAGTCACTCCCATCCCGACAGTTTCTCCCGTCCATTGACAGAGCCTTCGTAGCTATGCAAACTCTTCGGAAGCCCAAGGAGAGCCAAGCTCACCAAGTCTTCTTCATCAACAGTAACCCACACACTTCCCAGTTCATCCTTGCAGTGGAAAAACTTCTTGAGATATTTTGGAATACTGTCGCCTTTCTCCATTTTTATTTTTCTGAGCTTGTCTTTAAGCGCCAACTTCCTCTGGTCACTTCTACTTTGGAACAAGTCTGTCAAAGCCTTCCACATTAAGAATGGAGTGGATTTCCCGTGAAGGCTGGACACAATATGGTCCTTCACACCTTCCAATAGAATCCTTCTTGTATTTGTTGTCTTCTTTTGCCATGCGTCAAGTAATGCAGCATTGCTAGATCCCGACTTAAGAACATTGCTATCGATGAACTCCTTTAGTCCATTATCCTCCAACGCTGCCTCCATCCTGTCCTTCCAGGCTATGTAATTCGAGCTCCCATCAAGGGCATACTCCAATCGCAACCCATTGAAAGCCATTTCAATGTATACTCAACTTCTGCACCAAGAATCTTCTGTAGCAAATTCGAATTATCCACCAGCACAAACTCACTTCACAATTGCAATATTCAGTCAACAATGTTCTGATACCATGTAGAAATTATATGCACGGAAGCATGCATATGTCCTTGATTCACATGATCTCACACTATTTAACTTTATGCAAAATACTGAATCAATTCCACTTGTTAATCTTTTGCGGAAAAATTAATTGCACACACATGTGAAGCACAAACAAAAATAATCAATCGCACATAACACAATTTTTAACCGAGAAAGCCTAAAGCTGAAAACCCCAACTATATATTGTGTATCATGGAATCATATGACAATCCTCATACAAAGCTTATCAAGCTCTCAGTACAGTACAATCGTCAAACACTAATCAGGACCAATCTTGCAAATCCATGCACCGATATTTGCCTCCTGCTTGCCTGCCTCCACTGCGCAATCCCTGCTAAAGAATAGCTCTAAATGAATTTGAATTACTCTTGCCTTGACTGCGCAATCCTCAATGACAACTCCAATGTGTGTGTGATGCAATCAATGCATCACTATAGTCACAACAGATAGTCTATCTTGCCCTTTCACCTACCTCTCCACTAGGTCTCCACTGAAACTGCCATGCATTGTAGTTAACTACTGTATTGTTTAGTTGGTTAATGAGTTATTATTTGTGAATTAATTAACTAATTAATTCACTCCACTCTCACTAGTGTATCAATCAGTTAGACTAGATACAACTAGTTCAACTGAGTCTAACCGAGTTAAACTAAATACAACTCCATAACTACTTCTTCCAACTGTGTCATAACTCTGCCACTTGAGTTTTGACTGAGTCCTTCATGCATTAGCTCCAGTAAACCCTTGGGAATTGTGTAATTCCCTCAATCCACTGATGTGCCACATCTGTGCACTGAACTGAAGTGCTCCAAGAGAATAAGTTGTTGTTTAGTGTCTGATTATTATTAAGAGCTAATAATAATCGACATGCATCTATTTTTAGATCAGTGATCTATAAATAGACTTCGCCCAATTTTCTAAAAATAGAATTTCATCTATTTTTCCAACTTGATCAACCATCCACAAATAGCGTCCTGCAACTTCTGAAACATGACCATCATGTCTAAAAATAGACATAGTCTAAAAATAGACTTACGCCAAAAATAGCCTGCGGGCCCACTTAGTGAAGGCGACTCTTTTCACTAAGCTCATCATCTTGTTGAATCTCAACACCTATTGTAGGATTTCATTCCACATTAATGCTATAAGATGTTTATGTGTTTTTATTGTGTGTGTGAGATTAATATTCTCACATAGATAACAATAAATTTATAAGACAAACTCGTTTTAAAGTGCAAGACTTTGAATTTACATGATAACATTTTTTGACTTCAATACTAGCATTAATAATAATAGTATCAATGTCATAATATGTGGTCCCTCTCTAACTTTGGGTTGTTTTCTATATGTTTACATCGATAGGCATGTCTATTATGGAATGTGGCTTCTTAATCATTATTAGATGGATGGTAGGGATTTAACCTCCATGAAATATTCTAGAATATTCTTTACAATAGTCCCATATCAAAGGTTGAGATTGATCTCAAAAGTAGTTATGCTTGTTCTACCCTTTTAAATAAATTGATTAACCAAAAAAATTGGCATATGAACATGAGTTATGACTTTTTGGGCATGTGGTATTAGTAAACGATGGTATTGGTTCATGCTTACAGGTTAAGAATCTACATAGTAAAGTGGGGTGAATCTCCATCGTTAAGAATCTCGTTACATGTTTTTTTCAAATGTATACATGTTTAACTCGTATATTAATTCTTTTTAAATTAAGAATAATAATAATTTAAAATAAAGTTATAATTTATTTAGTCAAATATTTGTCTTCCAGATCCATCACATAAATCTTTTAAATTGCCTATGCATTTCGAACCATCTAATGTGGTTTGTCTTGAAGATGAACCACATTAGCTGGTTCGAAACTTGTCGGCAATTTAAAAGATTTATGTGATGGATCCGAAAGATAGATCTCTTAATAACTCTACTCTCAAAAGCCTCCATTCAGTTAATTTAGTTAGTTTTATGATTCTTTTAATTTGAACGAATTGATATGTATTGTGAAGTAAGTGCTTTGATGTTTATTATGGATTGATGCTTAGAAATGAACTAAATTATAGCTTTATTTTAAACTGTTATTATTTTTAATTATAAAAATACTAATATAGAAGTTAAACATATATACATTTGAAAAAACATGGAACAAGATTCTTATTCACTAAGATTTACCCCACTTTACCATTGAGATTCTTAATATGTAAATAGAAGTTGTTACAATACTATGGACCAATACCATACCATGGTTTATCAATACCATATGCACAAAAAATCATAATGTCCTATGACAATTGTTCATATGACATTTTTTTTTTTGTTAAAAAAAAATAAAAAATGACATATCCACTTTAGAGATAAATTTCAGCTTTTGATTTGTGTATATTATTAAAAATATTCTAGAATATTCCATGGAAGTTAAATTCCTCCCATCTACCTAATAACTAGCAATTGCCCCAAATATTGCAAAGGAGACGCCGTAAGGCATAAATTCGAAAAGAATTGTGATAGATAGAAGATCATTGAATATAAAAATTAGTAAACAAAATTCCATTCAAAGCTAGAAGATAAAGATAAATCCATTACATTATGCCAAATTTACAAATTATATAACCCTTACAACATAGATTGCCTCTCAATATTCAAAGATGGTCTTTCAAGTTCCAATAGAAAATATTTGATTAAAAAGGTGCACTTTTTCGATATTGAAGTGTCTCACTTCAAAAGCTTATATTCTTTTACCACTTTCTCTTAAGGTTATTGGATTTTCCATTATTTGTCCTTGCTTAACTTATTTTGGGGATTTGGACTAGTTTGTGATGCACAAGGTTTATATTCAATTTTTTTCCATTGGATGAAAGTTTAAAGCGGAGCAACGAAATAGGTATATCAATAAAGCCAGTCACTCACATAACAACTTTACATTGTTTGATAGGAGAGAAGTGGATATTTTGTTGAGGATTGATTAAATAATTCTTTTAGCTGGCATATGAACCTTAATTCAATATTCAAAGATACCATGGTCAACTCTTATTGCCAAACTTATATCAATTATAGCTCAAGCTCATTTCCCTCCCAAAGCCCATCAAATGGTTCTAAGTTAACTTGGTCACAACCATATTATATGCAATTTTTCTAAGAGCATAATTTCTAACTTAGGTGTTAGGGACTAAGCTACCTTGTAGCACTTGTTTATAGTTGTGAAGACAAAAGAAGCATTCCATCCTTTATTAATCATTTCTCAATGCTAGAGCTCCAATGAATCTTGTGATGAAGGTCAAATCTAAGATATTTGTATGAATTAACTTCCTCTACATTGATAATCTCATACATGAGTTAGTAGAAATGGTCTTGTAAAATTTAATTATCACAACCTTTATCTCATCAATGTTTATTGGTATACATGTACAAGAATAGAAATCTTGGAGAATTCATAGTTACTTCATGAGATAAGAGAGAAAATACATCAACCCTTCATGTTCTGATATTATCCTTAAAATTAATTAATTGTATTTATATAGCAAACCCTCCCCTCGACTCTAATCAACGAGGAATTAGAACTCAAAAAAATAATTTCTAGCTCGCGTGTGTCAATAAAATCTAACAAAAAAGGCTATATAAGAGAAATTGAAGCTCCTCTTTCACACTCCCAATGCTCTAGTTATCTTATATGGATGTCAAGTGTAGGGTTGTAGCATCTCTAGATAATCATTGAGGAATTGAAAAGATGAGAAGTGTTTATAACTTATATAGTCTCATCAAAAGCAATATGTCATATCTCATCCTCTTCATAGAAGTTGGCATTTCCTCCATTGAGAGTATGGTTGTGACTATGAACCTTATGTAAAATCAAAATACAATTAACATGAAAAATTAGAGGTTTCTTAAGATTGCTTCAAAATTTAGTTAACATCGAGGTTAGCAAAAAATTGCTAAACCATTGCGAATAAATGAGGTAGACATTTCACATAATATTGATTCCATTAAGGATACTCATCAAAAGTAAAAATATTGAGGAAACTTCTCTCCAATATTTATGAGCATAGAAACAAATTGCTAAAACAAAAGAAATAATTTGTTATAATTTCCCATAAGGTTAGATAAACCAAAGATAGTTTTTATAGATGGTGCAAATCATTATCATCAACAACAACCACCTTTTATATGCTTACCATAAGAGTTACCTTCACGACTTGTTCACCATCAACTAGCCTGACCACATAATATATACACATAAAGTAGTGAGCATGAACCAAGTGACAAATAACAGAACAATGACCATGAGCATACTAGTGATGGTGAAGAAAGCTCACCAAAGGATAAGGAAGTTTGTGGCACTCAAAAAAGTAGTGAGGATGAAGAACAAAGCAACCCTAAGAAGAGCAATGAACATGAGCATGGGGATAGCCCACATACAGCTAGTGATGATAGTGAAAGAGAAAAATCCAATGAAAGTAGGCATGAGGGTGATGAGGAACATAATATCCCTCAAGCAAGCAGTGAACATGAGCATGGGGACAACCCACATACAACTAGTGATGATGAAGAACAAACTGAAGAGCAGCGGGGTAGCGATGATGAGGAACAAAAGGAAGAGGTTCAAAGCAGTGATGAGAAACAGAGTGATAGTCAACATGAAAGCAATCAAAGAGACAGTAAGGTAGGTGACAACATACAAAAAATAGATGAAGACAATCATGATGAAGGCAACCCTCAACATTTTCAAAACAATGAGGAGGGTAAACAAGGCAGTCCTAAAGACAGTCATGATAAAAGCAGATGTAGTAAACAAGGCAACCCTAAAGAAGAACATGAAAACAATGAACAATGCAGAAAATTAGGTAATGAAGAAGGAAGCAGTGTAAAAGATCAAGTTGAAAAAATACTAGTGATGGAACCTCCTCTCTCTTCTCCTCAACACAGCCAAGAACATGTGCTAGTTGCCTCTCCTAGGCAAGGGGCCATGACTCTTTCTCCAAAAGTGGTGAAGGCTAAGACCACTAAATCTACAAAGAAGAAGACTATTCCAGCTATAACTACCAATGTTACTATAGCACTCCGAAGTAGAGGCAAGTTTCCCACGAGGCCTATCATTGAAGTGCCAAAGAGAACAAGAGCAAAGAAGTCTATCCAAAGCAAGGGCAAAGAAAAAATTGAACAACAGGAGAGTAGCCATGAACAATAAAGAGAGTTTGACATCATACAAATAGACAGTGATGCTGGAGATGATGAAGCCAAAATCCTTGAGTCACTTTTGCAAAATAGAGAAGCCTAAATCCATGACTTATAAACTAATATAGAAAGGTCGAAGGACCTCATACACTTTCTACAAATGCAAAATAGACAGATGAGCGGGCTAATGGAAATATATGAGGCCCAGGCATTAAAATACTAAAGGGAAGCATACAAAGCACAAGTCAAGCTTGAAGAGTATATGGGCGAATTTGATGATATTGAGGAAGAAGAGCAGCTAGTAAGAAAAAGGCCTAGGACTATTGATCTTAGGAAAGCTTTGGAGAAACAAAAAGAAGAAGAACAACCCTTGCTCGATCGTATCCTCTCACACAATTTCTTTCCCAAGAGATAGAAAGTGATAAAGAATGATGGCTTGAAAGAGCGAACAAGCATTTGGAGGAAAAATTAGACAAGGAAAACAAGGAATTGGGTTTGCAAAGGAAGATGACCATGCATTACAAGAAATTGAATTAATTTTCCCGAAGAAAACTCAAAATTGCCCAAGAAAAGATCAAAACTGCCCAAAGGAGGCGCCCGGTGAAAAAAGGGGAAAAATACACATCTAGGCCTCGAATCTTGGCTTCTGCTTCCTTGCATGTTTCTAGAAACCCATAAGGGGTTTGTTCACAAAAATTGAGCAATTTTGGACATGATCTTGTTTTTTGTAATTTTTAGGCCTAATTGCACATTTTTCTAGGTGCTTCCATGTTTGATAGGAGCATCCTCAGCTCATGAAAGTTATTTTTTTTGGATGTATTAAATTTGGGGGCATCTACTCACAAATTTTTAGATCAAAATAAGGTGTTTTGGTCCCCCGAAGGGGCAAAAAACAGTCAAAATTCACCTTTCTGCCTCAAATATCAGTAGGTGAGACCCTCCTGGATTTTTTCACTCAGTCCACTTTTTGACAGACTTCCAGGGATCAGCTTGAGAAAAATAAAGTAGTTCCAGAAACTAGACATCCAGGGCTTTCCAAAGAGCCATCACGGGCCTCTCTTTGAGATTGGGAAGTCCCTTAAATATCCTCTGCAAAACAAATTTTTTTTATGCTGCTACACCCCTGTAGGATTTTGCTGAAAAGATAGTTTTCTGAAGGTGGCCATCTAAATGTGCGTTTAGCTATTTTTAACTCCATGTCAGAGATCAAAAGTCAATTTTCTTTCTATTTTTAGCTTAAATAGATATTTTTGAAGATATTTTGTGCCTTGGGCTTTGCAAAACCTCAAGGACAAAATCAGATATTTGTATTAGGCCAATGGCCTTCTAGTTGCTCTAGGAGGGTTTCCTCCTCTTTGGCCTATATTATCCAAGAGGATTCATTGTAACCAGAGGCTGAAATTGATGTTATAGAGAGAAATACATAGCATTATGAGCTTTGAATAAATACTTGTCTTATGAAGTGGATGATCTCTTGCTTGACTTTGATGGTGGAGGAGGATTGTATGTAGGATTCCATGGCTTGGTGAATGGTATTGTGTTCCTTATATGTTATGTTTTCTTAGTTTATCATACATGTTTTCATGCTTATTTCTTACTGTAGTTCAGTAAAGAATAAGTTTGAGATATGCCCATGGAGGCACCTCAAATTTCCTGATTCACTGCAGCTTAAATGTTTTTCATATTTCTTGGTTATGTCAAAGAATTCTTAATTGCTCTTTGGTACCCTAAGAACTTGTTATCGGTTTCATTAATGGTTCTTATGTATGTTGTCTAGTATGATTCATGGTATGTCCTGCTTACTCATAGCTAATCAAAACTCCATTTCTGAAATCTTTCTCTGAATTATTGGTTGTTTTAGTCTTGTTTCGATCTTGCCCTTTGTCCATGCTCTACAGTCTTATTTCAAAGTTCCCGATAGCTCAAGATATGATGTTTAGGAGTTCCCTCTTCATAGATTGAGTTGTTTGTTTATATTATTTGTTTTCCCAAAATTCTGAAGGTGATTTTCCCAAAGTTAGAGGGTCTTATACTTTTATGTATCACTGGATTTTTTATTTTCTGCATCTATCAATTTGAGTTTCGTTCATAGAGATTAATGGTCAGCCCTAACTCATGAATGCTTGCTGTTTAACTATTTATGCTTAAAATCTCTTTGTCTTTCAGAAACTTAATATTCACCTCATTTCATTTTCACCCAAAGAATCCATTTATCTTGATCAAATCGGCCCTGCAGTAATACCTTGTCCATCATTGAGACAGTCTCGACCTTTTCAACCCCATAGCCCAGTTGATCTGACGAAATTTTTATCTATTTATCCTTTGATCAGTTCCCCTAAAAAACCCAAAAAAAACTAAAAACATACTTAACAACTAGCCTAAATTCAAATATACAAAATCGAACAAGTTTACATCCTTTGCATAATAGAGAGAGCCCTCTCCGAGTCCAGAAAGGCTAGGTCCTAGGGCTCCAAAGCTTGGTCTGATGTTACCCTGTCATTTGGTTTACCAATCTGCCAAATCACGGGACCCTAACAAGTAGCAACCAATGTGTCACTCTTCCATTTGTAATGGGTTTATTAGCTAAGTATTTAATAGTAGAGTGTTTCCTATATAGAATTACATGGTATCTAGTTATAGAGTGTTTGAATTTGTTAATAGCATAAATAACAGCTAAAAACTCCTTCTCTGTTACTTTGTAATTCAATTCAGCAGGGGTTAAATTTTTGCTAATGTAATATATAGCATAGGGTTTCTTGTCTTCTTCTTGGCCAAGAACTGCTCCAATGGCTGTGTCTGTGTAATATTCCTATTTTAATAGGAATATTCAATTTCATTTGGTTTTCTTTGCTCAAAGAATAATTACGTAAGGGAGGGTCAAAAACTCTTAATAAAATAATAAATACATGCCCAGTGTGAACAAGGATAAATCTGGGCCACTTTCATAAACACATTTGAGTGTGAAAAGAACAAATCCACTTGACTGGGTCAATCTTGACCATATCAACAGCGCAGTATTGGAGGAGTGCTCATCGATGAGGCACAACGCAATTCTAGAAGGAGTTCTCTTGTGTGAAAGGGATAAGTTGATAAAGGTGGTTTAGGGTTTTGGCAAGCTCTCATCTTATAAAAGGAAGAGGGAGGCAACATGTGGAGGTTGTTCGTGATTTGATTTCTGAATTGTTGTCTGTTTAGACAAACAACTTTCTTGGATGCTTAGCCTAGATTGCATTGGAATTTCTTGTTTAGGAGTTCCATCTCTTCCCATTGAGGAGCTCTTGGGGGAGCTTGTATTGCGTGTCCACTATCTGGTTTAACACCAAGCTTCTACTTGCAACTGAAACGTAGATCCAGTGAGGGTTTTCTTGCTTTTGTAAGCTGCAGCAAGTGGAGAACTAGATCTATTCAGATCTAGCTTGTATTGGAGCCTCTTCTCAGTGAGTGTGTATTTTAACCTCCCAGAAGAGTGCATCCATTATTTGAGCTTCATTTTTGCATCTTGGCATTAGGCCAACTTAGTTAATCAAGCTTCAGCATAGTCTCCCTTGAGGGACTGTGTTATTTTCATGGAGATTAGATCTCTTCAGATCTAAGTCATTTCAGTGCTCTTTGTCAGTGGAGGAGGCCTCTACTCTATTGGAGGAAGGGTATTGGAGTGAATGAGCCTCATTTTTTGATCTTGTCATGTGGCCATCATCTTTCTATCTCCTACAGTGCAGTTTCGACTGCAGATCTTCATTATTCCTGTAGGAGGTGTTGCAGGGAGTTGGGTACACCATTTGGTGAGCTAGTTTATGAGTGTTGGGGATCTACCCTTCACTTTGAAGACCTATTGGAGGAGATATACACATTGTAATTTTCAAATCTGATCTACATAATCTGAATGCTTCAGCAATCCTGAATATTTCTGTAGATCTGCTTTCTTAGATCTTAGATCTACTTCTTTTGCTTGGCGCAAACCCCGAAATTCCAAGGGGATTTGAAAGAGGAGCTCTTCTAGTGCATGGATATGATATAGATATAACCTTTTATGCATAGATATGCTCTACATATAACATGTAACATATAGCAATGTATCTTAATAATAATAACACTTTCAAGGCAGCTTTTGTAAAACATATGGTTCTAGCCCTCTTTTGACGGGATTTCTTCTGTCTATGCCTTGTATTTTCAGCCATGCATTTGATGAACTTAATTGTAAGAATCATTTGCTGCTGTACATACTACTGAAACATATTTCATGAGCATCCTATCACTGCTCTACAGAAACTTCGTTATTTCCTAAGCAGAATCATTTGTTATTGCTGCAGTCTCTCTTTGAGGCATTTCCGAAGACAACTAGGTGTGGGAGATCTATTTAACCCACCTAGGAGGATTTATTTTTGATGCCCTCTTGGGTTTTGTACTTATATACTCAGATATAATGGATCCAAGTGCTGGTTTTCATCTCTGTAGCAGCCATTACTAGAAAATGCGTTTTCCAGTCATGCCTTGCTAGCTGTTCAAGATTTGGAATATTACAGTGGTATCAAAGCAAGATCTTTGGCTCAGCCTATGGGCTTCAAGCCAAATTGTTATAAAGAGAAGTAGCAGAGAGAAAAATGATGGAGAGGATGAGATTGCTCTCATCAATTTTTAGATCTAATAAGGAAGAAGAAGATCCATGCACTTCATGTTCTCATAGAGGAAGTGGAGAGCAAGAAGACCACTTAGAACATGAGATCCTGAGTGGGTATTTGGCAGAATACAAGTGCCAACCTAGGGCTTTCAAAGAGACCCTATATTTTCCTTAGTTTATTCAACTGAGAGAAGAAAGAATACCATGCAGTGAGAGAATGATAAGGGGCAACAATTTTTTCTTGTCTACATTTGATGGATCACTCAAGTGTGCAGCAGAGACTTGGGTAATGAAGCTAGAAGCATTTTTCCTACTACATCCAGTAGTGGAGAAAGAGGCTGTGGAGATCTTAGAGTTGCACTTGGAGGGCAAGGAAAGCTCTCGGTGGTTCAGCCATGGAAGTCATGCAAAAGTACCTACTTTTCTTGATTTCACTCATAAGATAATTAGAAGATTTGGCAATAGAATATCATAGGAGGAGGAGGAGTCCTCTTCTCCATTTGAGGAGCCTTATACCAGCACTGTCACATTGATGGAGGGGCAGTCATCTGTAGCAGTAGTTGGATCAGCCAACAAATTGAAGAGAGGAACCCTTGTAGCCATACAAGAGGTTCCCAAGACTCACCAAGAACAACAAGCTTGCATAGCGCTGTGCAGTTTGGGATTGATCCAAGAAGGGATGAACATTCACTCCTTTGCACCTTATTTGAGTTGCATGCAGAATGAGGATTTAGGGTGAAATATGGTGGGAGGCATGATGAATTTTGTGCCACTTTCTATTGGTGTTTGGCCTTCAACACATTTGGATTCGTTTGGATCCAAGAGGATCATTGATGAAGAATCTTATTCTCAAAAAGAAGACATGAAGATTCCTCTTTCAGAGGTAGACCAAGATCTAAGATCTCCTACTAAGGATGAGGCATTTTATACCATTGAAGAAAAGGCTAGGGGTGACAGTGCAACCATGATAGAGGCATCTCTAGCATTCCATGAAGAAGAAGGAGCAGTTGCTCCAAGAAGGGAAGCTCTTGCATTCTTGTAAGGAGTTTCAAGGAGTATCACATATAGAAATTATGGCATAATCCATGAGCAGCATGTGCCATCATTATCAGATGGTGAGATCTTGAATACTGCAGAATATGAAGAAGATGGCAAGCTTCATTGGGGAAGAAACATTTACCTCTCTTTATTTCGAGATATTGATGTACTAAGAAGGCATAAAGATCTATGCAAGACAAGCCAGGACACATCAGTCCATACATATTTCTATTATGATCTATGCTTTGATGTCTCCTTACTTGGAAGAATCCCTCTAGGGCAACTCTGATGGAAAGAGAAAAGTGTTCTCTTAACCTTGTACAATTATACATTTGGCCAAGGGAGGAACTATCACAGCGCTGGAGACTTTGGGTAAGAAGCATGCTTATGTAGAGCACATTTTACTTTATGATTGCATGCATTATTTTACTTCACATGTGCAGGCCATGACTCCTAGAAGGAGGTCTTACCATATAAACTTCACGACCAACTATGGGCCAGAACTATTTCCAAATATGGCCACTCCCTTGATGGGCTAAGGGAGGTCTTGCAGCATGATGGGTGCTTCCCTAAAGCACCAAATATAAATTTCACCTTCAGCCTTGGTGGGATGATGAGGGCAGAAAGTAAGTGGCATGTAAACCACTTACCACATCTAGATCTAATGCAGGGAGGAGATGACCTGAACTGGTTTCTATTGGGTGAGTGTGGGTACCACCCAAGGTTTTTGATTTTCTTGTCTCATGCCTTGTATCTCAAGGAAGGAATGCATGAGGAGGATGCATGGTTGCTCTGGTTGACAAGAAGAAAGTATGGACACCCCATGATGAATTCCATGTCCATAAATTTACTTATGTCTATGATGTATGTACATGTATTTTTATTTAGAATGAATATCATAATCATGTATGTACTTTGGGTTGGGAGAAATTGTAACCTTCTCATGAGGTGGCATAAGGGAGCTTGTTTGTATCATGATGACAATAATGCTCCAATATTTTTTATGAACATGAGGGGAGGAATGACACATTGGTTGGGTGTGTCCTTTGGGTGTTGTGTAACTAGATCCAAAAATAGAAGAAAAGAGATATCAACGCCTTAGAAATGAGCCACTTCGAGGGGGGAACCTCCAATACATTACATAAATGAGCAATTCTTGGATGATTGTTACAGGTCAAAATACCTCCTCATCAGCTCAGAGGAGAAGACAAATATGGAAGGAATACAAAGACCTAAACTAAACCTATTTCTGCAAGGGTAACGCCTATTTAGAACAACACAAGAGCGTTATAACGTAGTAAATCAGTGAATGTGCCGCGTTAGTGGCTAGGGCAACGCTCTGTTTACACTAGAGGGAAGCGTTACCCGTGTTTTAAGTTTGAATCGGGAAAAGCCCGCGGAGAATGATTTGAATCTCCGACTTTCCCTCACAAGAGAGTCAGTTCACAAAGGAAACTGCAGAGCACCAGTTCATTATTGGTCATTGCCATAGAAGACTGAACTCCAAAGGAGGCAAAATCATAGAGATTAAAGAAACATCTAATTTTTTTTCATTCCAAACTAGTGGAAAGAGAAGGGCAACAATGGCCTTCTCCCTCTCCTATAAGAAGGAGCTGAAGGCTCTTAATTGAAGGTCGAAGGATTGCTAAAGGTTTTTGCATACTTGTGGAATAGAGAATAGTGTTATATTGTGAAGGCCAAGAGTCAAAGAGGTTCCTAGAGAGCTTGTTGACTTGGACTTCTTCACTTGAGAGATAAGGGAGATTGGGAGACTGAGGAGGGCTTGGTACAACCGACGGTTGTAATCCTCCTTCTTTCAAAATAAATAGAACTATGTTCGTTTTGTCCATTCAATGCTTAATATTGTCATTATTGTTTGAACATTTACATAGTATGATATGAATGGATCAGATGTGTATAATTTAGAAGTTCATTATATATTAACTTGACTGATAGGATATATGTTATGTTAGAAATTACGCGGGTGCTTTGACTGATTGCAGGACTAAGATTTGGAGCCGGTGAAGAAGGACTCTTGTTTCACCGCCTAGCGCTCTCCAAGGGACTCCAAGACTGTCAAAGAGGTAATTCTCTATCACATTCCATCAAGTTATTTCAAGTTAATATGAACATGCTCATGCCATCTTTGTGAACAGCATAGCTAATCTTACTATCTGCCTCAGGCACCAGAAAGCCCTGAGAGGGATATTCAAAAACCAACAACCCAAGCATCTTACCCTATAGCAGAATTGGAGACTCCACTGGGGACTTTCCCCATAGTTTCCGGACTATTTCTTCCCTCATTTCTTGTCTCCTCTGTCCACAGACCCTTCCGACCATTTTTGATGCCTAGTAGACATATCAAATGCTCGCAGAGTTCAATCCTATTTCTGTTTGACCTACTGAAGAATTTTTCCCTGGCTAATGCTACCTATGTAAGTTTTCCAGTGCATTATAACGATGTCTATGGTTAAATGCAGTGCGTTAGTCGTTGCCTTTACTCACAGACAGAGCGTTACTCAGCCAAAACCTTGTTGTTCACTGCTGTGATTGTGTTTTAGCTGCAGAGTTTTTTGGCCATCAGTTCCTTTCACTGACTGAATCCCTGTGCTTGTCTGCTAAGTTGGCATTTCTATTTGTTTCTCTTGTTTGAAAAGTTAGTGTTCAAAGCATTTACTTTTTAAGAGAATTTTTTTTTTATTATTATTATTTTTTCTACATTTAGTTGAGTTTATTCTAAAATTTTCAGTTCATAGACTGTTAAAAAGAGGTAGATAGAAGTCTAAATCTTTAGAAGTTGAACTATGTTATTTGAATGTTGGTGCATGGATGTTGAAAGGAAACCTCTCCCTATAGAAATACTCTTCATTGAATTTAATATTTAGAGCATGTTTTTCATGGTTTCTTGAGTCAGAGTCTCACTACATTTCATACGTCCACTCCCCCTCCGTAAGAATAATAATCAAGTACACTAAGAATCAAGCGATAATAAAATCAATCTCATTATTCTTTTTGAGCTCACACAAACAGTAGCTCAGGATAGGATCTTGGGTTAGGAAAGTGAGAAAATTACCCAAGATCTCAAAACTTGAAAACTAGAGTCATTAATGAGCGAAATCCTACTGCACTCATATTATCGTGACCGTTCCTTTACCGGAGCTCAGCGCGAGACAAAACTTGGGTGCACAAGAAGGTAGCCCGCCTTCGACTGCATCCTGTGGGTGTGTTATATATTGGGGTTCCCTTCGGGGATGTCGAAACGAGATCGGGGATCTAGGTATTCTGCCCATATAGCACACTATCCTTGACCGTGGACCCCCCTGATGATGTCTTTGATTTGAGGTATCTTTAGTGGCCATACTTTTTAGGGACTTACACAAGGTGACTAGGACGGGCTGTCCTGGTACCTGAAACAGACGGACCCACTCTGTCTTCGGTCTTTAGGAGGGTACTCGTCTTCACAAGAGTGCTTACACCTATCGTCTAAGGTTCGGGCGAAGCTCTAGAGTGATCGTAACTGTACTTTCGACCAACCCTCTCTGTATATTATTGTGATACAAGATTTCATCACCAGCGAACGGTAGTACTCAGACAGGGCACCCTATTCTGGCTGCTTACTGATTTATTTTAGAGAGTCTTTTTTCTTTTTTAGGTGTGTGGTTACTGTCACTGAGACTTTATAATACATCACAATTTATTAAAATTTGTTAAAATTAAGCAGGTCACCGTGGCGTCCCCCGACCCACGCCGTCTGTCTAGACGACAGCAAGGTCTACCTCCTCTAACTATTGAGGAAGAACTGAACCTTGGTGAACCGTGCCTTCTATGGAAGAGCAGTCTCCACTGACTAATCTTGATTATCACATAGCCTCATATCATCCGGAATTTCCGGAGGACCCTTTCAATGAAGGGGTTATACCTCATTACAATCCTCCGCTCACTGATCCGTTGGGGCTTGTGATAATTCAGATTCCACCACGCCAGGATATGTCTTCGGCCGCACCAACATCCATTTCACCACCAGCATCCACTGGGTCGATGCCAATGGTAACCATCCCAAATTCGCCACCATCCTCCCCGTCGGTGGTCAGTTCTATGCCATCACTGGGGAACTCCAGTAGTCAACATATACCTATTCCCAACCCTATGGTCATCACAATTGTCAGTAGCTTACCGAATCCTTCGGCATCTACTTCTACCGTGACCACGTTGGGACCCACGGTAGCTCCTCCCACGAGTATGACTACTTCTGTACCTTTTAGCAACCCTTTCGATTGGAACCCTTTGCTGAGTTCAAACCCCTTGGCCTCTATGCCAGGGGGCAGCGTCACTAGCACTCAGGTAGCAGGGAAAATTTCACTTCCTCTGCAATCCTTAGGACAAATAGGACAACCTATTGTTAATAATTTTCCCTTAAGTGGTTCAAATATAGGTGTAGGGTCTATACCGTTGCCAAACTATGCAAGTAGTAGCATGCCTCCGGGAAACTCTATTGCATCAATTTGGACTAACCAACCCCAACCTCCATCTGGAATGAGAGGGCACTTTTATACTAGGGGCAACCAACAGTTCGCCCCGCAATACAACATGCCCTATGGACAGCAACCGTATGTCCCTACTCCTCCTCCTATAGGAAGTTTTTACCAAAGTCCTACTTATCCTCCTGGTAACACATTGATGGGTGGACCCTATGGTATAAATAGTCAGCCCATACTGCCTTGGTTAGATTCGGAGGCAAATCCACAATTGCCATTCTTGGCAGCTTTGGACATCCTCGATATCCATAAACTGACTAATGATCCCATCAATCACAACTCTCTTTGGCCTTTAGTGCTGCATAAGATTCCTTCTGACATCTCGAAGTTCGACGGGAAACAAGGGGACGACCCAGCCGCACACATCACTACCTTTCACCTATGGTCTATATCAAATTCCATGGTAGATGATAGTGTCCAACTTCGACTGTTTCCCCGCACACTTATAGGCAATGCTGCCAAGTGGTACATTGATATACCATGCACTACCATCAATATGTTTGGTGCTTTAGCAACGGAGTTTCTAAAGAACTTCCAACTACCAATTAGATTTGAGACCAGAACGGAACTATTAACCTCGCTCTACCAAGACACCACCACCCACATCTTCGATCACATTCTTGAATGGAGACATAGGAGGAGGCTAGTCAAAGCGCCAATTCTGGATCATCTCTTAGTCAATTGGTTTTGGAAGTCTCTCTTACCGCACATAGCTAAAGACATTGGCCTGTCTGGTGTGGTTACAGAAGATCAATGCATTCGCCGTGCCCAACATTTAGATTTAATCTATTCACAATCTGGCACGCTGTATGATTTTCTCCCCCATGCCCCTGGCAACCCAAATCCTCCGGCTACTCAGAAAACCAGAGCTCATGCCAATGGTCTCGTTGGCACGATCTCTGGCGTAGCCACAAAACAGTCTCGGGGGCAAGCCTCCCAGCCATCTTTGACTGCCACTGCCCCTCACCAAATGACTACTCTTCCCACTGCTGAGGTAAATTCGGTGCAAACCTCACAAAAACCTAGCGGGAAAAATAAGAAGAACAAAAAAAATTCATCTTCTTCGGAAGAGCAGTCGGATAATCAGAATAACACTAATCAGAAAAATGCCGCAAAAAATGACAAAGGGAAGGATAAACCCATGAAATTTCCTTGCAAAATCTGTGCGGAGGACCACTTGACATACAAATGTCCTCGGCTGCAGGAATGCACCGATTTTATTGCCAACAAGGATTCTAGGAGAACACCTGTCGTTCTTCATAATCCTTTCCCTAATCAACAGCAGCAACATCAACACATGGTTGACAATCCGCCACAACCCCATCAACGGGGCAATGGTGGTTCATATCCTTCCGGCGAAGGACCATCTGCCATTTATGGCATTGAGAGTGTTGACCTTCAAACTCGAGCTAAGCTTTATGGAAACCCTACCATAGATGCTCAAGAACCTGGTACTAGTTCAAATCCACCACCGCCAAATGATTTGCATATCGAACGGCCTACTGCTGACCCCGTGATTCATCCCCCCAAAGGGACACTTCGACACACGACTGGCAATGACCTTCCGTACGTGCAAATTGCACCACAACATTGTAGAAGATTTACATGTTGTGCACCGTTAGCTATATCCGTCTTGGTGACAGCAAATCCCCCGTCCAAGACAAAGGAAAGTTCGTCGCCTATCGGTGGAATAGACCTGTGAGTCCATGCTAGCTATCTTTGGATATGGAAAAGGCTAAACCTCGCTCACAGACAAATCCTCACATTCAGTGCAAGGTTGGGGCCGAAAGGAGACCAATCCATCGCACTGTCATAGACGAAGGTGCTTCGACCTGCATTATGTCACAAGCTTGCTGGCTCAATTTAGGTTCTCCTACCCTCACCCCGCCATCGAATTCCCTCAAAGCTTTCGACGGCCACACTTTCCTCCCAAAAGGATACCTTGCTAGCTTTCCCATCACTCTGAGTGGGAAACCGGTAAACGTGGATGTTGAAGTCGTATAGCGCCATCTAGACTATAATCTATTGCTTGGTCGCAGTTGGTCTTATGCCATGACTGCCATTGTGTCTTCGATCTGCCGACTCATCCTATTTCCATTGGATGGGAAAATAGTCACAGTGGATCAGTTATCCTTATGCACCCCTAATTATGCCACGTTACCAAGTAGCACTGTACCCCTAATAGGAGGCTTTCCTGACTCTTATGTTAGTATCGGTACCGGTCTTCTGAAGGCATCTTCCCTACTGGGTTGTTTTCCTCTCCCACCGCCACAGATCCCAAACACGGTTGCAATGATATCCACCACTTTGGATGGCTCTATCGACCCATGGATCATTCCGGCACCTTCAGACATTGATTCCTACGGAGATCAGATGCCGCTCTCACCAGCCGAGTTGGCCTACCAAACCATCCAAACCGCATCTGAACCCTCCACTGCTATGGTTTCGACCGAAGGTACCAACCTCCCTCCCATCACTGTTCTCTCTGAGGATCTCCTCAATGAAGTCTTGCCTACAGATGAAGCTATTCGAGAGATCATGTCTCTAGAAGAACGACCTTGGGGAGAGTTTCACCATTGCGCTTCGATGATTGACTCGGAGGCGATAAAAGCTGAAATCCCATCTTTTGACCCACCTGAGATTGTTCCCTCCGCTTACATGATTGTCCAAACTATCGAGTCAGAAGGGAACATGGGTAATCTTTCTAAGACAATGCTCATTGATATCTCGGTCAAAACGAGTATCGTGGAAAATATTCAGATTGGAGCCGATTGCAATCCTGAGGAAATTGCGTGCTTCACATCCCTTTTCAAAGAATTCCGGGATGTGTTTGCTTGGTCTCACAAGAACATTCCCGACATAGATAATTCTATTGACGAGAAAGAGATCAAGAAATTCCGAGCATTCTTTTTATGATATTTTTCTTGCTCGTTAATCCAAAAAACCTCGAGTCTTCTTCTTCGGGCTCGTTAAACTTACATGAAGAAGCATCGAGCGTTATTTTTACGGTATTTTTCTTGCTCGTTAATCCGAAAAACCTCGAGTTTCCTTCTTCAGACTCGTTAACCTTATACGAAGTTGATATCGAGCATTCTTTTTGTAGGTCTTTTTCTTGCTCGTTAATCCGAAAAACCTAGAGTTTTCTTCTTCAGACTCATTACAACTATGAAGAAGCACTGAGCTTTCTTTTTAGGAATCTTTTTCTCGCTCATAAAAATGAAAAAACCCCAGAGTTGCCTTTGTCGGGCTCGTTAAAATACCACGACAGAAAAGATGGAGCCATTCTTTTCTCTTTTTCAAAGCTCTTTAAACTGAAAAAGTAACCGAGTTTTCTCCGCGTGACTCGTTAAAATTTCACGAAGGTAACCGAGTTTTCTCCACATGACTCGTTAAAATTTCACGGAGGTAATCGAGTTTTCTTCGCGCGACTCGTTAAAATTTCACGGAGGGCGCCGAGTTTTTCTTTGTTGGACTCATTAAAATTTCACAAAGAGTACTGAGTTTACTTCGTCTCCTCGTACTCATAACAAAGTGAGGTAGACGTCTATCGAACATAGCTTTCTCATCTTTCCGGTTTCGATGGACTAACTTACGGAAAATGAACTGTTTCGGGCTTACTATTCTCCCTTTGTCGTGCTCGGTTATCAAGACATGAAAAAGGTACCCCAATGGAGTTGTCTTTTATGATATTTTTCAGACTCTCTAAAACATGAAAAATTCACCGAGTTTACTCATCTGGACTCGTTAAACCTAATCAGATGGGGCACAGAGTTGTCTTTTCTGACATTTTTCAGACTCTCTAAACATGAAAAATTCACCGAGTTTACTCGTCTGGACTCGTTAAACTTAATCAAACGGGAAAAAATTTGGACAGAATGGATACTACCTCTGTTACATTTTCAAAAAAGGTCGATTTGGCAGCAAAATTCTTGAACATGGCACTTCCTAGAAAACTCTTTCGCAGTCAGCTGAACCTTACCATCTATGAGTATTAGCCTTTAATTCCCAGTGTCCCTGCACCGGTAAAATCCTAACACACTCTTTGGTGTTCATCAAGCTTCAGTTGCCTAGTACCCTGATAGAGTGCCTTCTATTGTTCAAGCAGATCTCGCTATCTACTGCTCCTGTTATCAACCAAACCGCTCATTATGCCAGAAATTATTTGTCGTCCAACGTCCCCATTTACTCTTCATTATCTCAATCATAAACAAAATCAGTTGGTTTCCGTTTCGTGTTGACTGATGTAGGATGCCTCAGTGCCTACCTTTCAACAGATCACTTCCTATCGAATTCAACATCTTATCTAGGAAGTTGATCCAGAAACCCATCAGTACCCAGATACTTGCAGACATCAGTGGCAAGTAGTCTTGTGTTTGATCAGGGGTCTTCATCATTGGCTCCTGGTTGAATGATTCTACGAGTGTTCGACTTCAACTCACTTTATTCACACTCGCTAGATTGTACTGTACATCTTAGGGACCATCATCATTATCGGTGGCCACCTTCGCATCTGTTAACAATTTTCATTATTGACTGGTAATCAGACGATTTCTCACATGTTCGACGACAACTCCTTCATTCACATGTTGAGGAATATGCAGTTTAGGTGAATCGGCGGTGAAGACCTTGGGGCAAAGGCTACATCATTAAAGTTGTGTTTCCTCCCCCAAGTTGCGATATTGTTTATGGAGACAGCTTCTTCAGCCTAGTCCTGTTATGACAGACACTTCCACATTGTGCTTATCGGTGGACAGATTCTTCATATCTCTATTCTAGAGAAACCATGTTGTTTAAGCTACTGAGCATGGGAATGCCCGACTCTAGGCAGATACTATATTTTCTGACATATGTTGTTGTTTCAGGTTTTCCTCAGTCTTTCAATCTCCTTATATCTATACAAATTGTAAAGTATTTCGGCCATCGTCTTCGTCTCTGACCTCACACTTTAGGGGGCATCTGTTACAGGTCAAAATACCTCCTCATCAGCTCAGAGGAGAAGACAAATATGGAAGGAATACAAATACCTAACATATCTATTGTTCGTATTATTCAAAGACATCCAACAAAAGTTTTTGATTTGATTTTTCTCTACTTTAAATCTATTAAATATTTACAAATTATGTTTGACAAATTGAATAAAATTGTTTGGTTATTAATTTAACTAAAACAAACGAATACAATTTATATGTTTGAATAAATTTCGGTGAAGTTGAAATTAATTTAAATAGAGTACATAGTCAAACTTTACCAATCACTAGTGGAACTTTAGAGATAATTTACTGAAGGAAAAGCACATCCAACTTCCATTGCATATTTCAGTTTCAACAAAAATTTACTTCAGAGACAATTTACTAAAGGAAAAGCACATCCAACTTCGAGAGTGTTTTATTTGATTTTTCTCTACTTTAAATCTATTAAATATATACAAATTATGTTTGACAAATTGAATAAAAGTGCTTGACTATTAATTTAACTAAAACAAAAGAATACAATTTAAATAGACTACACAGTCAATGCTATTGTGTCTGTATTAAGAACATAAGATATATACTAAAATCCTAAATAAATACTTTGGAATTAGACCACAAACAAGAAACAAAATAAATAAATCTATGGTGATGTACAAATTCACCAAATACATCGACACATCTATTAGCTTTTTTGAAATATAAAAAAGTCCACAATGCAACTATATGGATAAACAATTCAAATCAATAATCTTAAGTTTGATCAGTTTATGCAAATCCACTTGTTTAAGCGTCCTTGCTAAAGCATACTTTCCTCCATATTGAGAGTACATAGCATTCCCCCTTCTTGACAGTTAGATTCGCGGTGGGTGGAGTAATATGCTTTACACCCTAGAAGTTGGAACAACCCTTTATTGTTCGTGAGATAACCAACAATATAACTAGATATTTCTTTTGGTCGAAACTCTTTTTCACGAGAAATTATGGGTTGGTCCAACGAATTTTCCTCCATAATCTATCGGAGTTATTTCTTTCATTTTTTCTATTTGTATTTATCTATTCTAACCTGACCTTATCGAGAAAGAGAGCAAAGAACGAGGAAGAGTGTTTCTTTCCTCAAGCCTCAGGGATAGAAACGTGGGGAATATAAGAGCTTGTAGAAGGGATACGAAGGTCTTCCTTGTCCTCCTATTGTCAGGTAAAATCAAGCACGTGATCTCGTTTCTTCTTATTGTCAAGCAAAATCAAGCATGTGATCTCGTTTCTTCTTGCACAGATTTAAAAATATACAAACCATGCAAATTTAGAAACAAACCACTTTCCACACATAAATCCGAATGATCCAATACTTCCCCTTATATAAGCAAGAAATATCATCATGTAATTTCTTAGAGAACCAAGATTTTAAGGCATTATCACTTATCAATTAACAATATTATTCTAATTAGTATAACAAAGCAAGAATCGTGGAAGCAATCTGAACTTGACGATCCTATAAAACCCTCTACAAAGCACAACACCATCAATATTAATTTTTCCAAATCTTTGAAACAAGATAATTTTAATGAAATTATGATTAAATTCAACTATCAAATCTGAATCTACAAGAAAATATCCTAAACCAGCAGGTCTCATTGAAAACTCAATCTCGTAGACATTTTTAATCAAATTCCGATTAAATTCAACCCTCAACACTAAATCTATGAAAACATGTCCTGACAGACAAGGAAAGATTCTCAATTATGAATCTATGAAAGAAATTATAACATACAATGTTCATCTAAAAGGACATTTAAAAACAAACATAAACATATTATGTATCTTTCACAGGGACTTGAGAATTTCACCTGCACTACTTATAGTAAATGCACAACCCTCTTCCAGATTCAAGACCTCGACGACACCGTCCTCTGCCAACATCACATATTTCCTCGATCAAACCCCTAAACCCATAGGTCTATCGCTCAAATCAAGAGTAACACCTACTGCTTTGGTGAATTCTTGATTTCCATTCAACAAGAGGACATTATCACCCACATTAAAATCAATATAACATTGTTGGATTGTTACATTACGCCGAGGATATATCAACTGGTTCAACTTGATTTATGGACTTATAAGGTGGCTCAACTTGTGTGTTGGAAAACTCATACTAAAACTAAAATTTGAACCTGTTATGCGTTGTCTGGCTACAACCCCCCCGTATTTGAGCCAAACGAGCCTCACCTTGATAATCTGCCATGCCCTAGAGCCACACTCTATCCACTCACTGCCTAAACTAGAGAAGTATCCTCTCTGCCTATGGCCAATCAGTAGGTTTTCTACCACCACTGATAGTAGAAGGTGCTCTAACTCTAGGAGTGGGTAAACGAGTGGGTATAATTCCCCTTGATAATGGAAGTCGAGCCACAATATGAAGTAACTCTCTCTATCTCTTGTCTTGCTGCCTGATCTGCCTCTGCTTGTCGGTCGAAGATGTGTTGACTTCATGCACTTGATAAGTCTCTTGCAAAAATAAGATTTTGTCAAAGGCAATGAAATGAAATTGTCTTGGTTGCCATAGTTGGTTGGGTAGATTGAAAGGTCAACTTATAGAGTACCTGATGGAGGTGGAAATAACTTGGAACTTGGTCCTGATAAAGGTAATATACTGGGTGCCAATGGAGGTAAGGAAGGAGGCACTGTCTGCAGGCTTCACATGCTTACTTAGTATTCAATCTATTTGTTATGCCATGTCACATCCCAAGATTTCAATTTCCAATGCCAACTCACGATTAGGAATTGATATACTCCCTGTTCTCATTGTTTGAATCTCACCCTCTTTGTCAAAATATTCCAAAGTAACCTCTGGTAACTTCTCCCCTGCTAAAATAGCTACCTTGAGGCGCTTCACCTCAGCATCATAAAGGAATGTAGTCTTCTCGATTGCAAAAAAATGAAGGTTGTCGGCAAAGTGAGCAAGGGGAACAATTTTCAATCCAGGAAAAGGGTTACTGAAGGAAGAAAATGCAATTCCTTTATGTTTTCCCACATCGATATGGTAATGAAGCAATCCTTTGGGGAACACCATGATGTCTCAATTGTGGAGTGTTTTGTTGTACTCAGTATTAGTTGAGGATATGAATCTGGCACATATTACTCCTTTAAACACCAGCAAAATCTCAGAACCTTCTGGATGGATGTGAAATGGAATGACGCCTTTGGACGTGAGGTCGAGTCTCCCTATCGACACGCCAAGGCCATTCATTATAAGAAACTGCAACGCGCCAAGGTTGTTCATTGCAAAAAAACTATGCTGAGAATGGCGGAGTTACAACGACACTGATGTTGTTGCTCACATTCCCGACCATTTCCTATCTGTAGTTAGGGAAGAAGCCGCCTTACAAGGATAACCGTTGGGAGTGAGCTTCGAGGACAAGTATACCAGGCATAAATCTTACGCACGCGAAGGCTCAAAAGAAAAATTATAGAGGACTATTAAGAAAAATTATAGAGGAGAAGTACAATGGCTAGCAGAGAGGCAATATTGGAAGTCGCCATGATTAATGAATCCAATGCTATAATTGCATAAGGGTTTTTTTCTCAATGTGCAGTTGGTGAAGAACCAGAAGAAATTTATGAGGCAGGGGAATAACCTCCTAAATATCTCGACTGCATATAATTGATGTGCCATTTCATAGGAAATTTCTTTTTCCAACCCCCAAAACTTGTTCTTGCTCTGAAATCTACATGCCCAACCATTTCAGCCACCCCATAGAAATAACAGCTTTTATTCACCTACATTCCAATAGACATGCAAATCATATATTTTTTCCAAAATAGTGACCAAATTCGGAATGGAGAACTTAGAGCAAGAATTGAGACTAGAAGGCATGATGAACAAATAAACCAATCTAGCAAGAGAAACCTTTTTCTGAAGTAGATTTAGGAATAAGCCTCCTCTTTAATCCATCAAGAAATCGTTCAACAAGTAGTTGTTTGATTACTTTTTGAACATATTCATTACGCATTCTAATTATTAGTTTTCTTTTAATTATTAACTATTAATTCGATGAAGTAAAATTCTTCAATCGTCTAACATTTCATCCAATGGTGCAAACTAATACACAGTGGCAACTAGGGGAGTTGTTTTCAAAGAAGAATGCCGTACAACGTAATTATTAATAACTAAGTTAAAATTGAAGCCATTTTCCAAAATAAGTATACATATCCACACGATTATGAGGCAAGTGTTTGGATGCCTATTAATATTTGCTAGTCATTTGATTTATATAGTTACACTAATTGTGCTGAGAGGCACTATACAACCAAGTATGGGGGAGATGTGTAGGTGTTAGGTGTAATGTAAGAAGGATTGTATGGCACCATTTTTTATATATATTTTATTTTAATTGATTTTATAATTTTTTTTTTTTTAAAATTAAATCTAAAAGCAAAAAGATATTGGTGTGATGCGATGGTGTAAAATAATGATTTTGTAACCATATTTAAATTTAATTAATAAGCACATAAAAAATTAATACTCACAATAAAATTACAATATAACAACATTCTTAACTATGGATATTCGTCCATGAGGTCTTGGATAGATGGTGATCGGTGCTCCCTTACGACATTCCTTGATGTAAAGTCACCAGTTCAATTCCTCGCCCCAATTGGGGTTGGACATAATGATGATGTAGTCCCACCCAAACTTACAAAAAAGAAAAGAAAAGAAACTTTGGATATTCATCAAATGATTATGTAATCATATTAAACTTTTGTTTTTTTGTGAGCTTGGTGGGACTACATATTCATCACGTCCAATATATAACATTGTTTAAATTAAATCTAAAAGCAAAATGGTATGGGGAGATGTGGTGTAAAGTAATGATTATGTAATATTAAAATTTTATTTTTTTGTAAGTTTGGTGGGACTACGTCTTCATCAAGCCCAATATATCACCTTGGAAGGAGGAGTGCCTTTAACAAAGCACTCGACTATTGTCTATCCAAGACCTGTGGATGTAACCATATTTACATTTAATTAATAAGCACATTAAAACTTATTACTTACAATATAACAAGATTCTTAACCATGGATATTATTAACTTGTAAATATGTTTGTTACAATGTTATGGATCAATACCATGGGTCAATACTATGCCAATGTTATGGATCAATACCACATTCCCAGAAAAGAAGCTAAAAGGTATTGGGAGATGTTTAAATGTCTTGTCTATCAAAATAAAATAAAATAAAATTTAATAATTAAAAAAAATTATAATTATAATTATCAATAAAATATTTTATTTCGTCAAATTATATAAAACTAATAAATTAATAAGTATAATTATAATTATTAATTATAATTAATAATAAAACCAAATTAGATCTATCTTAACTCTGAATCTACCAAGTGTTTAGAAGGATTAAATCTCTTCAAAACTCACTAGATGCAATCTCTTTCAATAAAACATTTTACTTAGTCAAATTACATAAAACTAATAAATTATAAGTATAATTATAATTAATAATAAAATCAATCTAGATCTATCTAAATTCTGAATCTACCAATTGTCAAGAAAAATCAAATCTCTTCAAATTTCTTTAGATGCAACTTCTTTTAGAATGATAAGAGATTTAATCCCTCTTGTCTTTGATAAATCCGAAATTAAAATAAATTTAGACTAATATATATACAATTACCAATTTAAATTAAAAATAATTACAAAATAATCCTTACTCTCACTTTTGAAAGTAAACTTCCAAGTAAAAACAAACTTGTGGTTTCTAAGGAAGCAGTTTGAAGAATCGAATGGTTTGCATGTTGGACAAAGAAGTCGGGGCTTTCCTTCTTGGAGCGATACGCAAACTGGCTAAGTAGTTTTACACGCTCAAGAATCGAATGGTTTGAGAGTCGGACGAAGTAGTTTTGGGCTTTACTTGCTGGAGTGGTTTAGTATCAATAATCTTCGTTGAGTGTTCGCAAACTTTCAATTTTCAATTAAAAATAATAAAATTTTAAACTAACTAGTTAATGAAAATTTGATAATTTAAAAGTTTGATATTAAATAAATAAAAATAAAATAAGAGTCAGAGGGCATGTTCATTGGAAATAAAATATAATATGCTTGTTGTGATATCGAAGAAAAAGATGGCGGGAATACATAATTCAGTATTTATAATTGTGGGTCGTTTTCTAGTTTAGAGATAAATCAACACTAAATGCGGTGTAAGGTAAAAATTAGTTGGCAACAAATTAAAAATAATTATGTATAAGATTATTATTATTGTAATAGTTACTAACAGTAGTTTGTTTGAAAAAAAACACACCGTTTAATGTTGTTAGGAACAAGTTATAAGTTAAGTTAAATCGATAAGCATATGTGAGTTGATTATATTTTTATTTATGGGTGAATTGGTGATGTGGTATACTTATTTGAGGGTGTGTGTGGTAACCAAAATATATTTTAAAAATGGTTGAATTAAATGTAATTATTATAATGAGAAAATGAAAAAAAATATAAAATTAATCATGACATATAAAAAAAAATATTATATATATTTTAAATGAATAAAATAATTTATGAAATAAGTTAAGTTATAAGGAATAATTCAAAGAGAAGGAGGATAATATTAACATGGAATGAAATTAATATTTTCCACCTAAATAATAACATTGCCTTAAAAAGATAAGATTAGAAGAGTATGACATCAAAGCTCAAAACATTTAGAGTTTGAATTATATTTATGATTTTAAAGGTTATGGGTTGTAAGCGATGAAAGATATACTAGCAATTGTCCCAAAAGGTGCAAAGAGAGGCTGATAGGATTTTTAAATTGAAACTTTTGTACATTGGTCTTCATAATTAAGAAAAAAAATAATTGATATATTAAATATAAAAAAATTAGAGTATTTTTTTTTTAATGTATATTTTTATATCTATTTATGCCAATTTCTCAAGGTAACAAATATTGAGAATTATGAATTTTTTTTAACTTAATTTACGTATTATCTTTGCAAAACGTAAACAATGGTTGCACAAAAAATTGGCTTGACAAGTATTGTAGGAATTCGGGTTTGGCACTGCCCTAGTACAACAAGAACCAATAAAGATTAAACATAAGGTTGAACCTAAGTTTTTGTTGACACCTAATCCTAAGGGATTGGGCGAAATTGTACATTAGTGTAAAAAAGGAAATAAGGAAGTCTAAGAGGCATTGGGAAATGAATCCCAACAGTCTCACCTCCATGTATATATTCATAAGCACCCTCAATCAGTTCATACGATTTATTTTGTGGAGTTTCCTCCTGGCCTGACATCGTATAAAAGCCAGCTCTATTTCTAGCATTACTGCCCCTGTAACTCCCTCTTCCTCTTGGTAGACTTACCTCTCTGCTTACTCAAAGCTGGTGCTTCCCCCATGTGGGAGTGGCTGAGGCTGTGGCTGTGGACGTGGAGGATTGGAATTGAAGTTGTCATGGATGTTGGGGTTGAATTGCAAGTCGGCGTTGCCTCCCTGTGGCTGTGGTTATGGACCTGTTCGCACTGATATGTGTTAAATTTTGTTATATACACCCGCTTTACTTGCAAAGAATAGATGCACATTTTAAACACTGTTGTTATTAATTTTCACAATCTCTGTCCCTATTCCTTTGCCCAAACATTATGATTATTACCACTACCATAAACCTCCTTAAAAAAAAACTTTTAATAGCACAAATAATCATACATTTTTATTTATAAAATACAAATAACTAAATAAATTTAATTACATTTAACAAAAAGATGAAAAACAAATATTCATTTTTTATTAAAACTTTACATGCACACGACATTTGTAATAATAAAAAAAGATCTAAATCTTACACGTTGTTTAATTTTGAACATAGAATTTATAATGATTTTATTGTCCCAACATGAT
Source organism: Pinus albicaulis (assembly GCA_034641835.2). NCBI lineage: Eukaryota > Viridiplantae > Streptophyta > Pinopsida > Pinales > Pinaceae > Pinus > Pinus albicaulis. Next base: position 60,820,458 of record CM076575.1, on the reverse strand, counting down.
GAACAACAAATAATGTTACAATGTGATTAACAATAAATGGTATGGAAATAGGACCAAAAAATGATGTCGTAATGTGACAAACAACAAATGACTTTGCAATGTGATGAATAATGAATGTTGTCACAATGTGATGAATAACAATACATTAATAAAATGTTTTAACCATGAATTGTTTTATTTTGTTTTGTTTCATTTGTTTTATAGAATACATATAAACTTGCTCTTTTCATATAGATAGATAAATAGATAGATATTTACATTGATTGTTTTATGTTAATAATTATTATAAATGTTACATCTCAATATCAATAAAGGAATTACATATTTCCTCCATCTTAAGTAACACATCAATATTTAATGTTTTAACCATAATAATAAATTTTTTTATTTTAAATATATAGTCCTTCTCTCTATATACACACTTCTTCTTCATCTTAAACAACAGAGTAACAAAGTATTTAAAAATTAAAAATTTGTTATTTTCATTTACTTTTTATAAGATATACAATCTCTCCCTTGCACAAGCTCTTTTTATAGATAAATTAATATTTGCATTGACTATTTCTTTTTTATTATTAATTTTTTTAAATTATATTGTAATTTCTTTTTTCCTCTTTAATTAAATTAATTAATTAAAAATACTCACTCTTTTTACATTTTTCATATAATATTTATCTCTTTCATATAATATGTATCATTTTTCACCTTTCATATATCTATTCACAACAATAATTTAAAAATATAATAAATTAATACATGATTCATGATTCAACTAGTTAGTTTTATTAATGTGATTTTGCTGGTTAATAAAAATTAATAAGAATGAACAAGTGTCACATTTGAATTGGTGTCCATAAAAACATTCATATAAACAAGTAGTTATACAAGTAATTAGTATTTGGAAATATTCTTTAAATATATAATTAATATAAAAATGACTTTTAAATAAAATAAAAAAATTACCAATATCATCCTTCTTGTAATGACTGGTTCTGGATTCTTGCATGTTATTAATGACACATTTATATTTTTTCAAGATTGATTTCAAGTTTACAAAAATGTGTTAATCCACCAGTTTACATGAATGATTTGTGGTCTCAATTCTGTTATGAATTTTTACGAATCGAAACAAATCATTGAACGGTCTTGAAGTTGTTTCAAATCATTGAACTATTCAGAAGTTGTTTCTTATAACTAATCTTCCAATGAATTCATGTCAGGTTGTAAGATAATGTTGGAACACCTAATCCTACATGGGTAGGTGTGGAATGTGAAAAGTCACAATGGAGTCCAAGTGACCTTGGAATATGAAACCAAGAGTCACACCATTGTATTATAAATGTACATCATGTATAATGGAAAAAATAAGAAAGCCTCACGCTTATCCTTCATTGTGTGTTGAGTCTTGTGTGTGTGTGTTCATCCTTCTCATACACCATGTGTGTGCTTCAACATGGTGTTTAAATACGGCATCGTAGCCGATACATTCATAACCAGCTCAACCTGAGTGTTTATCATGGGTTATGGCTCAGGCATATCCGGCAGTGCAATTCTCCGGCATTTTCGTTAAAGACTCGTAGTTTCGCAAAGATACATTTTACGCATTCAGAAATTGGCAGCATTCATAAATTTGTTTTGAAGAAGAGTAGCAGTGGTTTTGAAGAAGAGTAGCAGTGGTTTTGGAGAAAAACAACATTGTGCATTTGAAGGTTTTCTCACTGCTTATTTTTTCTGCAATTTCTGCTTTTATTCTACAATTTGGAGAGCTGCTGAAAATTGTTTAAATTGGGTTTCTGAAGAAGTTTCTGAGTTTTTTTACTGCTAAAATTTTCTAGAAAATTCTGCATTTTTAAAGTCCATTTTCCTGTTGCTGGGCTACTGGAAAGATTTCTAAGTTTTCACTGAAAGATTTCTGAGTTTTCTGCAAATCGCTAATTCTGCATTTATCCAATATTCTGCTGCTGGAAAAAAAATTCTCTCTCTTTTCTGCCACATTTGTGAAATTTCTGTTCTTTCACTGCTCTCTGCTGTTAAAAATAAAAATAAAAAAAAATCGATTCAAATTCCAGGCCTTTCGGCCCTCCTCCTCCTGCGTTTTTTTTTTTTACATAACATTCTCTCAACCCACGCAGCCCTCACCGCTATACACAGTCCCCATTACACTCGGCCCCTATGCTATCCACATTCCCTACCCACTACCTGAATCTTCTAACCCCCTCACATTCCCACGACACCTACGCTCCATACGCCTACGCTCCAACCTACCCAACCCACCTGTGTCGACCCTCCCCTTACATCTGCTGCCTCCCTCACTTGGTCGCTCAACCCCTTATCACTCCTCCCTACCTACCTCCCTCTCGGCCTAACGCGGTCCCTTCTCCACACTTCCACGCCCGGAAAACACTGCAACCTTCCCCCTCCTTGCTATCTACTTGACTCCCCCACGCAAACTACCCTACGCACCCCTTACCCCCGCCTTCCCCAGCACTCAAACCTCACAACTCGACCACGCCCTCCCTCTTCCCGGACGCTCCACCTCCCTTGCGCTATTCCACTCTGCTCCCTCCCTTACGACCTGCTCTACCTGCGGCCACCCCTTCCGTCCACTCTGCAACAGAGCCCTCTCCTCCCACTCTACCCCGTCCCCTCCTCTCCCTAACCTACCCGTAGCCTCCCCCTCCCTTCTTCGCTTACGATTGGCTGCCCGCCTTCCAGCCCTCACAGCCATAAATTTTTACTGTACTTCAGTTTTTAAAATTTGACCTTTTTTAATACTGCTTACCCCCCCCCCCATTAATAAAACCGCCCTCCTTAATTCCACCTTAAAAAATAAAAAATAAAATAAAAAAATAAAAAAATAAATAAAATCGACTTTATAAACTTAAAAATTCGACTTTCTATAGTTACGATCCTTCTCTAAATAAATTTCGTTTCCCTTAAGTTCTCCCGCCGCCCCCAAACATTTAAAAAAAAAGAAAAAAAGAAAAAAGGAAAAAAAGAAAAAAAAGTCTCCCTCCCCTTTTTAATTATTTTCTTTCCCATTTTAAAATAAAATTCTCTCCCACCCTTTTTAAATTCCCCCTCCCATTTAATTTCCCTCCCCTTTAAAATTCTCTCCATTCTTAATTAACTTCTTTAAAAAAAAAAAAAACAGAGAGAGAGAGAGGAAGGAGAGAAAATGAACAACATAATTGAAGAAATGGCATGGACTATACATAGAGAAAATTGCAGATTTGACATTGTGTGATTTGTAGCATAAGGGTGATTTTTTTGAAGAAATTGACATTTGAAGACGAGTTGTTATTGGTGCAAAACAACTCTTTGAAGAAAAAATTCAGTCGCCTTAAAGGCTTCTTGCATAGTGTTTTCAGCTGCACATCTACAAAATATTTTGCAGAGATATTGTATTGCATTGACATTGTATTGTGAGTAGACATTCCTTCTTCATAGTTGCAATCAGTACTTGAGTTGTTGAAAAATTGTTGATTGCCCTCCATCATTTGAGGAGCACACTTTGCACTTTGAGATTTCCATAGTAGGAAATTCTTTGGAGTCATTTGTATTTGATGTTGAATCACATTGTAAATGGGTGCATTTTCGGTTGTAGCTCACACCCTTTCATTTTTTGAGCCTAAGTTGTTGAAAATGGCTAAAATTAATGAGGCATTAGAGTTCTTGAATAACCTCATTCATTCAAATGTTGACGACATGATAAAAATGAGCAAGGATGCTCTTTGTAACATTCAAAGTTGTTTGCAAGATGCACATGAGAAGATTGAGTTTTTGCAGTTGGAAACTCAGCTTTAGCAAGACGAACTTCAGCAAAAGAGTCACCATTCTGAACCTGTTTTTGTTCAGAAGATTATGAAGGAATCTCATCAGAAGAAAGAAGATAAAGTTGCAGTTGATCCTCATTCAATTCCTTGTACTAGAGCAGATGTACATGTAGATGCAACAACTCAGCCTGCACTTCCTAAGCCCATCATCAGACCTTGGGAAGAGCTTGTCCACAACAAGCATCGAACTGGTCTTGGATATGACAAGGATGTGTCCTTTCATATTCCAGACTACACTAAGCCCATCATATTTCAGAGTGCCGAATTCTTGTATGACGATTCACTGCATTCCCGGATGTAGTCCACTTCCATAGCAGTTGTATACTTGTCTTGTGTTGAGGTTGACACACAGAAAATCATTGTTTGATCTTCATCCATGTAATCACTGTGGTCGACACATTCATTCTTCAGACAGATGCTTCAGAAACAAGCCTCATGCAAGAACCAAGATTCATATTGGATGGATCGCTTCTTAGCAATGGGCATCAGCAGCCAAGAAGATGTTTACGACACATGTTAGAACTTGTTCACGAATATTGAGCAAACTTGCAGTTGATTTTTCACCATCATCTCACCTTGTCCCTGACAGGGGGGAAAGTGGTCGTATGCAACTTTGACGACCTTATCAAGTCGAGTGAAGCCACAATCTCTCATTCCACGTTCAGAGTTGTAGCCAGAGACACAACAGTTCAAGCAAGCCTAAGCCACAATTCGTCATTCCAGATTTAGAGATGTTGCCAGAGAGACAGATGCCCATGAGCATGCCTTCGGTTGGTGGACAACCTTAAACCATCATATTTGGTTGATGGATAACCTAAAACCATCACAGGTAGTAGACCTCCCTTCTTTTAGGTCGAAGGTATCCCTTTCATATATGAGGAACACTTCCTCTAGCAGAAGCCTTCAGCTTCTTTCCAGCTTTGGTTGAGTTCCAGGAAATGCTTCAAGCATTCCAGAGTTGTTGGTAATCCTAAAACCATCACAGGTAGTAGACCTCCCTTCTTTTAGGTTGAAGGTCTTCCTTTTTTATGAGGGACAATTCCTCTAGCAGAAGCTTTCAGCTTCTTGCCAGTTTTGGAAGAGTTCCGGGAACTGCAACAAGTTTTGCGTTCCAGTGTTTGTGGTCATCCTAAAACCACCTCTTTTTTTCCAACATTTCAGAGAGTTGATTCAGCCCAAGTGCTGCCATGCATACTTTGCAGATTTGTATTACAACTCTCTTCTTGGACTCACACATACCCCTTCGGATTAAGGGGGGATGTTGGAACACCTAATCCTCTATGGGTAGGTGTGGAATGCGAAAAGTCACAATGGAGTTCAAGTGACCTTGGAATATGAAACCAAGAGTCACACCATTGTACTATAAATGTACATCATGTATAATGGAAAAATAAGAAAGCCTCACGCTTATCTTTCATTGTGTGTTGAGTCTCTTGTGTGTGTGTGTTTATTCTTCTCATACACCATGTGTGTGCTTAACATGGTGTTTAACAGATACGAGCCCGCACAGTTCAATTGTTCATACTTCAAATTTTCGCACTTGAACCAACATTTGAGGTTAAAACAAGATCATTATTATAATGGAAATACAACATCAAATGACGAGAAATTAAAGGCAAGCACGACATCGCTCCAGAAGATTTCTCTATACATAAATATATAAAATTAATAATATAATTTTTCTTTAATATATAACAATATTTTCACACAATTACAATGAACTGAAATCAAATTAATTTTATCTTAACCTTTAAAGTATGTAACTCAAAACCTAATTGAAAGACTCCTAAATTTATCTCAGCCTTAAAACGTTCAAATTCTAAACAAAATTTTGGTTAAAATTTATTCTAATATTATTATGAACGTTTACATATTTTTCATTGAACATTTCTGAAGATCTTTATTATTACAATAATTAACCTGCTTTAAACATAAAAATACATGTTTTCAGAAATTATAAATCTTTCCTAAAGATACGTTGCTTGAAAATCAGCGTAAGTTATGCGGAGAGTGATATCGACATCCAAATGTGATGGACAATGGATAGGTGGGAAGCCAATTCCATGAAGGCAGGCATCCGGGCAATCTCCTCCCACCAAAATGAAAAATTTGAATATTTTTTTTATGAAATTTCCAAATAATAAACAAATTTGTCTCAAGGTTGAGCGAGATCATTAAAAGATGAGACATCTAATCAAATCAAATCGTACAAGTGCACGAAATAACGACTTTGGATTACACACTGAGGGTTTGGCCCAAAATTTCGGTATGTAAGTGGTCAAAACTTCTATTCCCATGAGCTATAGGAATACCTCGATCTTTATCTAATCTTCCCAGCTTTAAATTTTTTATAAATTTTACAACTAAGAGCAATTGAGAGGAGGGAAGAAAAACAAAAAACACAGGTTCAATATCTGGAATGGTTAAAATCTCCAAAGCTACGATGCCAATGCCCTTTGAATCGACCTCGAGTGACAAAAATATAGGTAGAAAAAACAAAGAAAAGAAAGAGCAGATCCGACTGGAAATTTTCATGGGTTGAACTCTGGCCACTGGAATCCGGTTAACCGCATTTACTCCATCAACCTATGTTGCGTATTATGAAACTATTGTCTGTCCTAAGACTCCATTTGTCCCCAGTGCTGAATTCTGATTGGAATTCCTTGAAAGGAAAATTTCTTGTTTTCTTGATGGCAAACTCAAAGTCTCCATAGCCGATATTCGCAGATTTATTTCTGAGATTGCTTATGGCGAAGACTATCTACAAAATATTTTTCCTCAGCACCTCGCGTGTGGTGTTTGTCAGCATTTTTTTTTTTTTTTTTGCATTTTTACCATTTGCAGCTTTGACGTTAATTCATCGTGCACCATGAATTCAGGAAGGTGTTGGTGGTTAATAGTAAAATCAGTTGTGTATCATAAAAAAAATTAAAAAATTTGCCCACTCTTTCTGAAAAACACGCGTAAAAGAATTGGTGCACAATTGTTAAGCAAAAAGAATTGGTGCAGAGTTGTTAAGCAGAGAAGAAAAGGGTTAGCACAAAAATCTCTATACAAATGTCAACCAGAGAAGAGAAAGGTTGACGAAATAAAAAATAACCTGATTCAAAAGGAATAGGCCTATCGGCCTAAAAATGTGTTTAGTTGGGTGTGGGCATTTTTCCTTTTCCTATTTAGAGAAGACTATAATATATGTATTTTATATTTTATTGTTTATATTTTTTCATTGAATAGGGACTATGTGATGTCGCTCTTGGGCAAGGGCTTGCTCGAATTTTTTTTTGTCCTCGGATACATATTTCTAACGAGGTATTGTGCATGCCAAACAAAGATTGTATGGACGAATTACGACCCCAGGAAGTTGTCATTCCAACGAATCCCAATAGGGCCTTCCACTACTACATTTGGGCGAAAATTCTGATGGCAGAATCCAATAGAACAGATAAAATCGAAAAAAGTCTTGGAAGTTATTATTATTATTTTTAAATCTCGACGATAGTTCTTTAACGGTCCAATATTAGACGAATTGTCCTATCCCATTGATTATCCAACGGTTTCCTATAATCCTTCCTGTCGTCGACTATGCAACGAGAGTTATTTTACAGTCAGATATCTGATGCTATATCCAATATGAAAATTTGTCGTCCAATTTTGGATAAATGGAAAATGATGGTTACATAACGTTCAATTCCACCATTAATTTTTTTTTTGCTGACAACGTCTAATATGGGACCGCTTTACGTTGGTCAGTTTAACTTATATATATATATATATATATATCACCAATGAAAGTTTGGTGACAAAAAATTTCACATAGCATTCCTCAAGGAGATCAATGATATGTGCAAGGATCAACATCGAGGGCTTCTGAGGATCAAAATTGTTATTTCCCTTGTAGTAAATTGCAAGGGCTTGAGACCAAGGAAAATTCTAATAAAATCATCTAAAAAACATTGTAGAGACCATGGACACACTGAAGGCGAACATGAATATAATCCATTTGCAAGATATTTATTAAATGTCTTTGTATTGTAGATTGTTTTTGTAAATGTTTATATGTATATTTATTTTAGATTGTATGTCTGTGTATTGTAATTGTATAATATTTCTATTGTAAATGTATTTTATAATATTCTTTTGGGAGGTGTTTGAACTATGTTGTCATCTTGATGTGGAATATAAATATTATTTGATTATATTCATTAGGGTTGATTAAGGGGTTAGGTCGAGTTAGGGGTTAATTAATTTATGGGCTAAGGGATAAGGGGTTATTAATGTTTAAGGGTTTAGGGATAAGGGGTTAGGGGTTTAATGACTTAGGGGAATGAGGTTAAGGTGTTAGGGGGTTAATGTATGTTTAGGGGGTTAATTTGGACCTAGAGGATTTAGAGGTTAATCATGGGTTTTTATGGAGCATTATTAATAAGTTTTTAAAGTATATTATGAAAAATATGAAATTAAGATCAATATGTTTTTTTATTATGGTCATGACTATATATCTCAGAAAGTGTCTTATGTCCTACATGTCAAGAAAAGTAACATATTTCTTATATTTTTTCAACATATTCTTAAATATCTTGATAAATTGCACAAGCATCATCATTGATTTGTTGTTTTTGTTTCTTAGTCTCACCTAAGTTTCTTTCTCTTTGTTGTCTTTGTTTTCCTTATATATTATATTTATAAACTAATGTTATATCGACGTTTCAATATTTTTTATATATACTAATTTACTTTATTGATTGTAATTGTATAGTATCACCCCCTTAGGGCATTGCTCGACGAGGAAGAGGTGGTTGTAGTACAAGTGCCTGTTTAAGAACATGGAGCGATTAATATTGAGGATCAAGATAATGATACCATGGAAGAAGACAATGATGCTAATAACATAGTTGAAGAAGATGGGACAAATAGATTGATCCATGAGACATTTAATAATGTTGGAATGGATGACGATGACAACTAGTATGATGACTGTGCTTTTGATTTACTTGTACTTGAGATGGAAACTAAACCTCTTTATGAAGGCTCAAAAACATATCGTCTTTGTTGTATTGTCGTTGGTCAACTTAAAGATGGTGAATGGTTTGTCAAACACACATGTGACACACCTCCTAAGGTATGTAATATATTTTGCAACATTTAGTACCATATACATGATAAAGCAATTATTTTTCCATTGTTTTTAATGTTAGTACGTTGATCTACGTTATTTCATTGATTTGTAACATTTTGGATGCAATATGTATGATTAATATTGTTTAGTACATTAACCAATACTAATTTTTCTATGTTGTAGATTATTAGGTGAATTTTTATTACCACCGTCAAATGTTTATCCTTGTATGTACCGAGATTTACATGCCATTATGAAAGATATTGGAATAGAGTATCAAGCTATTCATGCATTCCCTGATGATGATATTCTCTATTATAAAGAATGCACATTGAAATACAATGCCAAAAATGTGATGAGAGTAGATATCGAATCGATAAAGTAAGAAAAAAGGTGCCTCGCAAGGTTCTTCGTTATATTCCCATAGTTCCATGTCTCCAAAAATTGTTCAGGTGCAAAAGCATAGCAAAACTATGGACTACCACGCAATGTAGATGGTGTTCTTCGAATTCCTGTAGATGGATATGCATTTAGGAATATATAGGAAAAGTGGCCAGAGTTTAAAAGAGAACCTCGTAATCTTAGGCTTTCATCAACAACCGATAGTGTTAATCCATTTGGAGATCCTAGATCTACTCACTCGATGTGACCCTTTTATTATAAAAAACAACATTCCTCTGTGGAAGTCAATAAAGAGGGAGCACATAATGCTGACAATGATTGTTCTAGGTATTATTTTGTTTAGAATAATTTTTTTTAGCACAATAACATCCCATTTGTCTTGTTTGTTTTTGTTGATGCCTCGAAATTCGTTACAACAACATGTGGGGATGACCACTCGATCCAGACTTTAAAGAATTTCCTTTTTTGTTTGGAATGGTGGTTCTGATTGGTTTAACTAGGTCTAATTACCTTCTCTCATTCTCCAATGGCTTAAAATTTAACTTTTGTTTACCAATGGAAAAGAGACATCAAATCATCCTTCTTACTGATCAGGTAAGAAAGTGATCCTTAAGCTAATTTAGGGCTCAGAAAAGCCACAAATAAAGTTTTTCCTCTTTGGGAAGAGGACTTCTAGTAATGTAGAATTAAATCTAAATGAAAAAATATTCTAAAATGTAAGCAAAAGGAATTTTATCCTAATCCTATCTCAATTAGGCAGATATAGATCTAACCCAACCGAGAGCAAGATATTTGATTTAAATATGTCTCGCTTATAGTGAATATCAAGTTAATGAAGTAGTTCAATAGATGACATTGTGTATACCAAAACACGTTCTATTCAGAGACCTCTTAACTGAAATAATCAACCAACAACATTTGAGAAGTAGTTCATAAAATGATATTGGTTGTTAAATCAATAATTCGAATAATTAAACAATAATACGAGGACATAGTTCACAACATAACATTGTTTGTTAAATCAATTATTAAAAGACAGATTTCTCAGTAAATAGTTACTCAAAAATCAGAATTTAACCCATAAGAGCATAGATAAATAATAACGTCTAATTAAGACACATTACTCATATCAACAATAGTGCACAAGTATGAATAAACTGAGACTTTATTGCCATCATAAAATGAAACTAATATCTAAAACAATAGTATTAGAAATACCGATTATTGAATCCATTTCTCTGGCTCTTACAATGCTTGAACTTCTGCTTTTAAAAATAAAGTTGCAACAGTACAAGCTTCGTTCTCCATACATAATTCAACATGCAAAGGAAAAATCCTTAATAATCCCCAAATATGAGTTTTCTCTCCTCTACCCTACAACTCTAAATGCTCTATACAATATTGCCTTCAAGAATTCCTGAATTGCAAAGAAAAGAAGCCCCTTATTACATTCTACAATATGTTATTTATAATATTTACAAAATAATTCCTCAATAGAAAGTTGTTGAAGAGTGGTTCTGCTCAATCAATTTTCATTGGTTCAAAATCATATTCTTCAATTGCTCGAGCCTTCTTATTGATTGAGATATTCTTCTTCTAATCTCTTCAAACTGTGTCTATGCAAAAACGAATCGATAATTTAATTAAAATGGAAATTGAAATCAAAATGTTAAATATGGAATTAAAACAAATCCATTCAAAACTTAATTAAGTAAATAATTGAAAAGGAAACCTGAACTTTCTATTGATCCATGTGATGATTTAATTGGCCAAGGAGAACATAGACGAATGGATCTGCACTGAGAATAAGTTGTGGGCAAATGAGAATGTAGAAAATTTAACTCAGAAATTGATTTTGTTTAAAAATTCGGAGTTTGATTTGCTGTTGAATTTTAGACCCATTAAATGATCAAATCCGGAAATGGAACTGGATAAGGAATGTTCTCCCAAATTTTATCTATCCAATGAGCCGTCATGGGCCTCATTTGGCCAAGTAAAATTCAACTTATGAGCATTTAAAGTTGAAGAATGAAAATTGCCAGAATTCTGGAATTTTTTTTGTCTAGGCTAAAAATCAGAGATTTTTAATTAAATTCTATTCCTAAATTAAATTATAATCTTTTAATTAATTAATTGTAATTAATTGCATCTACATTATTAAACTCAATTAATTATAATTATATTTTTTTTCCTCAGGAAAAATCGTAGCTTTTATTAATGAAAATAAAAGTTACATGTTGTATATGCTAAGTGCATATGTAGATCAGCATGTAGCTGCCATATAGATAACTGAGAGTAGCAAGAAATAAAATACATCCGCTATGTGTCGCATATATACATATTCTAGAACAATATAACTTCTCCACAAGGAGTCTGATGGATATAAATACAATAAAGAACTATAATAAAAAAAGAAAAAGTAAAACAACTGATGTCTCTAATGAGGGCCATCCCCCCTCCAGTGATCAGGATCAAATGGTCTGTGAAATTACTAATATTAAGCATGCTCATTCTACTCCTGTACCTCCATGTGAGCAGTCAATAGGTGCATCGCCTCCTTGGAAAGGAGGTCGGAAATTGTGTTCCTCTCCTTGTAAATGTGCTGACATGAAATATGATCAAAATGGGATTTGAGCAGTAGTGTTTTAGCCAAAATATTTTGCAATGTGTGTATGTGACATGTCGTATGAACGTTAAAATAGTCAATGACAATTTTGGAATCACTAAATATCTGTAGTGCATGGATATTTTTAGTGATGGCAAATTGTAGGAGGTACACGAGGCAGGAGAGTTCTGCAAAATTGTTGGTGCCTCTTCCAAGTCCAGTCTTGACTTTATAAAAATGATGTGGTGAGTGATGAAGAATAAATCCACCACCACAACCGTGAGTCTATGTAGATCCATCAAAATAGGCCCAAGGGGTGGAGTAAACAATGATCTCATGGGATATAACATGGGGGTGTGGGTGGTGGGCAGGGGGGGGAGGATCATCGGGGATAATGTGAAATATGGAGATGATGTGGGCAGCAGATGAGGGCCAATGATGAGGGATGTCATGGAAGATAGTTTGATTGCGGGCCATCCAGATGCTCCAATAGATTAGGATAGGTAAATTATGTAGCTTGTGGGGAGTAGTCGCATTCCACCAATGCTCCCATGCATTAGTAAGGGTGTTCCCCTCCCAACGAATATTATGATGGATGGAGGATTGAATAATCATCCATAGTTCAAGGGTAGCATGACAATGAAGGAATAAATGCACTATATCTTCAGTTGCCTCATTGCAGAGTGGACATCTGTGAGGACCAATGAATGTTCTTTTCTGTAAATTGGCCCCGGTTGGAATTTTATCTGCGAGAATACACCACATGAGGAGCCTTGCTTTAGCAGGTCCTTTAATTTTCCAAGGGTTGTGCCACCATGGAATGAAAGGTTCAGGCCTGTATTCACAATATATATGAGAATACCCCTCCTTGAGTGTGTACAAATCCTGTTTTGATACGGTCCATATAACTTCATCCTCCCAATCTAATAATCTGACGTGGGTTTCTCTTAAGGCATCTAGATAAGCTGACCATATCTCAGTCCACTATGGGTGAATCTGTAATGCGCAGTGGTCAAGCTAGCCTTGTGAGAAAAGTGTGGTTCGATCCCTGTCGGAAATTTGATTGAGTGTCAGGATTCCAGCTTGATTGAGGAAACCAATTAGTTCATTCGAGAGGAGATGTGCATTGCCACAACCCACCCAAGGATCAAAACCAATACGTATCATGAATCCATTACCGATTCGCCAAGCCAAATCATCCTTGATAAATATGATCGAGGAAATGACAACGCGCCAAATAGTGGAACAACAAGGGTGGTGCACAATTGGTGAATGAATCCATTCAATGGGATTGAGTGGATGCATGTATTTCTGTCCATAAATTGTTACTTGTGAGAATCATCCATCCAAGTTTAGCAGCCAATGCCAAAGCAAAAGTCGGTAAGTCCTTGATGCCCCAACTGCACCACTGCTTGGGTAATGTAATATGGGTCCATTTGGTCCATTCAAAAGTGTGTCCTTCTTTAGTGCCCAACCATAAGAATCTCCTGTAGATCCTATGAATTTTGTAGAGTATTCCTTTAGGAATCCAGGCAAGATACATCCAATACACAAGAATGGCCTCTAGCACAGATTTGATCAGAATCAGCCTACCAGCCCTAGAAAGCCAGTGATGGCACTAGTTGTTTAAAATTTTTTCTATCTTGGTAATGAGCCAATTCCAATCAACAATTTTGCAATTCACTGGTTTGAGGAAAAAACCTAGGTACTTCAAACCATCCTCAAATCTGGTGAGGTTAAAGGGAAATCTCTGTTGTGCAAAGTGTATTTAATGAGGAGTGCATCCATGGAAAGTCAAAGTTGATTTGATGTTGTTACACTGCATTCTCATGGCAGTACAAAATGATAACATAATAGATCATACCACATAGGAGTCACCAAGAGTACCATTGAGAAAAAGTATAATGTCATCCACAAATAACAGATGGGTGAGCACACAGTTGTCCTTTAAGCGGATACCTTTCAATCTGCCACAGGTAGTTTCATCAATAATATTTTTTCTAAGGCCCTCCATAACCAAAAGAAATAAAAGGGGAGATAATGGACATCCTTGTCGAAGTCCCCACTTAGCATGAAAGAATTTGGTAGCTACCCCATTGATAAGAATGCTAAAAGAAATAGTGGTGACGCAGCTCATGATCCAATTAATAATTTGTAAGGGGAACCCCAAGTGAGTAAGCATCATGTGAATATAGAGCCAGCTCACTTGATCAAATGATTTTCCAAGTCAATCTTGAGAATCATCCCTTTTATGCGCTTGGTGTGCATAGAATGTAGGCCTTATTGTTATGAATATCCGTTCTACACCGTTCCATTACGAGGAGTAGATGTGGTCTTAGGAATTCAATGGCTACGAACTCTAGGTACTTATTCTGCCAACCATCAGAAGCAGTTTATAAGTTTTAAGTGGAAAGGGCAGAAATACAAGTTGTATGGATTCCAAACCCCAGGAAATCAAGTCATATCTACAGTGCAATGTTAGCAGTTAGAAATGTTATCTTCAAAAGGGAGCCATGAAGAGTCTCCAGAAATCAAGACAGGATCCGACTCTGTCGATATCAGATATTTTCACTATCCAGATCAACAACAAACTGAACTCGAGAATATGCTCCATGACCTTTTTAAAATATGGGAAGCAAGAGCTCGCCGTTCGCGGAAATCAGACATTCGTCAACATTGTCCGTCGATTACATATGCTTTGAGGACAAAGCATCTTTAAGAGAGGGGCAATGTTATGAATATTTTATTAATTATTAGTTAGATATAGTTATATTAGGTTTATTAACTGAAAGGGCATGATCCAAAGATCATGCCTCTTCGCCAAGGGACACCTTGAGGCTATTTAAAGCCTAGGCGATCCCTCATTGTAATCATCTCATCTTTCATCATTAATAATATATATTTATCAAGTTTTACCAGAGTTTTTATACTCCACTTATTGTGCAATGCCAATTGCATAATGGATCTTTTTTTTTCAAGAAAGGAAAATTGTTCAGGAGATATGTGATTGGATAAAATGGGTTTCAACCTGTTGGCAAGAATCTTGTATATGCAATTACATAAAGATATCAGACGAAAATCTTTGAAAGAAGAGGGATGATCAAATTTAGGAATAAGGGCTATGAATGTAGCATTGAAAGCCTCATAGATGCGTCCCGATTGACGAGTCCCTTCCACCACCTTTAGGAGATCAGGACCCAGAAGATCAAAGAAGGCCAGATAAAACTTCACAGCCCACCCATTAGGCCCAGGGATTTGTCCTTTTTGAACCACTTAAGGATAGATTCTAGTTCTTGGATTGAAACCAGTAGAAGGAGGTCCTCCTCTACTACAAGATCCACATATCTGGGAAAGAGGGAGGCCACCTTTATGATTTCAGCCAAGGATTTTGCATAGGGGCCTTGTAAATCACTCGGAAATGATTAATACCTTTCTGAGAAAGTTGAGAGAAGGTAGAGGCTTTTGATCCATCCTCACTGTCGAGTTCCAAAATGGTGTTGATTGTCTTTCTACCATTAGTGAAATGATGAAAAAATTTGGAGTTTTCATCCCTTTATTTGATCCAAGTGACACAGATTTTGGGTCTCCAAACCTCATTCCTCACTTGTAGGATCTTTAAGCATGTAGTTTCAAGTGAAATAAGCCGTGTCTATTCTTCTTCAGTTTCAAAACCTCCCCATTATAGCTTTCCAATATATGGATATTATGTTCAATTCTGGTGAGTTCATTGTCCTCCATTCTCTTCTTATGCTTAGCCCAAGTAATGGACTCCTTCTTAGTAGTGAGTAATCTGTGTGCAAAAATGGAGGATGGCGATTGTAGATTTGGAGGCGAAGGGAGTCTCCACCGTGTGTCCACTAATTTGATGTAGTCAAGTTCTGGTATCCACATAGAGCAGAATTTAAAGGGGGAAGATGGCTTCTTGAAGTCCCCAGTGATTTCCAAGTAGATTGAGGAGTGGTCAGAGATGCCACCAGAGCCAATCCACTGCCTGAAAGAGCCAAGATTCTGTAATAACCCTTCTTTGATAAGAAAGTGATCGAGCTTGCGAACCACCAAATCATCCCCAATGCGCCTGTTGCGCTAAGTTGGAGAGGGGGAAGTTATGAAGAGATCCACTAGGTGATGCGATGAGAGCAAGTGTCTGAAGTAATCAGAGAGTGTATCCGCATGAGAATTTGGCCCCCAGGATTCTGAGATCCCAAGAGAGAAGTTTAAGTCACCAGCCAAAATGATGTTGTCAGGACACAAAATAGATGAGTTCATAAGAGAGGTCCAGAATTGTTGCCTGTTAGTGCAGGGTCCATAAGTATTTATAATACAGAAATGCAGTCCAAGGGCTTCCAAGAAGACATCCATCCCTAGAATGTATTCCCTGCCCCAAAAATTTAGAAGATTGAGATAGGGGTTGATATAGAGGGCCAAAACACCCGACCACCCATTGGCATCTATGGCATGAATGATCCAACCAGGGAGAATAGGGGTAAGTACTTGAATAACATGGTCGGACGTACCATGAGTTTCCTGAAGCAGTATGATATCGGCCAAAGAAGAAGAAAAAAGTCGACGAAGTGCAAGACACTTTGCTGGGCTAGCCAACCCTCGGCATTTGAAGGAAAGACTGATCATTGAGAAACTAGGAGTGGGGATTGTCTTTCTCTAAGGATCCCATCGATGGATAGTTGAGTGTCGGATGCAACTTCTAGACCGGCTTGTAGAATAGCTTTCGAAATATGCGAATGTCAGCCCCGGGAGGGATTTTGCAGAGGGTTAGAGGGTCCATTAAGGGTACTAATACCAGTTAGAGTGTATAAACAGGGGCGCAAATTGTATGAGTGTGTGGAGGAGGAGTCGGAGGGTTCAACCTTAAGGGAGGGGCTTGGTCTAGTGGGGGAGGTTAAGGGAGGAGAGGGAAGGTGTTCAAAATGTGTAGCAGTGAAGGCGTGGGTAGATGATAAGGGCAATAAAGGTATGGTAGGGGGAGTAGGGGGAAAAAGTATAGGTGAGGAGGATGGGGGGCAATAGATGGAAGGGGAGTGGAAACTAGCCTGAGGGTGCTCCGAACATAGAATAGATGCTGAAGATAAAATAATAAAAATGTAAATTGAGGAGTAGAGGATGTACCATCAGCCAAAGGGAGTCCAGTAGATGTAGCATCAGCCATAGATCGAGTGACTCTGGTAGTTACATCCGCGACCCTTTGAAAGAAATCCTCCAGCAAGGATGAATCAGGTGTCACTATAAAGCCAGTATGCTGAGTCTATCTTTGCAACGAGACCGATACAGGAGCAATGGTGCAATCCGCTAAGTGAACGAGGAGCCGGTGTCGAGCCATTTAATGGGAAATATTTGAAGACATGTCCAACTTTGTGACAGCGATGACAACGAAAGGGAACCCCTTCATAATCCAAGATTTGAGCCCTGGTGGAGTTGCAACATTAAATATTTATGGCCTCCTCGAGACCTTCCCTTGTGTCAAGATGTACCAGGATGCGGGAAAATTCCATTTTGCTAGAGTCAATGAAGGAGTGATCATGGTCCAAATAAGTGCCCAGAAGGTTACCAATGTCCTTAAAAATCTATTCATTCCATAAGTGTAGAGGTAGCCCAGGTAACCATACCCAGACAGGTCTCGCACCTAGCGGTTCACGATCAGGATCGAATAAGGGGTTCCACCGTTTCAGCAACACAGGTGCCATCTCAATGTGCCATAATTGTGATAATATAAGGTCTGTGGGTGCTCTAGAAGTAAAGCATAGAGAAAACAGATCCTTGTTTAGTGTGTGTATGGTGGGAAGCTCCTCTAATAGGTCACCCCATATCTCTTGTGCCCATTATTTCAGTCTCTTACCCCATAGTTCCGGCCACGAACCCGAACAACAACCACCCTGTCCACAGTACCCAAGATATCGGCCATCTGTACACCGGCGCCAAGAGTGATAAGGCTAGCACGCTTATTGGCTCTTACACACTTCGTGCGTCGGGGTGCATGGGGAGATATGCCAGGAGGAAGCGAAGCTGTTGTAGTAAGTAGAGGGGGGGAGGTAGAGGGGGGAGGGTGTGAGGATGAGTTAGGTGGGGGGATGGTGAAGCAGCTAGAAGGTCGACGAGCCGCTGGTATGACAGAGCCAAGTGTGGGATTGGGAGGGAGTGTGTTAGGGGAGGAAAAGGAAGGTGGGGGGGCAGTGGGCGGGGGGATTGAGGCAGGAGGGAGCGGAGTTACCAGGGCATGTTGGGAGGCCAGGGTAAATGAGGGAGCATGCGGGGTGTAGGTGAGGGTCTGAGAGAGGAAAGCTAGGGACGCTGGGGATGGGGGACAAAGGTCTGGTGGGGAGATGAGGTCCAATTCAGCAGCCGAGAGGATAGAAGGGGAGGATGGAGAGAGTTCCAGGACTAGAAAATAATCCATCTCAGGGAAGGTAAGCGGGGAGGAGTTAGATGCAATAGAGGTAGCAAAAGAAGGAGAAATAATAGGAGAGGATGCAGGGTGAGATACATTCATACCCGAGGAGAATCGATGCATGAGGGTCCAAATGTCCACATCGGCATATGGGTCATCTGAATAATCCACAAGCAGTTCATGCTGGGCCCCTTCCATTGCAAACTCCAAGAAGAAACCGTTATTGTAAAGACCCACTGCTAGTCAGAGCAAGTCGGTCACAAGGAGCAAGAAACTAGGTCCCCAACAATAAAAAACAAGAGCATTGGTGGTCAGTGCTGCAATTCAAGGCCAAAAGGGTCAGGAGCGTTGTCGAGCTCTGTCAACTATGATGAGCTCATTCAACCGGATCTTCAACCTATAAAATGAGAGCCCAAGTGTGTCGTCGATAAACCAAACGTCCAGAAACTGTCGAAAGACATGTATAATGCAGCAGTAACTAGGGTTGTATTCATGTTTGTATCAAGTAGGTGCCGCGGAAGGTAATGGAAGCCCTAGGGCCACCATTGACGCGCATCTCTCAGGACCTCCAGCTTAGGATTTTCCTTTGATCCACTCCAGTTGTTTTATTGATGCAATTATAATTACATATTAAAAAAATTGAATTAATTTTAAAAAACAATAATTTAATGATTAATTAAAATATTATTATATAAATATTATAATTGTATAAAATTATAATTAATATATAAAAATTATAATGTTAATATAGTATTATATAAAGAAATTCAAAATACAAAATTTTTAATAACATTCACGTATTAATATGAGGGTGGAGAGTATGGAGTTATAAGGAGTGGAGGGTATGGAGGGATAAGGGAAGTCAACGAAGGGATAAGGGACGAGGAGAGATAAAAGGAAAATGACGTGAGGGTGAGGTAAGGCGAGTGAGTTGGGAGTTATAAGGTGGAGAAAAACCTTATGATAAAAAATATAATCTCTCGTATAAACCAAATCGCAATAGCAATATCAAATTTTTTATAAACAAGCGCATACAAAATATTTGTTATTTGCGATATTGCTATTGCGATTTGGTTTATACGAGTGATCAACTTTTTTATCATAAGGTTTCTCTCCACCTTATAACTCCCGATTCACTCGCGCAATCACAATATCGCATCACAAGTTTTGATCACGAGATTTTAAAACCACAATTCTTTTTTGGAGTGCGTTTTTTATTTCGACACTTTTGAAATTGAGATTTTTGGAAGGAAAGAGGTAATGTGAAGTGGGTCTCACGTGGAATTAACAATCTTGCAAATTGGAATATAGCCATTTTGCAATTTTAAGATTCTGGGCTTGGCAATTTGTTTAAAAATAATACATTGGAGTAAATTACCAAGATATCGAAACATGTTTTCATCTATTGTACAATTTAGCTAGGTCATTTTGTAAGACCATTAGTGAAAAATGAAAGAATTAGTAAAAATTAACTAAGAGTTAAAATTCACAATGAATAACTATTTTAACTGCAAAAATTGAAATATCATACATTTATTTACATTTTTTTAGTCCAGGTGCAAAAAAATGATCAAACTTCAAAGGAGTGCCATTTACAAACCGGTTGACCAAATGAGGCGAAACAAGTATTGATGGAAAGCGTGCTAAAAATCGAATTCAAGGAAACTATCAAAATGGAAATTCGACAAGAATGAAAAAATGGCAAAATTGTAGGATGATTACTCTTAATGAAAATCATAAAAGGTTTTTAGCTAAAATTTAATAGAAAGGGTCCCATTATTTGAAGTAAATAATTAAAAAAATGGGGGGTGTTTGGTTTTCCCTACAACAATGGCGACATATGGGAGAAGGAAGAGTTATCTCTAATTAAATATAATGTACATAAATTTGCCCAAAGGTTAAAAATAATGGAAATCACGAAAGTGTCTAACAGTAAAACATTTCCATAGATCCCACATAAATAATTTAAGCAATATGAGTTTGTAAAGACAAGTACTTAAAATAGACCCGAGTAAAAGTGATGGATCCAAAATTGGGAAAAAAATGTTTTAAAACTTCCTCATATGAAAAATAGAAGAAGGTAGAGATAGAAGTTTTTGCAAAAGAATATATCCATTTTATGATTGGTCTCTGACATCACTTCACTGCCAACGAGCCTGAACAGTGTTGATAATTTAGAGGGATGGTGATTAATTCAAATTCTCTTATTGATAATTAATTGTGAGCTTAGTTGAGTTACTTTTGTCTTCTCTTATTTATCTTATTTAGTCTTTCATCATGTCAATTATCAAATTACAAGAGACACAAAAATTAGGCTCCTAGAGCTAGGGCAAAACCTCTCTCTCTTGGAGAGGAAAACCCACAAGAAATTCTTCTTATAGACTTTCAGATGACAAGTACCATGACCATTGACAGACCCTTAACCTTTATATGCCTTCAAGACCTTGTTACTGCATCGTCAATGACTCCTTGAGACGATCCTTCTTTCCTGCACCTTCCTTATTTCGCACTTTGTTGTAACTCCGTCCCTTTCTTCAGACTAGCCATAGTCCCTTCTATGCATCAATTATAGACTTGAACTTATGTTTCCTTTGGCTCCTTTTTATTATACTTGTTACTGCATAGTTCTTGCATTTACTTCAGATATACATACTGCACTGTCCTCACATTTACTTCAGACATACATCACCGAATATTACCCAGACTAATCCACACTTTACTGCTTCAAATATATCTGCATTTCTTCAGGTAGAATCCTCGCTGTATATTCCTGTGATCCACACTTTTAAACTCCGTGAAAACCACAGAGAATTCCACAAAATTTTGTTTCTTCTACGCAACATATACATGGGCATATATAGTTGTTCATGTATATTAATAAACCAACCTGTCATATTAATATAGGGCCGACTTGATCACTATTTTGTAGGCCGACATGAAGGTTGTATAGAGGAGAATTTCAACGTTGATATGAGGCATCATTCTGAGCTTATGTCACAAGGTTGTGAGGCATATTAGATTGACTTGACTCTTCATATACATGACTCTTTAAATAATACATTTACAACTAGAAGACAAATTCCTAAAGGACATCAAGAAGAAGTCCTTTGACCTATAATAAAGCCTTGCTTATGACACCCATGAAGCAAGCATATAGATATAGATATATATATATATATATATATATATATATATATATATATATATCTTTGTCTTCTTCATTACATAAATACATAGTTACATAGTCAATATGAAGACTGATCCTAGTTACACTTTCCAACACTCCCTCTTAACTAGGGAGGTATTCATACAGGTACATGGTAACTTTCAAACTGAAGAATCTCATAAGAAGAATGAGATTGGTAATCGCATTTGTATAGCATCCTATGAACCAACATTGTACTAGTGGAAGGCCGTGACTAACAATCCCATCTCTCAACGAGAAAATGGGCTACAATGCTGGCAAGACACATGACTTATAGACACCATAGTCATTGTCTCTCCAAGGTAGATACTCCACCCATGTGTTCCCAAAGTATGACCTTATTGAGCTATTCTTATGTTGGGTAGCTAGCCCTCAAAGGATATCGGTCCCTGACTACTCTTACCTTGAATTCCCTATCACATTCTCAAAGAGTATCGAATGCCAGATGATGTCCCAATCCTCCATTTTGTTTTCCAAAGTGAAGACCAGAATGATGTGTCTATCTCTCCCTATTTGCCAAGGAGGATCTATTCCACAAGGGAATGTACTCATTATTTTACAAGGAATGTACCTAATCTTATTCTTAGGAACTACCCAGTTTCTTCCAAGTAAGAAACTTACCATCTAGGCTCCCTCTTAACCAGGGACATGTAGCAGCAATGGTGAGACACCCAACTGCTCATGAATAATTCTTCCCCTCAATGTCATGGATTTCGATATTGAGGAATATTCAAACTTTGGATTCAAAGGGCACATATCATCCATCACTTTCATCCATGAGTCATGTTAGCTATCAAAAATTGATTTATATGTCTACATTATCTGGTCCACCTTTTTATGCCATGCTGCTTTCTTTCGAATCATCTCCAAGGATATTACATCCTTTCACATGATTAGTAGCCCTGCACAAGTTTGTTAGGATATTTTGACACATAGGAAATAGTTAAGAATAACTTAGTCTAGTGTAGAGTTAGGTAAAGTGTGTTTCTTTACCATGTACATTGATAACTTATAATCCGACGGTCACGATTTGTAGTGATCTGATGGTTATCTCTCTCCTCAGTATTAACGACACTTGATCCGTGGCTTAACACCTGATTGGTCCATGATCTCTATTTAAAGAGCATGGAGGGTCATATGTTTGTTAACCGTTTATGAGAGAAACATATGTAACTTTTCCTTTTATATTAATAAATTGCCTGAAGTGGTCGCGTTGGCTTAGGTCGTGGATTGTTTCCCTCTTTGAGGGTTTTAACCACGTGATTATACCAGTGTACTGATTTGTGATATATTTCTAAGCGGTGACCTTTGGTTCTTGATCTACGAAACTTACCCTATAAATTCCTACATGGTATCAGAGCTATTTTTAAGGCCGCATCCGTTGTTGATCAAGATCCGAAGCCGGTTTGACTACATGCGACTATCGTTTTCTAGATCTACTATTTCTGAACATTTTCAGGCTTGGAGAACTACTTTGTTGTGTCCGGAACGTCTATTACAGTGAGGAACGCCTTTTGTTTCATGCGAAAAGGTTTCCGGTTGCCCAGTTATGTCAGTTTAGATCTTGAGGTATAAAGTATCTATTTTGCAGTTTTTATTTGTTAAAAGTTCTTCTTATTTCTTATTTCGGTTCCCTCTATTTATTTCGGTTTTACTTTGTATTTATTTTCCGATGTTTATCCTCTTCTCTGTGTATGCTCTTTTCTGTTTGCTATGTGCGATCTCGGCAAATCAGAAATAGGAGGAAGGGATTTTTTTTGCCACATATGCTCTTCCTTGCGTCTGTGTACGATCTCAGGAAATTTTAAATAGTGAAAAAATAGATAGTTGGCGGTAAGGCTAACCAAAAATATAAAAATCTGTTGTAAGGCTTGCATTTCATTTTTTTTTTCTCGGTTTTTTGTGTAGGAAAAGGCACACACACTGAAGAGAGAAAAGAAAAAACCCATTCCTCCTTTCAAACATTTACATAATCCTTTTACTATCTAACTTGGTGAGGAGTTAGTTTATGAGAATAGAGGTCTTGGGTTCAAGTATTTCTCTCAAAATTCTTTTTGTAAAATTTTTTTGTTAAAGGGGCAAGATTTTTTTTTTTAAAGTTGAACTTCATCACCAAATTTCAAACTGTTCCTATAACTATTCGACATCTTCAACTCGTTTTTTTCGTAAAGGCATAACTTCTTCATTCAGAAGCCGTTTTTCAAGCTATTTTTTTCTGAATCAGCCTAATTTTTCGAGATATTTCCATTGGAGTAGTTAGTTTTAGCTTTTATTAGCTTCAGTGTTGAAAAAAAAGGGAAAGTGCATGCCCGATTATTCTTAACAGCACCAATTATTTCCAATGGTTACCTCACATGGTAGATATACTTAGAAGTAAAGGGCTTTATAGAATAGACACAGGGCTAGAAACTAAACCTTTTGATGATGATAAAGTCACTAAATGGGAAAATAAACAAGACCAAGCACGAGGGTTGATAGGAATGTCCATTGCTCAAGATCTTCAATTTCATATCCTTGACATTGACACCCCTTATGAAGCCCTAGACAAGCTAAATACTGTCTTTGGAATTTAAAATAAAATCAGGGCCCATCAGCTTGAAAATGAGTTTCTTACTTTGGACCCCAATAATTTCTCCTCTATTGAGGATTTTTTATCCAAATTCAAGACCCTTAGAGTTCTTTTAGAGGTTTGTAAGGTAAAAAAGGAATATGGTAGCCTCATCTATTGCATTCTTACTAAGCTTGGACCTGCATACTCTGTATTTGTTTTTGCCTTCCATTCCACTAGAGAAGCCATCATTTCTTCAGGAACCACCTACAAGAACCCATCTTTTGATGCCTTTTGCGATTCTTTGATAAGAGAACAAGAAGAACCCTTACACCTTGGTCTTATCACTTCTAAAAACGCTTCTAAGAAAGCCTTAGCAGCCCAACAACAATCATATCAAAAGAATCCCAAGAAGCAGTATCCTAAAAAGTATGGTCTGAAACCAAACAAGGGTCCTAAGCAATTTCAGCCGCAAACTGAAAAAGCAACTCACCAAAATGACAAGGAAAATAAAAACAAAGGGAAGAAGACAGATAGACATTGGAAATTTTTGCAATTGTGATGGCCATATAGAGTCCAAATGTTTTAAGAAGATGGAAACCTTAGAAGCAGCAATGAAGAAGCAAAAAATCAATTTGGAGCACTCTTAACCTTCATCTTCAGGAATGACACTTTCTACTTGTGGTTTTCAAGCATCAAGATCTGGTTATGCATTAAATGTATCTTCCTCTTCTCATTCTCATGAGCGGCTCATTGATTCTGGAGCTTCTTATCACATGGCCAAAAATAAAACCATGTTTTCTTCTTTAAATGATTGTAACACCAAACATATTTATGTTGGTGATGATAGATCTCTTAGTGTTGTAGGATCTGGAACCATTCATCTTGATAATGGTCAGTTTAATGATGTACTATGTGTTCCTACCTTGTCATGCAACCTTCTCTACGTTTATCAGATAACTCATTCAGGTGAAGGGAAAATAGTATAATTTTCACCTCATGATGTTGTAATCAAGGACCTCAAAGATACTAAACATATTTTAGCTACTATCATTGCTGATGATTCCACAAGGTTGTATAAGTTTTACTCCCTCCGTTTTTGTTGCTCATAATGATGGAGTGAGCAAACTTTGGCATGAGCGATTTGGTCACTTAAACTATCGCTCTCTTCAAACTCTATGTAAGGAAAATATGGTGACGGCTCTTCCTATGGTATCTTGCCGAGATGGTGTTTGCTCCGGATGTGTACTTGGAAAACATCATCGGGACAGTTTTGACAAACATGCCTCTTGGTACGCTTTAGGCCTTTTGTAGCTTGTGCACAGTGATTTATTTGGTCCACTTCCTATTGTTTCTTTCTCTGGTTACAAGTACTTCTTAACTTTCATTGATGATTTTTCCAGACGCACTTGGGTATACTTCTTAAAACTCAAGAGTGAAGTTTTTAACATGTTCTTGGCCTTTAAGGCCTTTGTTGAGAAACAATCTGGACATCAAATTCTTATGTTGTGAAACCAGCTCCAAAAATAGAAGAAAAGAGATATCAAGGCCTTAGAAATAAGCCACTTCGAGAGGGCAACCTCCAAGACATTACATGAATGAACAATTCTTGGATGATACAAATTACAAAACCTCCTTTATATATATAGAAGCCATGGGGCCACAATGTAATCCTAGCCGACCTACCAATAATAATTTAAGGGCACAATAATAAAAATATGGGGATTACAGGGGTACAATAATAACAATAATGGGGTTACACTAACAACAATAAGGGAATATAGTAGTAATATAAGGACCTAACATGACCCTCTCCTTCAAAAAAGTGTTGTCATCAATGCTTGAGTAGCTCTGGGTGCTTCTGTATAAAATTATCATCCTCCCATGTAGAATCTTCAGTTGGTAAGTTCTTCCACTTGATGAGATACTCTAAAATTGATCGATTTTGTAGTTGTCGATTTCTTGTTTTCGTGACCGTTTCAGGTTCCAATATGATTTTTCATTCCTCATCAAGTTCGGGCAATATTGTTTGAACTGGAAGATTTTCACCTATAACCTTATTTAAGCATGAAACATGGAAAATTAGATGCACTTGTGCAGAAGCAGGAAGCTCCAATTTGTATGCCATAGTACCAATCTTTTGCAAAACCTTGTAAGGACCATAGTACTTTGGAGATAATTTATTATCCCTCTTAGCTTGCTTGAGGGACATTTGTTTGTATGGTTGTAGCCATAAAAATACCCAGTCTCCTACATCAAAACTTCTCTCGCTGCGATGTTGATCTGCTTGTTGTTTCATTTGATTTTGTGCCAAATTCAGGTTATCCTTTAAGAGTTGGAGAACTTCTTGTTGATGCTCGATGTGATCTTCCACTGCTTGAACCTTCGAATTTTTTCTTAAAGATGATGTGATGGATGGTGGATGATATCCATAAAGTGCCATAAATGGGGTCATTTTTGCTGTAGTATGGAAGGAAGTGTTATACCACCATTCAGCGAGAGGTAACCACTTGACCCATTGTGTTTGTTTATCAGATACAAAACAACGAAGATATCCTTCCAAAAATTTATTTACTATCTCAGTTTGACCATCGGATTGAGGATGATAAGATGAGCTATGAGCTAATTGAGTACCCAAACAAGAAAATAACTCCGTCCAAAAATTTCCGGTAAAAATGGGATCTCTGTCGCTCACAATAACCTTTGGGTTTCCATGTAGCTTTTGAATTGTTTCCATAAATGTAGTAGCAACTATACTAGCTTTAAATGGATGAGATAATGCACAAAAGTGTGCATACTTGGTAAGTCTATCAACTACCACCATGATGACACTCTTTCCTTTGGACTTAGGTAAACCTGTGATAAAATCCATTGAAATCTCCTCCCAACGTTGGCTTGGAATGGATAAAGGTTGTAGAAGTCCCGGGGTCTTAATTGTTTCCACTTTATTCTGCTGGCAAACCAAACATTCCGCCACAAACTTTTGAATATCAGATTTAAGGCCATCCCAAAAAAATTCTTTCTTCACCCTGTGGTAAGTTTTTAAAAATCCTGAGTGTCCTCCTAAAGGAGAAGTGTGCAATTCCAGAAGAATCTTTTGTTTTGGTTGGGAATTATTACAAAGATATAAGCGATCTTTGTACCATAAGGAATCATTTTTCCAACTAAATGTATCAGATGTACTAGGATCTTGCTGCAACTTTTGAATGAGTGTCCACACTTCTTCGTTCTTCTTCCATTCATCCCTTGCTTTGGTTATCCAATCTGGTTGGATAATAGAAATGGCACAAAGAAATGCTTCCACCTCTTCATTCTTTCTTGAGAGTGCATCTGCAACAACATTTAGCTTCCCTTTTTTGTATATTATTTCAAAGTCATAACCCAACATCTTTGTGACCCATTTTCGCTGCTCTTCTGAAGATAGTCTTTGTTCCAAAAAGTGTTTAAGACTATCATGATCAGTTTTTACCTTGAAGTGTCTTCCCATTAGGTAAGTTCTCCATTTCTTTAGTGCATGCAGTATTGCTAACATTTCCATCTCATAAATAGGTTTCTGTAAATACTTTCCTTTGTTTGGACGACTTTCAAAAGCAATGGGTCTTCCTTCTTGCATTAAAACAGCACCAATTCCATTTTCTGAGGCATCACATTCCACAATAAAGGTTTTTGTGAAGTCTGGCGTAGCTAAGACTGGTGCTAGGCACATTGCCTCTTTAAGATGTTCAAAGGCCTTAGTTGCTTCGGGAGTCCATGAAAATGCATCTTTCTTCAATAATGTTGTTAGAGGTGCTTCTATTCTCCCATAATTCTTAACAAACTTGAGATAATACCCTGTTAACCCGAGAAATCCTCGCAACTGCTTTATGGTTGTGGGGACTTTCCATTCCTTAATGGCTTTAATTTTGTTAGGGTCTACCTTAACACCCTCGTGAGATACAATATGACCCGGATATTCCACCTCTTGTACTCCAAAGAAACATTTGGATGTTTTTGCATATAATTGTTTCTCTTGCAATAGTTTGAGCACCCTGTCAACATGTTGAACATGATCCTTCCAAGACCTGCTATAGATTAGTATATCATCAAAAAATGCTAGCACAAATTTTCTAAGGAAGGGTTTGAAAATGGAATTCATCAACCCTTGAAATGTAGAAGGTGCATTGGTAAGGCCAAAAGGCATGACCAAAAATTCATAATGACCCTCATGAGTTCGAAATGCTGTTTTTAGAATATCTTCAGTCTTCATTCTAATTTGATGATATCCTGAACGAAGATCCAACGTGGTAAAATAAATTGCTCCATGTAATTCATCCAATAATTCATCAATCACAGGAATGAGAAATTTATCTTTAATGGTGAGCTTATTGAGCTCCCTATAATCTGGACACATGCGCCATGATCCATCCTTCTTGTGTACCAATACTACAGCAGCAGAGAAAGAACTTTGACTACTTTGAATTATACCAACCTCCAACATTTCTGCAATCATACGTTCAATTTCGCTCTTTTGGACATAAGGATATCTATAAGGCTTGATGTTTGGAGGAACACTTTCGGGAATCAAATGAATAACATGATCATGATCACGAATAGGTGGGATTCCTTTGGGAGTTTCAAACTCCTTGGAATGATTGTCCAAGACTTTTTGGAGATCTGCAGAAATATATGATTTTGATGTTGGAACTTCTAGTGAGTATAATTGTGCAATTACGCCTCGTTGTTATTTCTTTAGAAACTTTGTCATGACATTAGAGCTTATTATCTTTCCCGGCTTCCCTACAATACCCCGTAATTCAACTTCCTTACCTTCTGAAAAAAAATTGAAGAAAAGTTCTTGAAAATTAATAGCTACTGTCCCCAAAGATTGTAACCATTGTACTCCTAGTACAACATCAACACCTCCCATAGGAATCGAAAGCATTGGAGTATTCAATACATATTCCCCCATGGTTAGCTTGATATTATGGAATTTTCCAGAGAAATTTATAGTTCCTCCATTTGCAACCATCACTTGAAATTCTGGTGCTGGGTATAGGAAACAATTCAATTCCTTGGTTACCTTACAATGAATAAAATTATGGGTACTAACTGAATCAAACAACACTATTACCCTTTTCTTCTTGATATGTCCTTCTATCTTAATAGTTTGAGGAGTGGTAATTCCTGCCAATGCATTACATGATATGGTCGGACTCATTTCTTCCTCTTCTAGGGTTGGTTCCTGGTGTATATCCTCTTCTTTTGAAAATTCTTGTTCATTTTCTTCTTCATCTTCAAAATCTATGTAAAATAATTTCTTCTCAGCACACTTATGACCTTTAGTATATTTACTATCACAACTGTAGCAAAGCCCTTTTGCTCTTTTTTCTTCCAATTGTTGTGGTGTCAACCTTGTAGGTTGTGGAAATCTAGGAGTAGCAACACTTCCCTCTTTATAGAAGTGAGTGGTAGGCTTCCTTGTCGCCATAATTTTACATTCTGTTTTTCTTGCCAACTTGAATTCCTTCTTCAATGAATCAGGTTCCAAAACATGAACTTCATGTTGGATGTTATCTTTTAAAGTACATATGAAGAGATCAATCTTGTGTTCCTTTGGAATATCAGTTACCCTTATATTCAATTTTTCGAAGTCCTCAATGTGCTCCCCCACTGGACACTTTTGTTTGAGATTTATCAATTGGCTAAAGAAGGTGTTGCTCTTAGTATCCTCATAATGTGCTATCTTTTCCTCCGTAAAAATTGACCAAGTGAATTTTTTTTTACGGGAGCAAAGCCATCGATACCATACAAATGTATTTTGTTCTAAATGTAAAGTTGCGATGCGTACCTTTTTTGTGTTTTTCACATTATTGAGATCAAAATTTTGCTGCAACTGCAGTATCCATGTTACAAGATCCTTTCCATCAAATTTCCTCATATCCATTTTTGCAATATGGTGGTTCTTCCTTCCAACATTAGAGTTTATGAAATCATGATTAACATTTATTTTGTTCTCATCATGAGTTTCATATACTATATTTTCACCATTAGGAAACATTTCTTGTATCAACTTTGTCAAACCTTCCATGTCTACTTTTAGATCCTTCTTCATGTTTTCCATTTTTTCATCGATCTTAGCTTCCATGTCATCAATATTAGATTCCATGCCAGCTTCCATGCCATCCATGCCATTCTTAAAACCATCCATCTTATATTCCACGCCTTTCTTCAAACCATCCATCTTATTTTCCACGCCTTTCTTCAAAAATTCCATGTCATTTTTTGTTGCTGTTTGTGAGAGCGAAATTTGTTGCACTTGCTCTTGTAATTTTGATATGTCATGTTGCCCTTCTTCATCTTCATGAGTCATAGTAGAGCCTTCTAAAGGCTTAATGGGTTTTGAATTATTTTTAGGGGCCATTTTAGAATCCAATATTGATATCTATTCTACAATATTCCCTTGGAATCAATTCAAATTGATTCTTAAAACAAGACTTATGCAATTTGGAAAAAAATACACACCTTTTACTTTCTTTTGAAGAGCTCGATATTGAAATTGAATTATCTCTATACTTGCGGATCCTCAATATCTGAAATTCAGCCCTGTAGTAGCCCTCTGAAGCTTCTTTCAAATGCCACAGGTCTGATCTGATTTGGATTCTTCAAGACAAATTTGTGTCCAATCTCCCATAATGACCCAATTATGGACTAGTTCAGCAGAGAAAACTTGTACGACTTGCCACGTGTCACTGTTTCCTCCTTTGGCTCTAAAATTGATAGAAATAAAACTACAGTCTGTGTACTTGCAATCACTTTTTACAGCATTCCAATCCGATGCTCAGAGAGAGAGTTATGAAGATTTTCCCATGATCACCTCTTTGAGATGAAATTCAGAAGCCTGAAAAAGCCCTAACTTCCACAGATCATATCTCAGCCAATATTGCGAACCAAGATAAAAAATTTTGCGACAATGTTCCTCAGGATTTCGGCTTCGTAATATAAAATTTTTAGCTTCTCAACCTTCGTAGAAACCAATTTATAGCAAAAATTCCACGATGAATTGTTTAGGTTAAATTCAGGAGCCTGCAAAATCACCTACCTTCCATAGATCATATCTTCGAAAATATTGCGAACCAAGATCTGAAATTTTGAGATGATGTTGCTCAAGATATTTTCTTCGCACTGTAAAAATTTCAGCTTCTGAACCTTTGTAGAAAAAAAGTTATAGCGAAAATTCCACGATGACCTGTTTGGAGCAGCGAAACCCTAGAATGCCAAAGCTCTGATACCAAATGTTGTTAAACCAGCTCCAAAATTAGAAGAAAAGAGATATCAACACCTTAGAAATAAGCCACTTCAAGGGGGAAACCTCCAATACATTACATGAATGAAAAATTCTCGGATGATACAAATTACAAAACCTCCTTTCTATATATAGGAGTCCATGGGGCCACAATGTAATCCTAGTGGGCCACAATGTAATCCTAGTCGAGCTAACAATAATAATTTAAGGGCATAATAATAACAATATGGGGGTTAAGAAATTATAATAAACAGGACCTAGCTTCCGCTCTGCAACTGGATTTCCTCTGCGCTTGAGGCCACTGGTTCGGCCCTCTGGCTGTTTCGGAGGGCTCCGTTGTCTATCCTTTGTGGGCAGGGTATTTCAGATCCGGAGCTGTTCCTGCGCGACGCTTTGATTGGGAGTCGCAGCGCATTGGGTTGGCGCGATGCTTTGAGTCGGCCTTCGAGTCTTTCTTTTGGCTATGTGTGATGCTTTGAAACTGCGCGACGCATTGGCCATTCAACGCGATGCATTGGCCCTCTGCTTCTTTCTTGGCTTTTGCAGGGGCTCTTTCACTTCTGTGTTGGCTCGAGAGAATATGTCTTGATCGCTGGAAGTTATGTGTGCTCGCTTTGGTCGAGCTAAGGCGATGCTGCAATAATGGAGCTCCCTCTGCCTCCCCCTTCTGATGCGGACGCCTTTCTCAAACTTCTGGAATCTCTGCCGAAGAAAAAAGTAATCGAGGCAGTGAAGTTTGTGAAATGTTTGGAAGACATCCCTGAGATATCTCTCCCTCCTGAGGGCCCGATCCAGGTCGCCCTTTCTCTGGCTGAGCGTGCTTTGGTTGATCAGTTCACTAGACTTTGGCCCTCCCCCAAAACCACAGAGAGCTGGGTCGCAAGGAACTGGGTGCCACTGATTAAAAACAGAGTCACTTTGTATTTTCTAGGGAAGGGATTATTTCTGTTTGAATTCTCTGAAAAGGATGATAAGGATCTGATATTCCGGAACGGTCCCTATTTCATGGGCCCTCAGGGGCTGTACCTCAATAAGTGGACGCCCGATTTCGACCCAGCAGTTGACGTCCCCACATCCGTCCCTGTGTGGGTAAGGCTGCCCAACCTACCAGTGCATTGTTGGAATTGGGAGTCTCTTAAGCACATCGGAAACACCTTGGGAAAATTCATTGATCGAGCAAATAAAAAATACCAATACGACTGTGCTAGAATCTGTGTTGAAGTAGACCTAGAGGTTGGTTTGCCCGAGGCAATAAAGATCGGGGTTGGAAGTTGGACTCATGTTCAAAAGCTGGACTATGAGCAGCTTCCGTTCAAGTGCCGGAAATGCCATGTTTATGGCCATTTTGCTAGAGGCTGTCCAAAGAATAGTGAAGCGGAGAAAGGCAAGGAGGAAGGATGGCCTCAGGTCAAAAGGACCAAAACTGCCCATAAAGCCCCTAGAACTCGAAATACAAATGGCAAAGGCCCTCAGGCAGCCCCTGGGATTCAAACACCTATCATGGAAGAACAATGAAACAAATTTGCACAGTTAAGCTCAGCAATAGAAGACACCCAAGAAATGGAGATGCATAAGGAAGGATCGCCCCACAAATAGTCCCCCTCGGGACCAAAGCAAGATGAAAGTAACGCAGAAATATCAAAAGAGATACCCACAGAAGAGACTGAGGAAGTGCAAGGTTCAGAGGACTCAGAAGAAGAAGGCGAAATAGGGGATTCGCAAACCTCGGCTAGAATATCATTGAGAGGTTGAAAATCTACTCGTGAAAAAAGAGAGCAGGAGACTTATAAAGACAAAATCTAGGGAAGCCAACCAACCCTCGAGAAACTCTTGGAAAAAACACCGAAGATGACCAGAAATCAGTCCCAGAGCTCTAAAGGAGCTCACCATCCAAAAAGAAAGTGATGAAGATTGTCTCCTGGAATTGTAGGGGCATGGGGAGCAGAACAAAAGAAGAAGCCATAAGAAGCCTGATAAGATGAGAATCTCCTGATATACTCCTCATCCAGGAGAATAAAATGGAGGACAAGGTCTTCCTCCATATCGGTAAAAAATTGTGGAAGAAAAGTGAAGGGCAAGCTGTCTCAGCTCGAGGTGCTTCAGGAGGCCTGGGCACCCTTTGGAACGCAAACAAATTCTGAAGGATCAAAGAGATCACCAAAACCCATTGGCTGTTCTCTAAGCTGCAACACATTGATACAGATGAGATTATATGCCTCTTCAACGTGTATGTACCAGTCAGCGTAGGAGAGAAAAAGATCTGCTGGGACTCCATTAGAAGTTTGGCAAATTCTGAAGACATAGCAAACATCATCATTGTAGGGGATCTAAATCTCACCTTATCATTGGCTGAAAAGCGTGGAGGAAGCATTGTAAGGGATCCGACACGAGAATGGGTTGAGGATCTGCTTCAGGATTGGGACATGATCGACATCAAACCTTCGTCGGGTAAGTACACTTGGTCCAATAAAAGACTTGGTCCGGGACATATCGCTGCAAGGTTAGATAGATTTCTTGTTCAAAGCTCTTTTCTTCTTCTTGGTTTAGAGTCTAGAATGCATATTATCCCTTGCAGTGTCTCCAATCACAGACCCATCAATCTTGAACTTCTGGCCCATATGGATCAAGGCCCTATCCCTTTTAAATTTAGTCCCCTTTGGGTCAAGGAACAATCCTTTATGCACCTAGTAAAAGATAGCTGGAAGCAACTAGTCAATGGCTCTGCCTTCTTTGTATGGGAGGAAAAACTCAGGAGAGTGAAAGATGCAATGAAAACTTGGGTAAAATCCCTCCCTAATCCTGCAATGGAAAGGAAAAAGATCCAAGAATGTCTTGAGATGCATCATCTGAAATCGGAAAATGAAGAGATCACAAAAGAAATTCTAGACAAGGAGGCTGATCTTTAGCAAAAGCTCCTCAAGGCAAGTTTGGCAGAGGAAGAGTACTGGAGGATTAAATCCCATAGCCTTTAGCTTAATGCGGGAGATAGGAACTCATTCTTCTTTCACAAACAAGCCCAAGCTCGGAAAATCTTCAATTCTATCTCAGAAATCAAGGAAGAGAACACCAAACACAGAGATATTCAAAGCATTAAAAACGCTGCTTTTCTTCACTTCAAAACTCTGTATAGCGAAGAGGAGGGCCTGGGGCAGATTTCAAGTTTAGTGAATGAGGTGCCCTCTCTGATTTCTGCCAGAAATAATCAGTTTTTGGAAGCAGAAGTCACTAATAATGAAATAAAAACCGCCCTCTTTGCAATGGAGCCAGATAAGGCCCCGGGCCCTGATGGCTTTACTGCTAGATTCTTGCAGAATTGTTGGTAGATTGTGGAAAAAGATTTATGCAGAATGGTCCGGAAATCTCAATTTTGTCAGAAAATTGGGGGAAGCACCAATTTAGCATTCCTGGCCCTCATACCTAAGGAGAAAGGCGCCAACACCTTCAACAGATTTCGTCCTATCTCCCTTTGCAATATAAGCTACAAGATGATAACTAAAGTGATTACAAACAGACTGAAAACCATCCTTCCAAACATTATTCCAGAGAATCAGGGAGGTTTTATTCAGGGAAGACAGATTGTGGACAATTTTATCCTGGTCTAGGAGGCTATCCATTCAAGCTTAGCCCGTAAAGAGAAAGGAATGGTTATCAAGTTAGATCTTGAAAGCGCCTTTGACAGGGTGAGACATAGATTCCTGATGGAGGTCCTGCACAAATTTGGTTTTGGCCCCAAATTTATCAATTGGGTCAAGGCTTGCATTAGCGAGCCCTGGATTTCCCCTCTGGTGAATGGGAGGGCTACTGATTTCTTCAAAGCCTCTAGAGGGTTGCGGCAAGGGTGTCCTCTCTCCCCCCTACTCTTTGTCCTCCAAGATTCTGTTCTCAACTTCCTTTTGATTAAAAAGTAGAATGATCAAGAGATAATGGGATTGAGCATCGCAAGAGGTGTCAAAAACATAAATCATGCATTATTCGCGGATGAATCTCTCTTGCTTGGTGCAACCTCCTTTCTCTTGGCTAAAAGATTTAAAGATGTGGTGGATGTATATTGTGAAGACTCAGGAAGCAGCCTCAATAAAGGCAAATGTCATATCTATTGCTGGAATTCTACTGCCAGATCGCTCCAAGCCATCTCCAGTTGTCTCGGTTTCGCAGCCTCCTCTTCATGGTCATCCTTCAAGTATTTGGGGCTCCCTATTTTCCAAAAAAGTTCTCTTAGCAGAGACTGGTTGCCTCTGTTGGAAAAATTTAAGTCCAAGATACACTCCTGGGGCTTCAATTGGCTCAACCTGGCAGGCAAGACAGTGCTCATCAAAGCTGTCTTGAACAACCTTCCCATTTATCAGTTTGTTGTTATGCTAGCTCCTATTGGCATTACGAGGAAAATGGAGGATCACATAAGGAATTTCTTCTGGAAAGGCGGAAAAGGAATGAGAAGAAAATTCCTCTATTAAGCTGGGATAAAATCTCCTTGCCCAGAATGGAAGGTGGCTTGAACTTCAAGAGCATTAGTAAGAAAAACGTAGCATTGGGTGCTAAACTATTATGGAGGATAATTTCCCCAAATCCGGGTTGGGCTTAGCTAGCATTGTGGAAAAAATACTTCCGTGGGCAGAGAACACGCTGTTTGGACAATCCCATTGCAACCTCTGGATCGATGATCCACAAACTGTGCGTCAAAGCCTCCTCCTTAATTAATCATCATGCGCATTGGATCCCTGGAAATGGAAAATGCATTAAAATCTGGGAGGATCGTATTATGGGCTATGATCCCCTAGTTGACGATCAATCCCTGGTTATGTTGAAAGATTGGATGGACAGAGCTGGTTTTAAAACTCTGTGGGAAATATCTCATTGGGAGAATGGTGATTGGTAGAGTTGGGAACAGTTAGAGGTGCCACATAATCTTTCCAAAGAATACGCAACCTTCCTAACCCTTTTAAAAGGCAAAGCCCCTATGAACAACAGAAAATCAGACACTCAGGGCTGGGGTCCGATCCCTGGGCGCTACACAGTCTCGCAGGGTTATAGGCAGATCACATTGCATCCTCACGTACCCCCTGATCTGAAGCCCTGGCAGGGGATCTGGTCTCAGACATCGATTCCTAAAATTGACTCGTTCTGCTGGCTTCTATGTCATCAGAGAATTTTGACCGAAGATAGGCTTCGGAAAAGAGGCTATATGGGGCCCTTCCGTTGTCCGCTGTGTGGGGAAGACGAAGAAAATGCCTCCCATCTGATGCTCAACTATAAATTTGCTGCAGAAATTTGGAAAGAGGCCTTTGGCCCACAGAGCATCATCTTCGCCCCCCCCAAACACTGCTCAGACCTGTTCTCAAATTGGAAGCTGATGTACCCTGGAGGCACTCCTTAGAATGCTCACATCAAAGCAGCCTGGCTCACCCTCCCCAAAATAATCTGCTGGAAAATTTGGCTGGAAAGAAATCAAAGGATATTCAGAGACAAGAAGAGCGATCCCATGATAGTTTGGGTTAAAATCAAAATCCAGCTTAAAGACTATTTGGGAGATCAGCTAGACGAGGCAGACCTTAGTGAACAAGATGCTGAATGGGGCTCTACTCTTGATCTCCACTTCATTGATATTGTTAGGCCTCCCTCGCCTCTTAAACAATGGAAAATTCGTCTTAAGACTGCAAAATTCTTTGAGTTTTACACCAAGAAGGCACGAAACACTCTCTTTTTCGACGGGGCAGCAAAAGGTAATCCTGGTATTTCCGGAGCAGGTGGAGTTGTCAAAAATGCAGAGGGCAGAACTGAGCTTAGATTCGCCTGGGGAGTGGGATTCAACACCAGCATTCAAGCTGAAGCTCTGGCTCTTCTCCAGGGGCTCAAGCAGCTCAAATTTATGGGTATCAAGGATGCATTAGTATTTGGTGATTCCCAGACTATTATAAAGGCCATTGTGGACAATTCTACACCATCAGATTTAATATTTTCAAGATTGGTGAGCAGAATTAGATCCTTGTTGAAATCCTTTCAGAGCTTGGAATTATTTCATGTAAAGAGAGAAAACAACAAAGATGCTAATGCTGAAGCCAATAAAGTGGTTCTCCTCTCCCTCGGAGTCCTCCTAAGAGATGGAGATGAAGGCTGGGATCCCATCCCTTAACTGTCTGGTTAAAATGTTTTACTGTCTATTATTGGAGCAGTTTGTTTGTATCTGCAAATTAGGGAAGATCGCGAAGATTGCTCGTATTATAGTTTGCAAAAATCGTAGGCTTAATAGCGAGACTGCCATTTGGTTTCTGGCCGAGGAGAAATCTGGGCACTGCCCAGCTCTGTGTAATCTGAATTGAGGCATTTCTGCCAAGAATCAATATATCATACTAACCGTTTTTGTCAAAAAAAAAATAATAATATGGGGGTTACATGGGTACAATAATAACAATAAGGGGGTTACACTAACAACAATAAGGGACTGTACTAGTAATATAGGGACCTAACATCTTAAGTTAAGATTAGACAATGGAGGAGAATATGTTAACAACAAATTTATCAAGTTCTGCACTGAGCATGGAATTCAATTACAACATACCGTTCCATATACTACTACTAAGGTTTTAAAGAATATAACTCTAGAATAAGTTTGGAGCTCAATCAAACCAGATGTAAGTCACTTTCGTGTTTTTGGAAGTGATGCTTGGGCCCATATTCCAGATGCGAAACATAAAGCCTTATAACCTGAGAGTGAAAAATGCATTTTTGTTTTATATTATGAAGATGTCAAAGGATATAGACTTCTTCAACCAAAATAAAAAAATATAATCATTGGAAGAGATGTAAAATTTGATGAAAATATATTGGCCTGCGAGCCTAGTTTGGCTGGTGTGCCACTTTTGGCCCACGAGCCTGATTCAACATATGTGCCACCTCTCTCTCTCTCTCTTCTATTTTTTATAGCATTCCTTCTAGTTCAGATGATGATAACGAAGATGAAAATCCTCCTCCACCGCTTCCAAGGTGGGTCCGCTCTACTCGGGATGCAGCAGGTTCTCTTGCAGGTAACCCTGCTGATCGACGAGTACATGTTCTCAGTTTGAAAGAGCCTCTTCCTTATTGGCTCAAGATCCAGAAAATACTGATCCAGAAACCTTTGAAGAAGCCCCTGATCATCCAGATTGGGATGAAGTTATGAATGAAGAATATCGCTCCTTATTGGCGAATGATACTTGGGATCTTGTTCCTCTTCCAAAAGGAAGAAAAATAGTCAGATGTAGATGGGTTTACAAAACAAAGTTTGGACTAGATGGAAAAGTGGATAGACATAAAGCTCGTCTTGTCACTAAAGGATTTTCACAAGTTAAAGGCATTGACCATACTGAAACCTTCTCCCCTGTTGCCAAAATGAATTCTATCCACCTTGTTCTTTCCCTTGCTACCTCCTTTAAAAGGGAATTCCATCAGATGAATGTTAAATCCGCCTTCTTACATGGAGATTTGCATGAATAAATCTACATGGAACAACCCCCTGGCTTTATCCAAAAAGACCCAAACCTTGTTTGTCGCCTTAGGAAGTCTCTCTATGGTCTCAAACAAGCTCCTCGGGCTTGGTATGCCAAAATGGATAGATTTATCTTAGATAATGGATTTTATAGGTGTCATTCTGACAACACTGTCTACACCAAGAAAGTGGGTAAGTCTTTCACCATCCTTGTTCTTTATGCTGATGATCTTATCCTTACTGGTAATGATCCAAACCATATAAACCATGTGAAGTCTAGCCTCAAAAAGAAGTTTGAAATGACAGGCTTAGGACACTTGCATTATTTCCTTGGTATTCAAGTCTTGCAATCCAAGGAAGGCATTACCCTCTCTCAGTCCAAGTATGCCTGTGATCTTCTACACCACTTTCACATGGAAGACTGTAAGCCAGCCCCTTCTCCCTTTCAGTCTGGAGTCAAGATTTCAGTCACTTGTACTACCCTTGAAGTTGATGCTACCTTATATCGTCAACTAGTTGGTAAACTTATGTATCTAACCCATACCCGTCCTGAACTTTCCTTTGCCGTTGGTCTTGTTGTTTGGTTTATGCACCAACCTCATGAAAGTCACTGGAAAGCAGCCAAAAGAATACTTCGATATATTTGAGGTACATTTTAGTTTGGGATTCATTACATTGCAGGAGCATCTCCATTATTGATTGGTTTCACTGGTTCTGATTGGGCTGGTGACCCCGACGATCGAAAGTGGGCTGCAGGATATGTATTCGCTCTCGGTTCAAGACCTATTACTTGGTATTGTAAGAAACAAAGTGCCATCTCTCTTTCTTCAGCAGAAGCAGAGTATCGTGGTGAAGTTGAAGCCAGCAAGGAAGCCATGTGGCTTCATTAGATCCTGTCTGAATTTGGTCTCCATCAGCAGCATCCAACTACACTTTGGTGTAATAATCAGAGTGCCATTCAGCTATGTAAAGATCCAATTCAGCATCAACATATGAAACACATTGAACTCCACATACACTTCATCAGAAAACTCATTCATGATCGTGTTCTTGAAGTGCAATATTTTCCAACCAATGATCAAGTAGCCGATATCTTTACGAAGGTTCTCACAGAAGCGAATTTTACCAAACTTCAATCCATGCTTGGAGTTCAAGAAAGTTTTCGTTAAGGGGGGATAGGCTTTAATGCCTCCTTCCTTCTCCTATTGTGTCACTTTTGTAAATCCTTCAATCCTATCCCAATTTGTTCTTAAGGGGGGATGTTAGGATATTTCGCCACATAGGAAATAGGCTCCTTTTGTGTCACCTTTGTAATTCTTTCAACCCTATCCCAAGTTGTTATTAAGGGGGGATGTTAGGATATTCCGACAAATAGGAAATAGTTAAGAATAACTTAGTCTAGTGTAGATTTAGGTAAAGTGTGTTTCTTTACCATGTACATTTGTAACTTATAATCCGACGATCACGATTTGTAGTGATCTGATGGTTATCTCTCTCCTCAGTATTAATGACACTTGATCCTTGGCTTAACACCCGATTGGTCCATGATCTCTATTTAAAGAGCATGGAGGGTCATTTCTTCGGTAACCGTTTATGAGAGAAACATATGTAAATTTTCCTTTTATATTAATAAATTTCCTGAAGTGGCTGCGT
The DNA here is from genome assembly GCA_034641835.2 of Pinus albicaulis. Lineage (NCBI taxonomy): Eukaryota > Viridiplantae > Streptophyta > Pinopsida > Pinales > Pinaceae > Pinus > Pinus albicaulis. The sequence continues at coordinate 60,779,949 of CM076575.1, read as the reverse complement.
TGGCTCAGTCTGTGGAATTTTTCCCTCTTTGAGGGTTTTAACCACGTGATTATATAGGTGTACTAATTTGTGATCTGTTTGTGAGCGGTGACCTTTGGTTCTTGATATACGAAACTTACCTTGTAAATTCATACAAAGTTTATCCAGATAAATATATACATATGAACCTTTTAAAAACAAAATTTACCTCAGTGATGATATTTCACCATGCCATATTTATGTAAGCATTGACATCCTTTATTCATATTGACACTTTGTAATATTCCCTTTTTAGGATTGCTCATGAATCATGCATGAAAAACACATTTCTAGCAACATATGCAATAAAAAAGTGAAGTGACCACTTGGATCTCGTAGATACATCCATATATCATCCAAATACAAGAGGAGATCAGAAATAAATGAAACTAGGTGGGTTAAATAGACCTCCCACACTAGAGTAGCTGAAAATGACTAAAAACCCCAAACTGCATTTTACAGGAGTTGCTGCATCAATGGACTGCGCAGTATAAAGAGGGTTTTTAACATAAAAACATATGAGAACAATAGATCTACTCATGTATTGATAAACAATGGTGAAGAACAAAGATATTATCTACTTATACAAAATACAAAAGAAACCGACAAGGGTTTCTTGTCAAACACTCTGCATACAAAATGTGATATTCAGAAAATTACTGAATCATCACTGCAAAACTGAAGCACATGAGTGTACAAGGCTGGAAGATGTCTGATCTGATGTATATCCCTCAAGGTCTTCCTCCCACGAAAGGTTGAACCTCTCAATCACAAGGAAACTCAGCAATGGAGCCACCAAACCATGCAATGAGAATTGCCTCCAAAATAATGCATTCCCTAGCAGAAACACCGCTGGGAATGTATGGGAAATGTGTGGTCTGATACAAAAGATCTGAAAAAATATTTGGAGCTCTCCAAATAGATCTCACAAGTGAAGGAAACCTTCCTCCAATGGGAAACTAGCTCAGATGCCGGGATTCCAATCCCTTCCACTGCGACACCCAACAACACTGCACAATCTCTGGAAAGAACTGCGCTGATGAAGATGGCTGAAGCTTGGCCTGAAACCCAATGTGGAATGATGAATGAAAAATCTCCCAATGAGGCTCCTCAAAGGAAAGAGGTGGGATCCCTGCCCGGGAACACCCAGTGCTAAACAACACTGCATCTTTGCTAAGCAACAAAGCAGCAACAATTCTTGGCAAGCAAGAATAATAATCTACAACATGATGAATAATGCTACCATACTCTTCCTTATATAAGGCATGATTTTTCTTACCCTTGGCCCCAATAAATTAGGTTACTTTTAACCCAAGTTACATCTCCCTCCAAAATTGCGTTATTCAACTCAGGATTCCTCCTCCACTAAAACTGCGCTGTTGACTTAGTCAAAGCAGCTTCATTTTAACCCTGTTCACACATGGAGGTGTCTTATTGAGCTAGAAAGAGTGTCTCCTTTCACACTTGGAGTGTTTTTATCCTCCTTAGGATACTTATGGGCTTTTCTACCCATTTATTCACCGGCTACAACTGCTGCTAACTCTAATGTTCCATTTAGCTTGGAGGCTAAAATTGTGGAACATTGTAGTCCTCCCCTCCAAAATATTTTCTTGTCCTCAAGCAAATGCATAAGGAGAAAATAATTTCTCCCCTCTTCCTCATGTTGCCTCCATCAATAGTCTCCATCATTGTATCAAGATAATTTGCAAATAAACTGTCATCCAATGCTTCCTCCCAAGTGTGCAAAACCAAAATGTCTGCATCAATCCAAGGTGGAAAGTGTGAATGGAAACCCTGCGAGCTGTCTCATGGTGATGCAGGGGCATTAGGCTCAAAAGTTACTTTGTACATAAGTAGACATAGGGGGTCCCATGTTGTTAAATATTCTTGTAAATATTAATAGTTTGAATAAAGGTGGTAGGGAATTGTAATTGTTCTCAAGTCATTTGAGAACATGAGAAATTGGTTAAGATAGGAATACAAAGAGTCAGTTTAGGATTAGTTCAGTTATTGAGTCTAATTTAGGAATTGGGAATGTTAAGATTTGCTGAACTGTTTGGAGACTTGAATCAATTCAGGTCATCCTTGTGGCATAAATGTAATCCTGAAAAGGAGAGAATCAGAGAGAGAGAGGGTTAGAGGTAGAGAACCTCTTCAGCAACAGAGTAGGAGGATAATGGCCACTAAACTGAATATCTGGCCTGTCATGAAATTGTAAGAGATTGTTTTGAGATTTATCGCCTGTATGTATATATATATATATCTATTTGTGGAGAATTGTTCATAAGTTTTGTGTGCATAGCATGTGTTCTTGGTAGAATCTATTTGAAGCATGTTTGAAACCTGAGAATAACTATGAATCCTGAGTACCGATATGATTAAATCACCTGCTTTGACTATTCGAACTATTCGTGAGAGTATGGTTTTAATTCCTTTAAATTTGCTGGATTGTATGTGATCTGTGTTGAAGATTGTTGGGTTAGTAATATGAATAATCCTGCGTGATTATATGGGTGTTCTCGATGGAGAATATCCGAATTTGTAACAGTTAAGAATCTTGTGATTGACCAAGTCGGTATGGATCGCTTGAAGTTATTATGGAACTGTGGTTAGTTATCCAAGACTTGTGAGCATTGTAAAACACCGTCGCAAGGGTTATGTATGGGCGGAACTCTGCATCGGAGTAGATAGATGAAAGGAACGCCGAGGAATGAGGTTGTAATGTGAAGAATTGCAGTGTTGAGATTGCACGAGGAGGAGAATCCTTTTATGTATAACGGGCGGAACCTGAGTGCAACAGAGTAGAGCAGAACCATGACCAGATGAAAAGTGAAGGTGGTTTCTGGTTTTCATCGCACCACATTTACATGGTGAGTGGTATTCAAGATATTGGGAGCGATTCCGTACGTCGAGCGACACGTGGCCCCGAGTGAAATTGGAAAACCGCTTCCACTGCGCGCCATCGCGTGTTATTGTCCATGCAAGTTGCCCGTGCGATATCCGTCTGATTAAATGAAGCGAGGCGATGTGATAACAGCCGTTGGATGGGCACGTGGATTTAACGAAGGTATGAATTGGGTTGTGTGTTGACTCCACGTTGGCAAATGCGTTGTATGTGTGGGCCCAAATCAAAGATGTATTGATCGGGACTGTTCGACTAAGGTTGCAAGATAATAAAGGTATGCCGATTATTGTCGGGCTTCGTTGTAATGTTTCCAATAATTGAAGAACCCCGTAATATATGTATTGATATAGAGCACTGTACACATACGAATAATAAGCGAGTTGTTCTTAATTCTAATGGTGAAGTTGTGATTTATGCGAGTGATCGGTTGCCCATTTAAATCTTGACACACACACACACACACACACACACACACACACACACATATATATATGGGGCACATATGTATACATAATGGACTGTCGGGTTATAACTATAGAGGAATGTTGAATTAATATCTCAATTCTCTGAATTGAGATATTAAAATAACCCAGAATTATTTGTTTAAATTTGCCAGCGTAGAATAAGGGAAGAGTGAGATTGCCGGATTGGGAAGATGATTGGGCATGAAATTTTAAATGCAATTGTACACACGGATTTGTTGAAAAATTGAGCAAAAAGGGACTGTGGATGTGATCCCGCTATCAGGTGGTATCAGAGCTTCAAGAGTAGCTCTTTTTGAAAATTCCAAGTTTGGTGAATGCAAAGAAACCAGACTTGTGGAAACTGATAAGATTGCAGCCTACAGAGATACAGTGAAGGTGATTGCAGAATTGCAGAGTCCAACTGGAGGACCAGTGTTTTGAAGACTGCAGATTTGGAAGCCTGACATGAAACATACATATTTGTAGTGAACAGGATTTGCAGAGTGAGTGGAGGACAGGATCATGATCTTGCAGGTAATTAACTTGATTTGAAATTGTAGTTTCAGAATTGTGGTTGCGGAAAATTGAAGATAGAGTTTGATAGTGAAGATAGTGAGCCTGGTATTCATCTAGAGGCTGGATAAAGAGGACATTTGTAGTGTTCTCAAGAGGAGTGAACAACATTAACTCTGGTTGAAGGATTGTTTGTAGAAGTCAGAGAACAGACAATTGAATACATCTTAGCAGAAGTAGATCACAACTTTGAGAGCAGTGATAGAAGAATCCAGCAAGGGATTCTGAGTGCAGAAAGAGTGTGGCAGAACCTGGAATATTCCCAACAGAGGTTGGATGACAAAAGAAAAGAGGTGTTCTTGAGAAAGTTGCAGAGTGAAGCCTAGAAGGTTCCAGAGAGAGGGGACCAGTACTTGCCAAAAGCCAGAGCTCAGGAGAGAAGCTTGGTGAGGTAAGTTGCAGCAAGGGAGCTTGCTGTTGCAGAGGCTTAGTGCAACTTGTGAGTGAAGAAATCCTAGAGAAGAAAATGGCTACTAAGAGCCATAGAAGAGACTATAGAGATTGCAGAGGTTCTGAGAGAGGCCACAACATAAGAAGGAAAGAAGATGCCAAAGCAAATGGCATGAATAAGAAATCCACAGATGAAGAATGGCAGAAAGAATTAGCTGATATCAGGGAAGAGTTCAATAGATTGAAACTGAGGATAGAAGAAAGCCAGAGAGTTGGTTGGCTCATGAGGAAGAATGTGAAATGGCAACCATTACAGATGAGGTTGAGGCAAAAGAAGATTGCCTTATTGAGAGAAGAACTCCGAGCAGCTGAGTTGAAAGAAGAGATTTCTGTCTGTGAAGCAGAACAGAGCACGGATGAAGAGTGGAGACCTGTAGGAGATCTTGTGAGACATAGTGAATACTTGAGGCAACAAGAATATTGTCTTGCTGAGGAGGAAATCATTGAGGAATTCCTGAGTTATTGGACAAGCCCAGGTGATGTGAGGGCTTGTGTTCTTGAGTCTGACAAATGTGAAGTGATGACAGACTCCACAGAGGAAGAAGAACCTAGAGTTCTTAAAATAAGGATGGAAATTGAAGATTCCATGGGCAGACCTGTTCAAGAAGAAGTGCTTGAGGAAGCAGCCAAGACTGAAAGGTCTTGTGATTTGGAAACTAAAAAGTTGTGTGTGTTTGCAGGTACACCACTGGAAGATGAACAAGCTTCAGAGTTTGTTGGTGAGAAGAAGACATTGAATTTGAAATCTGTTCAGGTCAATGTTGAGATAATGAGATCTCAGGGAGAGATGAAGACATAAGGGTCAAATGAAGATACCCAGCAGAATGTTGAAGCTGAGAGAGAAGGGCCAACAAAGGATTGGTCAAGAATAAGCAGAGGCATAAAAGGTTGTGTAAGGTTCCCGAAATCTACTCCTATGGAAGTTGTTGATTTGTATAAAAGTTTGGATTCTCAGAGAAGAGAATTGGAAAGGTAGAGGACCTATGCACTGGATAAGTTGTTGGGAAAGCAAGGTAGGAAGATCTTCATGGATGGAGTTCATGAAGTAGATGATGGAAGAAAAGTGAGGCTAGCTGACAGTCTCATGAAGGATGCAGATCAGCATGTTGAGGTGCTGACAGAAGGTTTGGAAAGGAGTTATGCACAACATAGTGATGTGTTGTCAGAAGAAAAGAAGGCATTGAAGCATTGGAACTTTACTGCTGATGATTCATGTGTCAATCATGCAGAGAAAGAGGAAGAACAACAGTTGAAAGTTGTCAGAGAGATGAATAGAAAGGAAACTGTGTTGGCTGAAAACATAGTGAGGGATCATCATTTGGACATGGTGATTGGAGCAGTAGAGAGGAATCTGATAGCTGAAGAGAAAGACAATGAAGATTTTCTAAGCCTTGAACCATACTTAGAATTTCCAGGAGAAGAATTGGTGACCAGGTCATCAATTGAGACCATTGGGTCTCATGGTTTTAACACTAACAATTTTTTTATGTGTACAGGTGATGCAGAAGACAATTCATCCTTTGAAATTGTCTTGAGAGAAGAAAAACTGTTGCTGAAGGAGGATGAGGCAACCATGTCTCATATGCAGAGATTTTTCACTGTCATAGACAAAGAAGAATTGGCTAGACTGATGAGCCAAGAGCAGACTGGAGAGCATATTTTAAAAGCTGCTAAAGTGAGGAGGAATCAGCATTCCATGCTGACAAAATATGAGAAAGAAAAGCTTCGAGAACTTGAATGGATTTCTAGAATCCATCAGGAGGATGAGAGGCAATTGCTAAAGATTGCCCACAAAGAAGAAGAAAATGCTGAGTCTAACTTCCAGCATATTGAAGATGTGCAACAAACACAGGAGAATTGGCTGAGTTGTTTGCTGGGAGCATTTGAAGAAGAGAAAGGGATTGCAGACCCTGGAGCAAGGATGCCTGAAGCTGTGAAGAAAAGAGGAGCATATACTAGCTTGCAAAATTAAATTATGTTTACTAGTATACTCGAGGAGTATGTCACTGCTGGTAGGAATTTGAATAGTGGATTGTTTTTTGAGAATGAATTTGCAGATGATGAACAAAGGAAAAGTGTTGCAGAGGGAGATTTCCTAAAGGATATTCAGGATGTTAGGGCGGAGGCAACATTGGCAGTAGCAACACCCATGGTGGCAGCATATGCAACATGGGGGATGACACCTGCAGAAGTAGTAAACATGTTGATAGCATGTGAGACTGCAAGAGCAACACTATTGGCAGCGACAAAGATTGAAAGCAGCAACAGAGGGAAAGATGATTTCTAGCTAGAGGATAAGTTGGACATGGAGATTGAATACATCAGAAGACTGATGGTAAGGGTGTCTTCGAAGCAGCAGACAGCAACAAGGAAACAAAAGGATTTTTGTACAGGAAAACCAAAAGCAAATTGTGAAAGTATAGCTGGAAGTGACTTATAGAACAAAGTCTGGAAGCCTGGAGAAGATCAGTTGAAGGATGATGCAGCGGATGGACATCAACAAAACCAGGTATGGGATTCTGGAGGTAGAGACGAAGAGCACATGATTAGGAGATCATGAATAATTTGAAGCTTGGGAGTCTGATGCAGGGGCATTAGGCTCAAAATTTACGTTGTACATAAGTAGACATAGGGGGTCCCATGTTGTTAAATATTATTGTAAATATCAGTAGTTTGAACAAAGTTGGTAGGGAATTGTAATTGTTCTCAAGTCATTTGAGAACATGAGAAATTGGTTAAGATAGGAATACGAAGAGTCAGTTTAGGATTAGTTCAGTTATTGAGTCTAATTTAGGAATTGGGAATGCTAAGAGTTGTTGAACTGTTTGGAGACCTGAATCGATTCAGGTCATCCTTGTGGCATAAATGTAATCCTGAAAAGGAGAGAATCAGAGAGAGAGAGGGTTAGAGGTAGAGAACCTCTTCAACAACAGAGTAGGAGGATAATGGCCACTAAACTGAATATCTGGCCTGTCATGAAATTGTAAGAGATTATTTTGAGATTTATCTCCTGTATGTATATATATATCTCTTTGTGGAGAATTTTTCATAAGTTTTGTGTGCATAGCATGTGTTCTTGGTAGAATCTATTTGAAGCATGTTTGAAACCCGAGAATAAATATGAATCTTGAGTACCGAAATGATTGAATCGCCTGCTTTGACTATTCCAACTATTCGTGAGAGTATGGTTTTAATTCCTTTGAATTTGCTGGATTGTATGTGATCTGTGTTGAAGATTGTTGGGTTAGTAATATGAATAATCCTGCGTGATTATATGGGTGTTCTCGATGGAGAATATCCGAATTTGTAACAGTTAAGAATCCTGTGATTGACCAAGTCGGTATGGATCGCTTGAAGTTATTATGGAACTGTGGTTAGTTATCCAAGACTTGTGAGCATTGTAAAACACTGTCGCAAGGGTTATGTATGGGTGGAACTCTGCATCGGAGTAGATAGATGAAAGGAACGCCGAGGAACGAGGTTGTAATGTGAAGAAATACAGTGTTGAGATTGCACGAGGAGGAGAATCCTTTTATGTAGAACGGGCGGAACCTGAGCGCAACGGAGTAGAGCGAAACCATGACCAGATGAACTGTGAAGGCGGTTTCTAGTTTTCATCGCACCACCTTTACACAGTGAGTGGTATTCAGGAGATTGGGAGTGATTCCATACGCCGGGCGACACGTGGCCCCGAGCGAAATTGGAAAACCGCTTCCACTACGCACCATCACGCGTTATTGTCCGTGAAAGTTGCCCGTGCGATATCCGTCCGATCAAATGAAGCGAGGCGATGTGATAACAACCGTTGGATGGGCGCGTGGATTTAACGAAGGTATGAATTGGGTTGTGTGTTGACTCCACGTTGGCAAATGCATTGATGTGTGGGCCCAAATCAAAGATGTATTGATCGGGACTGTTCGACTAAGGTTGCAAGATAATAAAGATATGCCGATTATTTTCGGGCTTCGTTGTAACGTTTCCAATAATTGAAGAATGTCATAATATATGTATTTATATAGAGCACTGTACACATATGAATAATAAGTGAGTTGTTCTTAAGTTGAATGGTGAAGTTGTGATTTATGAGAGCGATCGGTTGCCCATTTAAAATATATATATATATATATATGGGGGCGCATATGTATACATAATGGACTATCGGGTTATAGCTATAGAGGAATGTTGAATTAATATCTCAATTCTCTGAATTGAGATATTAAAATAACCCAGACTTATTTGTTTAAATTTGGCAGCGTAGAATAAGGGAAGTGTGAGATTGCCAGATTGGGAAGATGATTGGGCATGAAATTTTGAATGCAATTGTACACACGGCTTTGTTGAAAAATTGAGCAAAAAGGGACTGTGGATGTGATCCCGCTATCACATGGCCTCCACAAAGTATAAGTGATGATTAACATGGTGAATGAGTGCCTCCCTCACCCATGCTATCATCCAAATGAAGTGAGTCACCCTCCAACATGGTAACTCATGGAAAGTCTCTCCACCTTGTGCTCCTGAAATGAAGGTGGGCTGAATGAATTTACATGATAGGCAAGACGGCCTATCCCACGCTGTCATACTCTCCACTCATGATAAGTGTAGAGGGCATGCCGATCTTGGGTTGAAACATGGTTTCCCTCCAATGGCAAGAAGAAGATTGAGCCTCCAAGGACTCTTCCTCCAGAATCACGAGTCATGCCAACCCAAACCATTCCATTCAAGATGAATGGCACATTATCACCACATGGAATCCAAATTAGAAAATGGCTGAAGGTTATGTGCAAGTTTGGATGATACAATGGTCTCTCTGGTGGATACAACATAACTCTCCCAACTGCTGATTGAGAATGTCATAAGGCAAGTGGTCCTGCAACAAGTTACAATCTGTATATGTTTGTTCTCCCAACATGGGGAAGTAAGCATCAATGTATATCAGCTGTACATATATAAGATAACAATACAATTTCCCAAATTCATGTATATATGGGCTACTATCATCATAAGCATTGGCCCTAAAGTGACCGTGAAACCCAAAAATGCTCTTGCTCTTTTGAGGAGCAATGCACTGTTCAAACATGGTGGGAAAATACAAATACTCAATGGAGTAATCAAAAAGTACATAAATGCATCTCCTACCATACATAGTGAGTAGGCTAAAAGTGAGGTCCATGTATAAGCTCCCCCATGAGGATACCCTCACAAAAATCTGCAAGAATAAGGGATACCCATACTCTTTGGAACACTCCGTCAATAAGAACACACTCCCATGTGACAGCGCTGTAGGCCTTAAGAATAAGGCTCCATGGCTCCTCCCTTTGAAATTCCACATGCCAAAGCCATCCACCATCATGCTGCTATGTGAGAATATCTTCTTCCGACATGGAAGTCTCTCATGATCCTCCAATACTAAAGGGTAGCCTCCTTGCACCGTGAATGTGCCTTCCTTCTCTTCAGAAATATCATGAAAAGTATGGGAACAATTTTTCCCATACTCTCCCAAGTGTAACCATAGCAACAAAAATTTTTGCTGCTGACTCAACTCCCCCTCATACAAGTCATGAAGTAAGATCATGATGGTCAACTTGTATGATGCCCCATACCAACAAGTCTTTTGATGTTCTATCATATGGGTGCCATGCCAACCAATTGTTTTTTCTCTCCATACAAAGCTTTCGTTGAACAAAAAAACATCGGCAATACATGGAAGCAAGATACAATAAAATCTAGTTGCCAAATGACAACCGGAGAGTGAATCTTGGTCCCTCTCATGGAACCAACACAGTGCATCCTTGGCCTGCATCAAAATAAGAATTAACAAGTGCCATGCTGGCCACTTGTTTGCTGCCATACTCATCTTATAAGATGACAACATGAAGTCACAATATGGTGTCATTGGTGCACACCAAGAGACATATGGCTTCCCCCACAACTCATCAAAAGGATAGCCAATATCAATGCTACAAGTAGCTGCAAGTACATCATCATATAATATGCAAGAAGAAATATTTCCTCTTGTTACATCATTCTACTCAAATAAGGGAAAGAAGTACAATACAAAACATGAAATGATACCTCCTCCATTATGTACTAGAGGCCTTGAGCTGAAATGACTCAACTGGAAATTCTCCCTCACTCCCAATGAGTAGGAAAGTGGCTGTGACATCCTCTCTATCACCATTCGGGCTATGCATCTCTCCATATGCTGATATATTTCCTGCTGGATGCCCTCCCAAGTGAACTCCTCCATCAAATGGAAATATGCATCAAGGTGCATATAAGAGAAGTCCTCATGTGCTGCATGTAGTAGCTTCTCCTTGAGACTAGAAGATCTAGTCAAGAAGATCCTGCCATAGGAATAGATGACCACATCATCCACCCTGTATCTATCATCTCAATTCAGGTCATCAAGAATCATGCATGCACCAAGATCATTGGAGTACTCCACCGAAAGCAGAGACCTCCAAGAAGGATCAATCCTCCTAAGAGACAGCGCTGGTGATCTAGCATGTTAATCTTTCCTCATGCACCTTGACATCCCCCATGCTAAAGTCTTCCTTCAAACTCTTCACCTCTCCAAAATCTAAGAGTGGTGAACCCAAAGACAAGATATCTCTCATCAACTATAGATCTGGTGGCCTCCTTGGCGGAATGTCTGTATGTAGTGAGACATCAATGTCAAGAGTAGATTGCTCATATGGTTGGGCAACCTTGCCCTTGCCCTTACTGCGCAAATCAGTCTGCCTCTTCCTTGCATTAGCTTTCTGAAATAGAGAAGTTTGTGCTCCTCATTAACTGATGCTGCTCTTCCTCCCTCCCTTCTCCTTCCAGCTAAAATGCTGCACAATCATGCTGCTCACTGATTGTGCTTGGACCTCTATGTATGAGATCCGGGGGAAATTCTTGCAAAGATACAAGAATCACTCCTATGGGAGCATGTGCTCCTCCTCCCTCTGCATGAGGCACCGGATGTGCTCTAGATGTGACAGCGCTATTCCCCTCTTCTTCATCAATGGGTGTAGGCAACATCTCAACAATTGGATCCCTTTGTGAGAAAGTGATCCCCATGCCCTCTTGTTCAAGAATTTGAAATGAAGGTTTTGCTTTCGGCAAAGTGTAATGCAAGACATCAGCTCCTCTCATGGTTTTTTGAAATGGAGTTTCCTCCATCACATGCAAGGGTTTTGTTTTCTCAAATTTTCCTTGCTCATGTGTCTTATGAAGTTTTTCACCAAACCTATCCATCTATGTTTTTATTAATCTTGCATAAGAGAAAGTGTTGGCATTCTTTAAGGAATAAGATTCAAAAATCCACCATGCATGAGCCTTACCTCTAAAATGCAGCGCTTCAACTCTGATAGCTTCATCTCCGGAAATATGGTGCAGCTGCAAATAGGAGTTTAGCTCCTTCACCCAAGCTCAAACTGAACATGTAGGTGATCCGACAAAAGTAGATAGAAGAAATATATCCGCATCCTGCTGCTTGCTCTTCTCCATCTGGATCTTGCAAAACTCTTGGAGATCAGTATGATCTCTAAACCTCTCTGTTTGAGATTCATAATCCTGCAACAAATCACTAAGAGTTCTCCTCTTAGGCATTTTTCCTCCTCCCATCCATCTCAGGATAACTTTGGGAACTTGACTGCGCTGTGCATCATGGAGTGTAGCTGCATGCTCACAATCACCATGTGAAAATATAGATTCAGCTCTAGATTCAACCTCCTTTGGAGATTTCATCTCCAATCTCATTTTCTTCAGCTCTCCTTGAAAGCTCTTCATAGATTTTGGAAGAAGATTTGTGAGCTTGTCTTCCTTTCTTCCTGCACATAATGAAGCTTTCTGGCTTCTGTCCATCTCTCCTTCTTCTGATATCTGGATCTCACAGGCTGGGCTAGAGATCATGCTCTGATACCACTGTAATATTCCTTTTTCCGGATTGCTCATGAATCATGCATGAAAAACGAATTTACAGCAAAATATGCAATAAAACAGTGAAATGATCACTTGGATCCCGTAGATACATCCATATAGCATCTAAATAAAAGAGGATATCAGAAAGAAATGAAACTAGGTGGGTTAAACAGACCTCCCACACTAGAGTAGCTGAAAATGACTAAAAACCCCAAACTGCATTTTACCGGAGTTGTTGCATCAATGGATTGCACAGTATAAAGAGGGTTTTAACATAAAAACATAGGAGAAAAATATATCTACTCATGTATTGATAAACAATGGTGAAGAACAAATATCTAACCTCCTTATACAAAATACAAAAGAAACCGGCAAGGGTTTCTTGTCAAACACTCTGCATACAAAATGTGATATTCAGAAAATTACTGAATCATCACTACAAAACTGAAGCACATGAGTGTACAAGGCTGAAATATTTCTGTTCTAATGTATATCCCTCAAGGGATTCCTCCCGTGAAAGGTTGAACCTCTCAATCACAAGGAAACTCAACAATGGAGCCACCAAACCATGCAATGAGCACTGCCTCCAAAATAATGCATTCCCTAGCAGAAACAACGTTGGGAATGTATGGGAAATGTGTGGTTTGATACCACAAATCTGAAATAATCTCTGGAGCTCTCCAAACAGATCTCCCAAGTGAAGGAAACCTTCCTCCAATGGGAAACTAGCTCAGATGCCGGGATTCCAATCCCTTCCACTGCTGCACATAGCAACACTGCACAATCTCTGGCACGAACTGCACTGATGAAGATGGCTGAAGCTTGGCCTGAAACCTAATGTGGAATGATGAATGAAAACTCTCCCAATGAGGCTCCTCAAAGGAAAGAGGTGGGATTCCCGCCCGAGAACACCCAGTGCTAAACAACACTGCAGCTTTGCTAAGCAGAAAAGCAGCAACAATTCTTGGAAAGCAAGAATAATAATCTGCAACATGATGAATAATGCTGCCATATTCTTCCTTATATAATGCATGAGTTTGCTTACCCTTGGCCCCACTCAATTAGGTTACTTCTAACCCAAGTTACATCTCCCTCCAAAATTGCGTTATTCAACTTAGGATTCCTCCTCCACTAAAATTGCGCTGTTGACTTAGTCAAAGCAGCTTCATTTTAACCCTGTTCACACATGAAGGTGTCTTGTTGAGCTAGAAAGAGTGTCTCCTTTCACACTTGGAGTGTTTTTATCCTCCTTAGGAGACTTATGGGCTTTTCTACCCATTTATTCACCGGCTACAGCTGCTGCTAACTCTAATGTTCCATTTAGCTTGGAGGCTAAAATTTTGGAACATTACACACTTCTCCTAATGATATTTTTTTTCGAGGGTCTACTTCTTCAGAAAAATTCTTATCAGAGTCTACATATCCTCCCAGGAGATATTCTAGTCACATCTTCTTGGCTTCCGGATGATAACTTCCACTTGACATGGTTTCTCTTCATGATCTCTTCCTTTCTGCACATCTTCATTCCCAGGGACTTCCAATTTCCAGTTCCTAGTTCATATACAACCACCTCATATTCCATATAAGGATATATTATGTTGATTTCATCTATCAGTGCACTGTGAGATATCTTCCTCCATAGATCATATTTATAAATATAGAAGTCCATTACCTGCAACCATATGACATGACTTCACAACATCCAGTGTCAACATATAAATATATATACCTCATACCTTTTTCCTTTGAGTAATCCTGTAGCAGTTTTACTAGAATGAGGAACTTCATTCCATTGACCTGCTTCATCAATATGCCATCACATCCTAATCCTAGAATTTTTTAGCATATAATTCTTTGATGAAACCTTTCTACATTATTTATAACCAGTGAATTCATAGGGAATTACATTAGAAAATTTCAGCACCTGTTTCCATGATGACCCTTGATCTTGATGATTGCCTTCCATAAGTATTGTTATTAGTGAGGTTTTCCCGGAGCTGTTTCACCAAGAACTCCTACCATGCTTCGATAATGATGCTATCAATATAAATTGATTCCTAACATACTATTTTACAATCAACATAAATCACTTAAAGAGGAAGATGATCTCAATCATAATAGAGATCTCTCGCTTCTTCTTTCTTAGATTTATTTGCATTAGGTTCTTCCCTCATATCTGAGATATGGGCTTCTTCCCTTTTCCTCTTGTCCTTTTTAGGTTTAGGACAATCTCTTTTATAATCCCCAAGTTAATTACATCCAAAGCATCATACTTTTTCCATATTTATTCTTTTATTATGAGGACCAAATTTTCTGAATCTTCCTTTCTTCCTAGATATGGCTGCAAAAGGCTTGATTCCCTTCACTTGAGCCTATATTAGCTTTGGATTTCAATCTTGTTTAGTCTATTTTACATTGAAACCATAAATCATGGAATGGTGTGACTTCTTTCTTCCCATATAAAATTGAAGTGAAGTTTCCCCATTCTTATGGTAGAGCATTCAACACCACTGTAGTCATCTCAGTGTGAGACGTTACTTCTCCAAGTTCCTGTAGTTGATCTCTTATTTCAGAAATCCCCATGAAGTATGAAGCGATTCCTTCTTATCTTGAAATTTTCATTTTGTATAGTTCTTGTCACAGAGAGATTGCTTCTCCTGCAGTACTCACAGAGAATAGCTCCTCTAGTTTCTCATATATTTCATTTGCAGACTTTAGTTTTGATACATAGGGAATGAGTGAGTCCTTAATGGGTTCTATGAGAATCCCCTGGGCTATTATTTCTCCCTTCATGTACTTGGCATGAGCTGGAGCATCTTCTTTTGGTGGTTGAATTGTAGATCCTTCGATGTAGTCCATAACTTTGTCTTTAATTAAATTCAAATATGTCCTCATCGTCCATGCACTAAAGTTTGATGACCCAACCAACTTGTTTCTCTCTTTACAATAAGTCATCTTGAAAGATTTAAGTAAGGTCATAGATACCTACTTGAGTAGAGTGGCTTGCAGCTTCCTTGATGATGATGAAGATGAAGTCAGGAGCTTCTTCTAAGATTGAAATATCCATCGTAGATGTTCTTGGATCCTTGATGATAAAGGATATCTTCAAAATATGGTGTCCTTTTCTAACAATGTATTGAATGTAAATCTTTGATGGAAAAGATTATTTTCTTGAATGAGTTGATCCTTTGACTGAGATAGAAGATATTTCTTGAAATAGCTTGAGAGTCTTTCTTGCAAACTGATTTGAATTTTCAACCCAAACTTTGATCTTCAGTTCCTGGAGTGTCTTGTTCTTTGTCAAGTAGCCCTTGTGTTCAACACCTTAGCTCTGATACCATGTTGAGAATTTAGAGGGCTGGTGATTAATTCAAATTCTCTTCTTGATAATTACTTGTGAGATTACTTGAGATACTTATGTCTTCTCTTCTTTATCTTATTTAGTCTTTCATCAAGTCAATTATCAAATTACAAGAGACACAAAAACTAGGCTCCTAGAGCCAAGGAAAAACCTCTCCCTCTCGGAGAGGAAAACCCATGAGAAATTCTTCTTATATACTTTCAGATGACAAGTACCATGACCATGACATATACCCTTAACCTTTATATGCATTCAAGACCTTGTTACTGCATCATCAATCATTCCTTGAGCCGATCCTTCTTTCCTACACCTTGCTTATTTTTCACTTTGCTGTAAATCTGTTCCTTTCTTCAGACTAGCCACAATCCCCTCTACGCATCAATTATATACTTGAAATTTATGTTTCCTGTGGCTCCTTTTTCTTATACTTGTTACTGCATAGTTCTTGCATTTACTTTAGATATATATACTACACTGTCCTCACATTTACTTCAGACATACACCACCAAAGATTACCCAAAATTTTTGCACTTGACTGCTTCAGATATATCCCCATTTCTTCAGGTAGAATCCTCGTTGTATATTCATGTGATCCACACTTTTAAACTCTGTGAAAACCGCAGAGAAATCTGCAAAATTCCGTTTCTTCTGTGCAACATATACAAGGGTATATATAGTTGTTCCTATATATTAATAAGCCGACCTGTCATATTAATATAGGGCCGACTTTATCTCTATTTTATAGGACGACATGAATGCTGTCTAGAGGAGAATTTCAACGTTGATATGAGGCATCATTATTAGATTGTGTCATAATGTCTTGAGGAATATTATATTGACTTGACTCTTCATATACATGAATCTTTAAATAGTACATTTATGACAAGGACATCAAGAAGAATTCCTTTGAACTATAATAAAGCCTTGCTCATGAAACCCATGAAGCAAGCATATATATATATATATATATTATCTTTGTCTTTTTCATTACATAAATACATAATTACATAGTCAATATGAAGACCGATCCTTGTTACACTTTCCAACAAACAATACCCTAACGAAGTTGTCTTTTATGCCATACAAGCCTAGTCCTGCTGCTAGCGAGTGTTCATAGACCTGATGGGCTTACTTGTATTTCCCATGCTTCCTCTTTTAATCACCCTTTTGATAAGTGCATTTGCGAGCTTTTAGTTTATGATGTATTTGAGTGAAATAGGTGGGATGGTAATAGAGATTTATGTTTAATGGACACAATACTTTCATAATGTTGACTCCAAATTCTTTCCCTGCAACTATCAATCAGAGGCTTTTATGTGGAGGGGTGGGAGGGATCCATCGTGTTAAACTGAAATCAATTCTTTCCTTGAAAAAGTAAACTCAATCACTTAGAAGGGATGTGTGTTCCTCTATGAAATTTTTTTAAATCAAGAGGACTTTATGGTTCTATAAATATATGCCTTTTAATGATAAATAAAATTCACTAAGATAGATATAGTTAAAAGATTTCCCATGTATGCTAATCGTTGTTGGGGAAGAAAAAGGTCTTTCTCATAAATCATGACAGAGTCACCAAAGCGAAATTAAAACCAAAAGCAAAAGGAAAAGAATTACGAAAAGAAATCAACAAAAATAAAAATGAAGAAGGTGAAAGGTAAAAGAAAAATCCAAATTTAAATGATGAACTCCAAAAAGACTACTTAGACAAATTTCTCAACAAAAGATATAGAAGAAAATAAGCATATGTACGTTCCTTCCTATGTTAAGATCTTCTTCTTCTTCTTCTTCTTCTTTTTATTTTTATTTTTTTTTAAATTTAATTTAATTTAATTTATTATTATTATTATTATTTTTTATCTTGCAGAGTTATAAAAGATTAGGCTCTCAAAATGTAGAGGGTGAATAACAGTTATGAGGTAAAATTCAGCCCAAATTAAAAGGTTTCTGTTTGCTGCAAATTTTCCTTCTTTAAGAAAAAACCTGCATACAAGCGTCTTTAAAATTTTCTAATAAAATCAATGCTTAAAGAAATAGAGGTCCAAAAACTCCCCAATTCAGTTGATTCGATGAGGCTCATTACTGCTTCTCTTAAGAATCTCAAAACAAATTGATCAAAAGAGAATGAATTTCAAAATTGATCTGGTAGAGGCACGAAAGGTACACGAAGACCTGTAAAAATAGAGTTCAAGATTGGAAAAAAAAAAAAAAACAAAACTGAAATCAAAAGTGAAATAATGAAAATAAATGAAGGTGGGTGCATGAAACTTACCATTGGATAATTGCATTTAATCTTACCTGAGAGAGATGATTTCTCCAATACAAGTTAACTTCTTACTTTAATTAGAATTAGAAACATTAAGAAGTTAAATTGACTGAAATCTCATTGACCCAAAATCATTATTTATTGAATCTAAAATAAAGCAAGCAGTAAACTAAAAGAAAACAATGTTTCATGTTCAAGGACTGAGAAATAAATAGAATCCATCAGAATTGAGGATGAGATATGTTTCTTTATAAATTGCAACAATGAATGTTCTCTTTGCTTCTTCCATTTTGAATTTATATCAGCCCCAAAATATTGAAATTGATTCAAAATTCCAAATAATGTAACAAATATGTATATGAAGAGGACTTGAATCTTTATATGATAAGTATAGAAATTCAGAATAAAAGAGGGTTAAAATATGAATTAAGTATCGGTACATTACATTTATTTGTTCCACATTCCTTATTAGTGAAGGAGATTGCTGAGAAGAGTAAAAGAAGTCCATGTACATAAACCATGAAGAATGTAGATCCCTTTAGTCAGAAAGTGATCTATATGAATGAATACTTGGATTTGACAAAACTATGATTGAAATACATCTAAGTTTTGGACCACCATGATAACATTAAAGTAATATATATATTCAAAAGATAATTAAATGAGACTTCATGTATGCATAGTGAAATATCAAAATGTAATGATCAGAGAACTGCGACGATTAATAACCCGATATTCTGAAGTTCTAAGTTTCCAAGTGAATCAAAGCAAAAGGTAAGAGCTCAAGTTTTCCAAAAAGTTTCAATGGACAAAAAATATATAAATAAAAAATCTTGCTTTATAATGTTTCCGACGACATTTGTTTTTATAAGTTTAATGAATTTTCACCTTCGATACAAGAAGTCTTGGTGTTTAGAATATTAAGGGCAGCAAGACCTGGAACACAATATTTTGTGTAACTTTTACAAACAAAACTTACGATATTGATTTTTCCTTATAACGAATGTTTGATAAATGTATAACGTAGAAATATTACCTTTATAATGTATCAAACATTCATGTATTAGAGGTAAAAGCTTCATAGGAGTTTATAAAGTAGATGTGATGTACTTCATCATGATAATTTGAAGTTTTGTAAAATTGATTGTAAGAGCATTTACATTTACCTGAAAATTTGTTTCGAGAAGAGGAATTTGAGATTTAATAAATATGAGAAAAAATCAAGTGTCAAATATCTCAAAAACTTTATGTGAAGCTGAAATCAGTTTTACAAAACTCTAAGACCACAAAAATCCAATGAATATAGTAAAATAGGGGTCATTTCCTTTTCTAAATGTGATGGAAAAGATATTGGAAATAAAAGGAAATGTCAAGCTCAAAGAAGTAAATCTTATAATTCATTTTAAATTATTCTGATATAATACAAACCCAAGAGTCTCATAAGCTAAGAACTTTAAAAGTCTGAGGAAAATATCGAAAAATGAAAAACAAAGGATCGTGATTACAAAATTTATCAATTAGAGGCTCTGAGTCCCTTTGGAAGAAATGAATATAACTAAAGGGAAAACAAATTAGAAAGTGTGATGCAATGGTTCAACTCATCTTGGAAAATTGTAAGATTTGGAACAAGCATAGATAAAATCACGGATAAGGTCATTCACTACAAGCATTTTTATGCGAAATTTCCTTGATTTGTAGCAATTTAAAGAAATAACGAGCACAAGCATTTCATTCTAGCTAGATCAATGAGAGGCAAAATACGAAAACATGTGTTCACATGATCTTTCATATAGGTCAGCGCCTCGTTGAATGTTTCACATCACAAATTTCTTTGCCATGCATAAATTAAAAGATACAATTTTCACCCTTGCCGATATGCGATTGCGTGTTATATAACAATTAAATGATAATGGCAGAGAGGCATATATCAACGTCTATCGCATCAAAGCATCTTAAAGCAAGGCTTCATTTGAGTTTTGCAATGTGATATAATTGTTACGATGGAAAAGTTACGATATGAGTTGATCTAGAGGAAGATACACAGATTCCTACCGTTGATGATTTGGCACCTGAATATATGAATGAGTTGCAGGAAGATACCATCTTGGACATGAAGGTTCACACTTCAAGGCATGGAGATGTTGAATATCTTCGAGTGGGACTCAAGGGCATGAATTGCAAGGTGAGGTGGATGGATATCAGAAGAGTGAGGGAGATATACCCTCACCTGATATCTGATTAAATCAAACTTTTGTTGGTCCAAAAGCTTTCAAGTGGAGAGGATTGATCCAGGAGGATCTTGCATCAGTTCAGATCGACATGGAAGTCCAATATTGTCTTCAGTTCTCCAGTGTTCCGGATGAAGGAGAGCCTTCAATTATATATGGTTTTTGTGTTAAAGGGTGGAAATTGTAATGTCATGGTGATTATGGTGAAAGTGGTGTTAGAAATTAAGTGGTCAATCGTAAACTTATGGTCCTAAACCTATGGTGATAGCGCGTTCAAACCTATGCTAAGTGTTAAGACCATGTAATGGTGCCAAACCATATGTAAAAATAATAAAAACCTAGCACAAACAAATGCAATGTTAAACATATGTTAAATTTTTTTTTTTTTGGACTATGGTAATAAACCATATTATAAAATAGTCAAACCGCAGCGAGGTTTTAATTGCGTGGAAGGAGTTGACCACAGGTGCAGTTGACATGTGAACAGTCAGAATTTTAAACGCATAGTTTTTGGATTTGACCGTTGGAAGACCGCAACAGTCGGAGCAGCTGTCACATGCGGATGAGGTAGACTGCACTGTTTAAAAAACTGCTAGAGTCTAGATGCAATATGGCAGTCAATCACTAGACCGCTGAAACAACCTGTCACATGGAGTTGTCAGCCATGCCACCATCAGCCAGAACCCTCAGGGTTTATTTTAGTCCAAAGTTTAAATTTGGGTTTTGTTGTGATATGCGTTATGTTTAATTCAACCACCATGTAACAAATCCGTAAGGTGTAACACGACCGTTGCAACGAGAGTTAATCACACTTAAATGCATTGAACCATAGGCTATGCTAAGTCCAAAGGGTTCAACCTGAACATGAATGGAATTATAAGTTTACACCATTGCTCCATGGATGAAGAAGGTAGTGCTTTTGAGCCTTTGTTCAGAATTGTGTGAAGAGAGGAGGCAATTTTCTTTCAGGTGTAGCTTGGTCGTCCAAAGGTGGAATTGGGCACCAAGATAGGCGTTAGAAAGCTAGGAGAGAGATTTTTTTGTTGACAGAGACCATAGGTGCTTGCGAGCATGTTTATTCTGGTGAATTTCTGTGTAAAGACTTCTTGGGATCGTTCGTTAATAAAATGGACGCCCATCTTGAAAGCGGACCTGGAGATGTAGTCCACTAGGGACGAAATCCGTAATCAATGTTTGATGTATTCTATCTCTTTTATTTGTTTTAAATTCATGTTTAATTGTGCTTCTTAAGTTATGGATTAAGTCTTAAAATCAATTGCTTTACTTCACTCTTCTACACTAAGCGATCAAGTTAACAATCAATTCACTTTGGAAAATATTCAATCCTATTTCAGATCTATTTCAGACCATGAGCATAGTCATATCGGAGATCAGAGTATAATTAAGCCAGAGATAGGAGATGCTGATATTATTCTTGCGATAACGAAAATGCGATAAATTACATGGCTCATTGGTGGGACCAACTTTGGGTTTTATAAGAGATAAAAAATCAGAATATTTAAGCACGAGATGTAACATTGTTGATATGCTGATGCGCGACGAAGAAAAAAATCGATAGTTTTATTGCGTGGATTTAATTTTATATCGGATATGGGACATTGGAATCTTTAAACATACGCCCCTACCCAACTTCCAACTTATGAATGGACACGATATCTTTCAGAACTGAATTTAAATGTTGTATCGGGTCCGGGGTTATGTGGACATTACAATTTTTAGCGAAGTCATTTTATCAGAGAATGAGAAAAAAGGAATATCGAAGGTCTTGCATCAGAGGTTTCCTATCGGGAATTATTAAGAGGTGCTTCCAATCAAATGTTGTGATATCGGAAGGAAAGTTTCATCGGAGATCGAAGGGAATGAGCATATCAGGGGATCAGATATATTTGGAGTATACTCTTTTGAGAGTATCCGATATGTGAATTACAATATATGACGTGCCATATGTGGGGATGGTGATTTCTTGAAGTATTTAATTAAAAAAGAAAGCAACTAATTTAACTTTGCTTTTTAAATAAATAAAACTTTAATATTTTAATTAATTATCGGAATATCTGATCGGAAAGTAATTTTATCATAGCTTTTCTTGTGAAGAGAGTTATGAAATCTAACGATCTAATATGATTCCTCCAAGAATTTATTAAGACTTATCAGTATTTCAATGAATAGAAGCAAAATTAGATAACTCTCAAATTTTAGACGAAATCATAAAGACTTCCCTGAACATGTTGCGGATTTGAAAATATTTGGTTGCCTGCTTATCTTAAGTCCCCATAATCAATTCAGTGAAGACCTACAAAAAAACAAAATAGAAATAAGAAACAACCTTTAAAAACTAAAGCAAACAATAGATGATGGTGAACATGTAAACACATACCTGGAAGAAATCTGACTTTAAAATTTACCTCATGAAGCTTAAAGTTCTCCCAATTTTTCTCAAAATTTGCATATGTTCAACATCACCTACTTATTTCATCTAAAAATGCTAAGTAATGAGTTTTCATATTGCATCTACTTGAAATTTACATCGGAAGACAAGAGTGGTAAAAATTAGCTCTTCAGAATTACTTGTGAATAAAAAATTGCCAAGTTGTAGAAAATTCTTGGAATTTCTTCATGTATGATTAATGTGATGAATTTTATGCATAACAAGACAATTACAGGCTTCACAAATATGTATGATTTGAATATTCAAGAGCTACTAAAATGTTCTAAGCTGCTTTTCCACAATTGAAAGGGGATGCCCATAAGAAATCAGATTCATTACTTGCTTTATTGAAAATATGAAATAATGAAATAGGTGTCAACATAAAAGAAATCTAGTCTAAATTAATTTATTCCTATTAATAAATAAACGAAAGGAAACATGACTAGGTATAGTCTTACTTCCAATGTAACCATGTAAGCATTTTAATTGCTACAAGTATGTACATGTCAAACATCAGTAACAAAAATACAAATATAATTAAACTAAGGAAATGAAATCTGAAAGCATAATGTACATTTATTGTTAGGTGCTTATTTACAATCACGTTCTTTTGAAATGTCCTTTCTGCTGGGCCTCTATTTTGCCTTGTTTTATATCATCTTTTACTCGAAATCACTTATGCTTTTGTTTAGCTTGAATAAGTCATTGTCATAGTTTTGTGCATTCTCGAAGATAATAAGTAATTATTTGCTATTCCTTTTTTTTAATGAGATTTAAACATTAAAGGCATATTTAATAATAGTTTGTGTGTTTGCAGGTTTACAAAGTTGGTTATATGCCTATTCTGATAGAGGTGAAGTTCCTGCACCACACATTCCTGCACTAGTACGAGAATACATTCCTGCACCAGCATTGAAAATAACTAAGTTTGCTGAAAATCCGCATAATTTCTAAATGGCAAAGTTTGACCTCGGTTTTTATGCAAATGGAGGTGAATTATGGAAATCCGAGAAAATGGGTTTTTCACAAATATAACCAATTACCCATAACCAAAACCGTTTCCTGAGATTCAAATCTTTCCAAAAGTTACGAATAGGTCTTTGAAGCACTTTTATAAAAAGAGATTGTTTTTTTCCAGAATTCTGGAAAACACAGTCAACAGTTTCCAGACTGCCAACTTCTGCCTCGGGTTTCGTGTAGATAAAGATGAACGAAAAAATTCTGCGACATGGGTTTTTTTCCCAGTATAGGAAATTGAGTATGTCACGAGCCGTTTTCCAAAATACGCAATGGTTGAGCAGATACGAAGGGGGGATTTAAGGCATTGTTAAAATTAACAAATTTTCCATAATTATAGAAAAAACCCAGAATTGGAAAATTCGTATTAATATTTAATTCTTTTAATAGGGGAACGGTTGTATTGATTATAAGATGCAATTAGAAATTGTTGGGATTCAATCCCGATATTCCTTGCAAAGGAATAGATTCTTTTAACCATTACGAAGGATTATAAAAGGGGATGATGCACGTAAAGAAAGGGACACACGACGAACGATGGAGGAGTGACGCTACAACAGCGTTGCTGTACCTTTGTTTTGCTGGTGTCGCCCAAAGCTGGGCTGGATATGTAATCATGCATGTATTTTATTTGAGGACTTAATAAGAAGAGCTCCGCCTTATGCTTCATGGATTTTATTCCTTTATGTTTGAACAGTTGATTAATTAACTAAGTGCTGAGTAGCATTTTTACATAAGAGGGAAGCGTGTTGGTTGGCTAGGGCTCA
Organism: Pinus albicaulis; assembly: GCA_034641835.2. Classification (NCBI taxonomy): domain Eukaryota; kingdom Viridiplantae; phylum Streptophyta; class Pinopsida; order Pinales; family Pinaceae; genus Pinus; species Pinus albicaulis. The sequence goes on along the minus strand of CM076575.1, from coordinate 60,755,546 downwards.
GCCAACCCAACACGCTTACCCCACTCTCTTTTCTGTTCTTGTAATTTATGTTTTTAAACTATCAAGTGTGATTTAATTTACAACATTTGAATTTATGTTTGAGTGAAAGCAGATTTGCTGCGTGAAGTAGTTAAGTTATTTTTGCACGGTTGATTTATTTCCTTTGCCTGGTTCGAGCAGGAGGAGTTACCTGCCCCAGTGCACGTTGGTGTGCTATTTATTTTCTGCATGATCTGGTTTATTTCCTTTGCCTGGTTCGTTCCTGCACCAGTACACATTGGTGTGCTATTTATTTTCTGTACATTGGTTTGGTTTCTCCCTGGTGCAAGAAGGAGAACTGTTCTCGCACCAACACGAGATAATATAATGCAGCAAGCCTTCCTAGCTTACTTCTAACAAATTTCTTGCTTTCAATCATATCTTAATTAAAAAAACCGTTTTCTTATTCTCTACAGATATTCATCTTTACTGATATATGATTTGGTTGTATCACACTGCAGTAATGAATCATTGATTTTAAGGATCAAACGTTAAGGTGCAAGAAGCTCGAATCGAGTACAAGAACCAATTTCTTGGTATTGGATCTGAGTGCTGCAGACTTGAGAAAGTTAAAAGCCTTGCACGAAGAAAAGCCTTTTTAGTAAAGACATTACTTTACCCTTTCTGCATAAATCGTTGATTCCTGCACTAGTGCAAGATTGATTTTCGCAAGAAAGATATCTTTATATATGTAAGATTGAAGGGGCCTATTTGTTGGAAACTGCTAAGGCGTCTTTGCTGAAGGAAATACATTCTCAGTAGCTAATCAATATTTGGATAGAGTGATTTCTCCTCTCTATTTCTGAATCTCTTTTGCAAGTACATTTCTTGTTCTAGCCTCAGATTGTTTTGATGGTTTGAGTTTCATCTTTCTTCTCTAAAGCTTGATTCTACAATTATTCTTTTCAAAAGTAGGAGTTGAGATTAGAAATATTCATACCATCTCTGGCATTGCCTGTGCTTCGTCTCTAAGTTTACGAATCCCCTGGGTTGACAATTAAGTGTTGAGGATTTTTACTTAAGTGTAATTCCTGCACCCAACATTTTGGCACCATTGCCGGGGAGGCGATTTGATTTGGTAATAATTTTCTATTGATGCAATAAGGGTAAGTCTGCCTTTATCTTTTTGTTTTTTATGCAAGTGTGGTGAGCTTTATTTCAGCCAATAACTTTTAAAATCAATTATCTTCAGATCCTAATCTTTAACGTTATATCATTTTTGAGGTGTTATAAGAACCCCTGTTACTAATATGTGTGTGGAGACAGGGACTATCAATAAACCAGATGGACTTGAAGATGATAAATATGAAGGAACTCTCATAAGCCCTAGCAGCTGATGGGATCTGGACCTCTACCTCTCAGGAAGAGAAATTTTTGACAATATTCAAAAGCTTGTCCATTTATCCACCACCACAAGAGGATTTGGAAGTCTCTTTTGATTTCCCTGACCAATCATCTAAGGAGACAAATGAATCATGCACTATAATCAATGGAGAACATCCACTGGAACTTGAGATCGAAGAGTTCTTGATATGTCTATTAGTAGATCCAGAATGTAATCAAGAGACTACTCACCCTAAAAAGAATAATCAACATGACATGGAAGAAGAGGATGAGCAGCATGCACCAAATCAAGAAATGGACCAAGAATACCATGATCATATCGAACATTGGTTCCGAACAATGAATCAAGCGAGGGAGTATTCTTTTCTTTTAAAACTCTTGTTGTCATATCAAGTACATTGGTTTGTTTTTCATGCTCATGTACACTTTCAAGTTTGTATGATAAATTTGAGCATGAATATATATTTTCACTTGATCCGCACATGGCTTCATTGGAAGTATGCCTACACTTAAAGTTGATATTTCTCTTTTTAAAAATAGGGTAGGGTAATGAATAAAGATGAATAACAACACCCTTGAACTTGTGATTCCATAAAAGCACAACTTTTGAATTTTTTTTTTTATTACACATTCTCATGGTAAAACTTGTCAAAAGTTATTTACACTTAATGCTTCATATTTTTAAAGTGACTTTGATTGATATGTATTGTTATAAGTTACATGTAATACTTTTCTCTTATTCTAAAAAACTACCATCCAAAAAATCTTTTCAAATTCATCTTCGAAGGGACCAGTGAAAAACCTCCTACGGTGGACCACGCCTACAAAAATCTAATAAGCTTTCATAAAGAACCCTAGCATGATAAACTCAAGGAATCTTTTTGGTCATTATCTGAGATGTTTTTTTATAAGTTCTTAGGGTAGCATGACCAACCAGTAAAGAATAAACTTTTCACGCCATCCTGCACTCTTAAGGAGTAGATTTGCTTCCCCACCTATTAAGTAATCCATCTTGGGTTAATCACAATCAGAGTTTTTTTTTTTTAAACATAAACGAATTAATTGAAGGATAGGAGGTCTCATTGTGAGCCGACCTACTATGGTCATGGGTCCTAAGGAAGATGACATTACCGCATTGGTCACCAAGCCAGGGTAATGGCTTTCAGTTGGAAAACTGGAAGACGAGAGGTCTCATCGCGAGCCGACTCATTCATTCTTGTTAGTTCTCGTGAATGGCGTTGTCGTTAGTTGGTTACCAAGCCAGGACAACATCCTTCAATTAAATTATAAAAAGATAAAAATTAAATGCTCATAAATAACTCTGAATCTATATCTAATAGGTGGGACAAAATCATTTTGTAAGGTTAAAAGGTATCCCTGTCAAGGCTATGGACGCCTGCTGGCAGCAGGGCCATGCCTGTGGTATTAAAGTTGGCTCTACACTATAATTTACTTGGTTGATTTTGCTTTCTGTGAAATCACTACCAATCTCTTCGAGAATGGCTTTTAAATCCTTCCGTTGTTATGCCTTGGAGTTCTATCTTTTTGAGATGATTTTTTTTTTTTTTATGGACGCGGGGACCCTTAGTGCTGGTAATTCACTGTGCCTAGACAAGAGAAGCTTTAACTATACATGGATGATGATAAAATAATCATTATGGGAAGGTATTACCATGTCTACCTGTAACACCATATCGTTTAAATCATGTCACTCATGTTTATAATGAGGATGTTAAAGTGAAACTTTTGATCACGGATGCCTTCGAGATATTATTTTAGAAAATTTTAAAAGTTGTCTATTTTTCTCAAGCATGCACCATCCTTGCAATTCGGTTTTTTTGTGTGATAAATTTTCTTGGAATTAGTATAAATAATCAAAGAGTCCAGCAAACACTTTGTTCTTGAAACAAGCTTTATCTAGCATAGGAAATGTGATCACATAGGATTGCAGGAAATATCATTACGAATGCCCATAAATGTTTTTAATCTTGCTTTTTGCAAGGGAGCAACAACTTGACAATTGATTTCCTTGCATGAGGACATGCAAGAAGGTCAGCATGGGGGGATGTTGGGCCTCTGTTTTACCTTGTTTTATATCATCTTTTACTCGAAATCACTCATGCTTATGTTGAGCTTGAATAAGTCATTGTCATATTTTTGTGCATTCTCGAAGATAATAAGTAATTATTTGCTATTCCTTTCTTTTAATGAGATTTAAAAATTAAAGAAATATTTAATAATAGTTTGTGTGTTTGCAAGTTTACAAAGTTGGTTATATGCCTATTCTGATAGAGGCGAATTTCCTGCACCACACATTCCTGCACTAGTATGAGAACACATTCCTGCACCAACATTGAAAATCACTAGGTCTGTTGGAAATCCGCATAATTTCTAAATGGAAAAGTTTGACCTCAGTTTTTATGCAAATGGAGATGACTATGGAAATCCGAGCAAATGGGTTTTTCACAAATATAACCAATTACCCATAACCAAAATCGTTTCCTGAGATTCAAAGTATTCCAAAAGTTACGAACAGGTCTTTGAAGCACTTTTATAAAAAGAGACTGTGTTTTCTAGAATTCTGGAAAACATAGTCAATAGTTTCCAGACTGCCAACTTTCGCCTCGGGTTTCGTGCAGATAAAGATGAATGAAGAAATTCCGCGACATGGGTTTTTTTCCCAGTATAGGAAATTGAGTATGATTCGGGCTGTTTTCCAAAATACACAATGGTTGAAGAGATACAAAGGGGGGCTTTAAGGAAGTTTGTTAAAATTAACAAATTTTCCAGAATTATAGAAAAAAACCCATAATTGGAAAATTCTTATTAATATTTAATTCTTTTAATAGGGGAACGGTTGTACTGATTATACGATGCAATTAGAAATTGTTGGGATTTAATCCCCATATTCCTTGCAAAGGAATAGTTTGTTTTAACCATTACAAAGGATTATAAAAGGGGATGATGCACGTAAAGAAAGGGACAAATGACGAACGGTGGGGGAGCGACGCTACAGCATCGTTGCTGTACCTTTGTTTTGATGGTGTCGCCCAAATCTGGGCTGGATATGTAATCACGCATGTATTTTCTTTGAGGACTTAATAAGAAGAGCTCTGCCTTATGCTTCATGGATTTTATTCCTTTATGTTTGAAAAATTGATTAATTAACTAAGTGCTGAGTAGCGTTTTTACATAAGAGGGAAGCGTGTTGGTTGGCTAGGGCCCAAGCAACCCAGCACGCTTACCCCACTCTCTTTTATGTTCTTGTAATTTATGTTTTTAAACTGCCAAGTGTGATTTAATTTGCAACATTTGAATTTATGCTTGAGTGAAAGAAGATTTGCTGCTTGAAGTAGTTAAGTTATTTTTGCACGGTTGATTTCTTTCCTTTGCCTGGTTCGAGTAGGAGGAGTTACCTGCCCCAGTGCATGTTGGTGTGCTATTCATTTTCTGCACGATCTGGTTTATTTTCTTTGCCTGGTTCGTTCCTGCACCAGTGCACGTTGGTGTGCTATTTATTTTCTGCAAATTGGTTTGGTTTCTCCCTGGTGCAAGAAGGAGAACTGTTCTCGCACCAACACTAGATAATATAATGTAGCAAGCCTTCCTAGCTTACTTCTAATAGCTTTCTTGCTTTCAGCCATGTCTTAATTAAAAAAACTGTTTTCTTATTCTCTACATATATTCATCTTTACTAATATATGATTTGGTCGTATCACACTGTAGTAATGAATCATTGATTTTGAGGATCAAACGTTAAGGTGCAAGAAGCTCGGATCGAGTACAAGAACCAGTTTCTTGGTATTGGATCTGAGTGCTGCGGACTTGAGAAAGTTCAAAGCCTTGCACAAAGAAAAGCCTTTTTAGTAAAGACATTAATTTACTCTTTCTGCATAAATTATTGATTCCTGCACTAGTGCAGGAAGACTGCTTTAGTGCAAGATTGTTTTTCGCAAGAAAAATATCTTTATATATGCAGGATTGAAGGGGCCCATTTGTTGGAAACTGCTAAGGTGTCTTTGCTGAAGGAAATACATTCTCAATAGCTAATCAATATTTGTCTAGAAAGATTGCTCCTCTCTATTTATGAATCTCTTTCGCAAGTACATTTCTTGTTCTAGCCTCAGATTGTTTTGATGGTTTGAGTTTCATCTTTCTTCTCTAAAGCTTGATTATGAAATTCTTCTTTTCAAAAGTAGGAGTTGAGATTATAAATATTCATACCATCTCTGGCATTGCCTGTGCTTCATCTCTAAGTTTACGAATCCCCCGGGTTGACAATTAAGCGTTGAGGATTTTTACTTAAGTGTAATTCCTACACCCAACACTTTCCAATTGAATTTCGATTAGATCATAGAAATCTTGATGGATTGCCATTATTGATTAGGATAGGTTTAAAAGAGAAGATGGAATTCCAAATTGTGGAATTGATCTTTTAGAAACAATGGTCTGTATAATTTTGTTAGTGTTATGTTCAAGTGTTAAATTATTAATGACATTTGGTGAAAGCCAAATATTTTTCAAATGGATCAATGAAAAATGGATGGAAGTCTGATAGATCCAACAGAAGAATATTAATTGAATTAGATTGTTGGTCATATTGTGTAAATACACTCTCTTGTTAGCATTGCTTTTGAGAAGAAAGAAGTAATTGATAAGAAATTAACATCAATTGGAATTTGTAGTTTATAAATAGCTCTTAATGTTTATGATTATAATTTGAATCTTCATTTTTCCATTCAGGTAATGCATAAATTGAGTGTTTAATATTGAGCTACTCAATATGCTAGCACAAAGTATCTAAAAATAGAAAACTAAAAACATAAAATAAATCTGAAGTTAAACAAAATGAATGACAGAATAATATCAAAATTGAATCATAGTTTACACTAGTGTTACAATTATTGTTACAACACAATTGCGACTTTTTAAAACAATTTCCTCTTGACAAGAGTTGGGAAAAATAATGCTATTAGAATGATCACTGATACCAACTTGTGAATTCGAAAGAGGGTTATGACGAGCTTGATTGTCATATAAATCATGGATTGGAATGGTTTCTTGAATGTTGAAACCATGAGTATGATCAATTGTTTGAAAATGATAACTATTTGAAACAATTTCTGAATTAAATCATTCTTCATTTTCAAAAGTGATTTGACTTTGATCATGAGGATTCAGTTGTGAAGAAGATAATTAAATATCCTCAATGTCAAAGTAACTATCATAAATGAAATTTCTTTCATTAGAATTCCCTTCGGTCTCACCTAATGTATCAAAACAAGAAGGAATATTCAGCTTGTGTTCATTAATTCTAGAAGAATGATCAATAATTAATTATCTATCTTGATAAAAACTAATCCACAATTCATTTAGACTAGCCTTTCTGTTTTCTGAAATACCTTGAAAGTGATGAGAGGATAAATTGCTATTAGAAAAATTATCAAGATAAAGGGAAAAATATGAATCCAAAACAATGCATTTGAAAATGTCTTTATTTGAGAACTCTTGTGCATTTTCTTCATTGCAAATTTCAGATTTAAGATCATGGCTAATTGGGTTTTCTTGAAGAATGTTGCTTTTCTGTCCTGAATTTGGCATTCGCTCATCGTAAAAGAATTCAGAAATTTGTATAGTTGATTGTGTATTATTGGAAATTTTAATTGTTGCTTGTACTTGCTAGATTATGCTCTGATTTTCTGATTCTAACTCACACTGATTTTCAGACTTCAAAGCGGTATCTTCTTCAAGATTGTTGCTAGTATCTTCTTGCGGCTGATTAACGAAAATTTCCAATCTTTGCGATATTGGTTTATTAACATGATTATCATTAATACCGTAAGAGGAGTATACTAAATTTAAGAATTTATCATACATGGCGAAGCCACTTCATCATGATTGGTATGCACCTCTATGTTGGAATTCTCAATTATGTTAATAGAATTGCCAGGTGATCCAATTTTGGATTCTCAGATTTGTATCGAAATTACAAAATGACCAAGGTGGTCATTTTGAAATAAGTAATTATTGATTTTGTAATAAAACAGGTGGAGATGAAAATGTTTCAACCAAGATGGTCATGTGTACAAAGGATTCATCGACTCAAGTTAAAATGTTCGGCGTGACTTCGATATCAGCATCGGTGTTTTTCTAAAGTCAAAGCTGTCGTCAAATAAAATTCGTCATTATGTCAACTTGTGACATAAAACACATCAAGTCATGATTGTAAAAAATTAAGGAAAAACAATATCCTAAGTCTTAAGAACATATAACACTATAGATGTAAAGTGTTGAGGTAGGCGAAAATGTCAAATGTCTCAAAGGTTATTCGAAATTCCAAGTTATAAACCTTAAGGGAAAAGAAATCCTAAGGTAAAAGGACTAAACCTAGTTTACCTAACCTAGGTCTAAATCCTAAGATCAAAAGACTAACCCAAGTCTAAAGCATGATACAATTACACCTAAGCTTAAAAGGAAAAACCTAAGTGTCAGGTTTATAAATAAAACTTACAAACCTATAGTGCAAAACCTATGTGATAACCTTTATTAAAAGGTTCGGGTCACAACTTTCGGGTTTGTAAACAAAGGTGCAAATCATGTAATAAAACTTTACCTTAAGGTTCGGGACAATCGTCGGGTTTTAAAATATGGAGAAATAAAGTTTAACCACAGCGCTAGACTGCGTCAAAAGCTTCATGTGACAGGTCTGCAGAGTCAAGGTTTGAAGTCAGGCAGTGGAAACTTGTGGTGTCGAAGTTCCACATCATCAAACCGTCGGGGTTTTAAGTTTGTAAGCCAACCAAATAGCTAACCATCGGAAACCTGTAGTCATGTGACAGTAATACAGAGGTAAGGTTTACTGTGTTAATAAGTTGCGAATGGAACCATGATGTCAAAGTTCCAGGTGTTTGAACTGTCGGGTTTTTGAGCCGCCAATATTATATGCCAACTGTGCCCGCGTCATGTGAATGCAGTGGCGGATAAGGGTAGCAACTGTCAGGATAAGCTGCCAACTATAACTTAACTGCCGAGTCTTCATTAAATGTCAGCTACCAAAGCTTGATCACATGCCGATAGTCAGCAAACCATGTCGGGATAAGCTGCCAGTTGTGCTATACCGCTGGAGCTACAATAAATGTCTGCCTGTTCACATGTCGCAGGCAAAGATCCTCCGCCTGGTTAGCTAGCCGTAAAGGCTAAAATGATATAATAAAGTTTGTAATTGGGTTTTATGCGTTGTATTTGAAACAACACCATTATACTAAATGAATAGAAACCCGAGAGCACTTATGTTAATAACTAAGATGCCGGGGAAAAGATAGAGAACCATTAATTCAATGGTTAAAAATGGAAAATCAAATCCTCTTTGAGATAGGGAGAGGTTCTATTGCCATGTTTATATGCACTCCCCTTAAAAAAGAAAGAATGGTTGTTTTTTAAGGGAGAGAGGGACATGAGAGAAAAAGAGTGAGTTATTTCAGCTTCAGGAAGAAGAAGTGATTACTCTTAAGAAGATTGTCTCAAATACGTGGTGGAGAGTTTTGGTTTGCAAGTACATTGAAGGAGGAGAGCTCATCCTTTCTTGCATAGCTTCAATATTGAAGTACGTTGTTGATCAACATGATCTACTTATATATTCCAAACTCTACTCAGCCACCATATTTATCAAGATCTTTTAAGCTTCAGTTCTTTAGATTAAGTGTGCAATTCATCCTCTTCTTTTCTTGGTTGTTGGAAGAAAAGAATCTGCATTCAGTTAGCCTCTTCAAGAGATGATCCTTTTCTGCAAACATCAGTAGTGCTTCTTGACACTCTTCAATTGATGATTCTTTGTAGTCTTATTTCCTTTGGCTTAAGCAATACAACAAACGCATATTTTTGAGGCAGACCTGGAGACGTAGTCCATGAGGGACGAACTCCGTCACAAAGCTTCGTTTGTTTTATGGTATTATTTATATGCATCATGTGTATTTGTTAAGACATAACATAAACAAGTTTATACTTAAAAATATTTGGTGCTAACAGTTAATTTTGTTTCAAAAGTAACTGTTCAGTAAAATACTTGCCATTCACATATTGTATAAGAGCTAGGAAAGATCTTGTCAATTCCACATTTTAGATCACCAGGAGATTGAGTGAAGCTTGAAATGATTTCACATGGTTTATCAATAGGAAGAAGAGAGAAAATGTGTTCAAACCAATCTAATAATTTCTCTTTCAAAATTTTGTCTTCAATTTTAAATTTTAAACAATTTAAATTAAATCTAATGAAAAAATAAATTAAAGGCTCACTTTCAAACCGTCGTAGATCTTCAGTTTCGTAACATATTTGTTCGTAGTCATAGCGATGAAATTTACAAAGGAACATTGTAATAATATTATCCCAACTATGAATTTAGGCAACTAGAAGTGATTGACACCAACTTTTTGCTTTTGCCAAGAATGTAAGAGTAAACATCCTGCATAAAATACCTTCATCAGTTTCTTAAAAATCAGAATTTGTAAAATTTTGAGTAAATTGAAAGGCATAATCAAAAGCAGAAGAATTCCTCTTACCATTAAACTTTACTCGAGACAAGAGTCTTACTATTTTTGGTGGAGTATTGGAAGATGCACGTCCATAAATACAACTCCAAATTGGAAGTTTTAGAGGAGCCATTGTGATAAAAATGAAATGTTAGAATACAAAGACTCTAATAGACAACAAGTTTCAGGCCCTCCTTCTAGCGCCAAAATGTTGATGCCTCAAAATTCGCTGCAACAACATGTGGGGATGACCACCCAGTCCAGACCTTAAAGTAATTCCTTTTCTGTTTTGAATGGTGGTTCCGACTGGTTTAACTAGGTCCAATTACCTTCTCTCAATCTCCAATGGCTTAAAATATAACTTTTGCCTACCAATGGAAAAGAGGAATCAGATCATCTCTCTTGTTGATCAGGCAAGAAAGTGATCCTTAAGATAATTTGGGGCTCAGCCAAGCCACAACTAAAGTTTTTCCTCTTTTGGAAGATGTCTTCTAGTAATGTAGAATTAAATCTAAATGCAAAATTATTCTAAAATGAAAGCAAAAGGAACTTTATACTAATCCTATCTGAATTAGGCAGATATAGATCTAACCCAACCGAGAGAAAGATATTTAAATGATTGGGATTTAAATATGTCTAGCTTATAATGAATATCAAGCTAATGGAGTAGTTCAGTAGATGACATTGTGTATACCAAAACACATTATATTCAGAGACCTCTTAACTCAAATAATCAACCAACAACATTTGGGAAGTAGTTCATAAAATGATATTTATTGTTAAATCAATAATTCAAATAATTAAACAATAATATGAGGAAATAGTTCACAACATAACATTGTTTGTTAAATCAATTATTAAAAGAGAGATTTTTGAGTAAATAGTTACTCAGAAATCAGAATTCAACCCATAAAAGCAGAGATAAATAATAACATATAATTGAGACACATTACTCATATCAACAATAGTGCACAATATGAACAAAATGAGACATTCTTGCCATCATAAAATGAAACTAGTATTTAAAACAATAGTATTAGAAATACCGATTTAATGAATCCATTTCTCTGGCTCTAGTCTCCAACAATCATTTATAATGATTGAACTTTTGCTTTTAAAACGAAATTTGCAACAATACAAACTTCGTTCTCCATACATGATTCATCATGCAAAGGAAAAATCCTCAATAATCCCCAGATCTGAGTTTCATCTCCTCTACCCTACAGCTCTAAATTATCTATACAATAGCGCCTTCAAGTATTCCTGAATTGCAGAGAAGAGGAGCCCCTTATTACATTCTACAATCTGTTATTTATAATATTTACAAAAGAATTCCTCAATAGAAAGTTGTTGAAGAGTGATTCTGCTCAATCAATTTTCATTGGCTCAAAATCATATTATTCAATTGTTGGAACATTCTTATTGATTGAGAGATTCTTCTTCTCATCTCTTCAAATTGTTTCTGTGCAAAAACCAATCGATAATTTAATTTAAATGGAAATTGAAATCAAAATGCTAAATCTAGAATTAAAACAAATCCAATCAAAATTTAATTAAATAAATAATTGAAAAGGAAATCTGAGCTTTCTATTAATTCATGTGATGATTTAATTGGCAAAGGAGAACATAGACGAATGGATCTGCACTCAGAAGAAGCTGTGGACAAATGATAATGCTGAAAATTAAATAAATGATCAAATATGGAAATGAAACTACTTCAGAAATGTTATCCCCAATTTTATCTATCCAATGAGCCATCATGGCCCTCATTTGGCCAAGTAAAATTCAACTTATGAGCATTTAAAGTTGAAGAATGAAAACTGCCAGAATTCTAGAAATTTTGTTGTGTGGTCTAAAAATCAGAAATTTTTAATTAAATTCTAATCCAAAATTGGATTATAGTTTTTAATTAATTAATTAGTTGTAATTAATTGCATCTACATTATTAAACTCAATTAATTATAATTATATATTAACACAATCAAATTAATTAAAAAAATTAATTTCATCATTAATTAAAATATTATTATATTAATATTCTAATTGTATTATATAAAAATTATAATTAATATATAAAGATTATAATGTTAATATAACATTATATAAAAAATTCAAAATACAAAATTTTTAATAACATTTACGTATTAATATGAGGGTGGAGGGTATGGAGTTATAAGGAGTGGAGGGTATTGAGGGATAAGGGAAGTCGAATAAGGGATGAGGAGAGGTGGAAGGAAAGTGATGTGAGGGTGAGGTAAGGCGAGTGAGTCCGGAGTTATAAGGTGGAGAGAAACCTTATGATAAAAAAATTAACTTCAGTATAAACCAAATCGCAATTTCAATATCGGCTTTTTTTAAAACAAGCGCATAAAAAATTTTGTTATTTGCGATATTTGTTTTGCGATGTATCACAATCACAATATCGCATCACAAGTTTTGATCCTAAGGTTTTAAAATCACAATTATTTTTTGGAGTGCATTTTTTATTTCAGCACTTTTGAAATTGAGATTTTTGGAAGGAAAGAGGTAATGTGAAGTGGGTCCCACATTGAATTAACAATCCTACAAATTGGAATATAGTCATTTTGCAATTTTGAGATTCTGTGCTTGGAAATTTGTTTTAAAATAATGCATTGGAGTAAATTACCAAGATCTCGAAACATGTTTACATATGTTGTACAATTTAGCTAGGTCATTTTGTAGGACATTTAGTGAAAAATGAAAGAATTAGTAAAAATTAACTAAGAGTTAATATTCACAATGAATGACTATTTTAACTGCAAAAATTGAAATACATACATTTATTTACATTTTTAAATCTAGGTGCAAAATAATGATCAAAATTCAAAGGAGTGCCATTTGCAAACCAATTGACCAAACGAGGTGAAAAAAGTATCGATGGAAAGCTTGCTAAAAATTGAATGTAAGGAAACGATCAAAATTAAAATCCTACATGTTAAGTCCCTATATTAATAGTGTAGTCCCTTATTATGTTAGTGTATCCCCCCTTATTGTTATTGTTGTACCCCTGTAACCCCCATATTGTTATTATTGTGCCCTTACATTATTATTGTTAGGTCGACTAGGGTTACATTGTGGCCACACTAGGATTACAATGTGGCCCCATGGACTCCTATATATAGAAAGGAGGTTTTTTCATTTGTATCATCCAAGAATTGTTCATTCATGTAATGTATTGGAGGTTTCCCTCTCGAAGTGACTTATTTCTAAGGTGTTGATATCTTTTTTCTTCTATTTTTGGAGCTGGTTTCACAACATTTGGTATCAGAGCTTTGGATTCTAGGGTTTCACTGCTCCAAACAGATCATCATGGAATTTTTGCTATAAATTTTTTTATACGAAGGTTCAGAGGCTGAAATTTTTAGAGTGCGAAGCCGAAATCCTGAAGAAGATCGTTACGAAATTTTAGAGCTTGTTTCACAATATTTTCGAAGATATGATCTATGGAAGTTATGGCTTTTTGTAGGTTCTTGGATTTAACCTAAAAAGGTCATCGCGGAAGTTTCGCTATAAATTTTTTTCTACGAAAATTTAGAAGCTGAAATTTTTAGAGAGTGAAGCCGAAATCTTGGGGAACATCTTCACAAAATTTTAGAGCTTGGTTTGAAATATTTTCGGAGATATGAGCTATGGAAGTTAGGTTGTTTTCAAGCTCCCGAATTTCATTTTAAAGAGGTGATCGTGGGAAAATATTCATAACTCTCTCTCTGAGCATTGTATTGGAATTATGTAAAAAGTGGCTTGAAGTACACAGACTGTAGTTTCCTGTCTATCAATTTCAGAGTGGAAGGAGGAAACAGTTACACGTAGCAAGTCATACAAGTTCGCTCTACTGAACCATTCCATAATTAGGCCATCGTAGGAGATTGGGCACAACTTTGCCTTCAAGAATCCAAATCAGGTCAGACTTGTGGCATTCAAAAGAGAATTCAGAGGTCTACTTCGGTGTAAAATTTCAGATATTGAAGATCCAAAATAATATATATAATTCAGCTTCAATATCAAGCTCCTCAAAAGCAAGAAAAAGTTGTGTATTTGGTTTTTAAAATTGCATAACGTTTGTTTGAAAAAGCAGTTTGAAGTGATTCCAAGGGCATATTTTAGAATTTTTATCAGTATTGGGTTCTATAATGGCTCCAAAAAATAATTCCATGCCCATTAAGCCCTCACAAAGATATACTATGACGCATGAAGAGGAATCATTGCAGTATGAGATATCAAAATTACAATACCAAGTGCAACAAATTTCGATCTTACAAAGAGCAACCGAAGATGACAAAAATGGTTTAAAAGAAGAAATGGAGGCTAATTTGGATGGTTTGAAAAATCAAATAATAGTTAATATGGATGATAAATTAGTGAAAGATCACATCGAGCATCAACAACAAGTTCTCCAACTCTCAAAGGATAACCTAACTTTGGTGCAGAATCTAATGAAACAACAGGAAGATCAACATCACATTGAAAGAAGTTCTGAAGCAGTCACAAAAACAAGAACTCGACAAGTACGATCAATTTCAGAGTATCTTAGCAAGTGGAAGAACTTTCCTGTAGAATATTCCACATGGGAGTATGATAATTTTATACAGAAGCATCAAGAAATAATCAAGCGTTGAGGACAACACTTGTTTGAAGGAGAGGGGCATGTGAATTCCCTATATTAATAGTGTAGTCCCTTATTATGTTAGTTTATCCCCCCTTATTATTATTATTGTACCCTTGTAACCCCCATATTGTTATTATTGTGCCCTTACATTATTATTGTTAGATTGACTAGGGTTACATTGTGGCCCCACTAGGATATACATTGTGGCCCCATGGACTCCTATATATAGAAAGGAGGTTTTGTCATTTGTATCATCCAATAATTGTTCATTCATTTAATGTATTGGAGGTTTCCCCCTCGACGTGGCTTATTTCTAAGGTGTTGATATCTCTTTTCTTCTATTTTTGGAGCTGGTTTCATAACACAACAAAAATGAAAAATGGGAAAATTGTAGGATGATTAATCTTAATGAAAATCATAAATGCCGTTTTGCCAAAATTAAATAAAAAGGGTCCCCATTATTTGAAGTAAATAATTCAAAAATGGGGGGTGTTGGGTTTTCCCTACAACAATTTCATAGTTATGTCCTATATTTTTTTGTTAAGTTACTCATATATGTTCAATTATGCCTTATAATTATGTCTTACAATTTTTTTTATTTACTCATATATGTAATAATTATGTATTGTATGTTCAATCAAATATGTAAGTACTAGGTCAAAGCTATGAATGTATATATTGAGGCTCTTATCGATGAGTTAGTGGAGTTATGGAATAGTGTAATTATGTATGATATATCTATACCAACAGTTGCACAAAGGGAATTTGAATTCCATGCAATGCTTGTATGGAAAATTCACGATGCCCCAGGGCTAACACATTTGTGGTATGTTATAACGTTACCTTGCACTTTAATAATGTTTAATTTTATGAAATTCATTTCAAGTATGTTTTTTAAATAGTTCGACCTTCATTGTACATACTTAAAATAATTGATTTAAAAATCATTCCATTTCTTGCAGGTGTTCAAACAAAGCGTAAATTTTCTTGTCTAATTTGTGGTCCCAAGATGAAATCTCTTTGTTAAAGAAGCTTAGAAAATCAGGTGTTTGATGAGTATATGCACTTCCTTTCTAAGAACTAAAGGTATCGAAGTACTAAAAACCATATTTTCAATGGGAAAGAAGACTTTGGATTAAAACCACAGAGAATGACACCTCGTGCATGGAAGTTACAATATAATAGAGCCTCTCAAGGCATGGATCGAATTGTCTATGTATCAATATACAAATATGTATAAATATACATGATATGCTTGGATTATTTTATCTTTTTATGGAATTTTCTTCACTATACTAATTGACAGGTTATATTGTTGTTATAATATGTTTACTTTTGATTCACGTTGTAGGTCTTCAAGGCATTAATAACATGGCACTTCCATGAGGAATGAAAAGTTATCTCGAGAAATTCAATAGACTCCCCTACTATGAGCACCTAGAAATTGTTCATTTGTTTGATGCAATGCACATCGGGAAGAATGCAACAAATACCTTATGGCAGATCTTAGATGGAAGGAGAGATAAATATTTTTTTTAAAGATTTGTAATGACATTAAGGAGGCTGGCCATGCATCACAAAGTGAAATTCACTCAAGTAGCGATGGATACAACCAAAATATAAGCACCCTTCCATGGTTATTGACATAGCAACAAAGTAAGCATGTTAAAGAGGTTATTTAAAAAAAAAATTCCAACAGGATTTTCTTCAAACATATAGAATATCCTAACAAAGAAAGGTGAATTAGTTGGGGTAAAAACTCATGATTGGCATACGTTCATTAAGGTAATTATTTTCGTGTATATATATTTTATACATTAGTGAAACATCTTGTCTATTGTTTATTTCTACTAATTTGGGAAAAATAATGATCGATCATTGTTTTTGTTACAATAATTTCTACCTTTATCTCTCCCAAAAAACTTTGACAAAAATGTGAAACAAGTTATATATGATCTTGGAAAATACATGAGGTAAGTGGAGATTTATGTGCAATGTGTAATTTGTTCAATAAGTTGTCATGTCACATATTTTTGACAACATATGTTTTTCTTGTCATCATTACTATATTATACTTTTTTTGTTGAAACCTGTGATTTTCTTTCTTCATTTGTAGATGGTTGTCATCTAAAGAAATCGATAAAGAAGATCTAAAGTATTGGAGAAAATAAATTCCTCGTCTAATGTGTGAAATGAAAAGTATCTACCTTTGGAATTTTTCAATGCATAAGAACACTACCTCATACACCAATTCAAGGAGATTGAAAAGTGTGGACATGTACACACAAGATCAATGTGGATGGTTGAGAGGCACTTGAAATCACTGAAGGATTTGGTCAGAAAAATAGCAAGTCCTGATAGTTCTATGGTATGTAAAACCATGGTTTATATTCGCCAATATAGTGATGAAATAGGAAAAAAGTATTAATTAATTGGATCACATTTCGGATGTCTACTCTGTGGACGATTTTGAAGGGGAGCACCTAATGGGGAAAGGTAGAATGAGCAAAGTGAGATGCAAGTAGATAGTAGAGTTTTATAACACATTTTACTTTTTTGTTTTTATGTATATCGTACTTATTTAACTTTTAGTCTTCCTACATAATCCATTATTATGAAGGTATAACATGGTAACTAGTTATATATATGTGAATTGTTTCATTTTAATACAATCGTTCTAGAGTGGGATGTAATACTTTTATACATTGTGAACAATAAAGATGGGACGAAGGTATGGATTGAAAGATGCAAACAAGCGAATAATGGTAGGCTATCATGGTATGGTGTGTCTTCATTGGTCAAAGAAGCTTAGTGTAGTGGACATACCAATCTTACAAAAAGGAAAATTGATTTAGCATATGGTTTAAAAGATTATCAGGCAAGCATATTCACCCATACTCTTAGTTTTTTACAATTATATTGATGCATATAGCGTATTTTTTTCAAAAATTTCAAAATTTGTAAGTATAAATATGCATGCTTATCAATTGACAATGCATTTTTTATGTGTTTGACGTATTGTAGTTGAAACACCACAAAAAAATGTGGTGCAATGGCCACAAATTTCACATCAAAATGTTGGATGAAAAGATGAAAACTTATGATGATGGAATAACTGCAATATTTCAAGTTATCAATGTTTCCTCTAGAGGTGACTGAGATCCAGAACTCTATGAGAATCAATACTATGGGTATCTGCATGATATACTCGAGTGTGAATTTGAATCCTTCAAAATAGTTGTGTCCGATGTCAAATGGTTTAGGCTACGAATCCATGAATGTGACCCTAATAGAACTGTTATTGAGCATGCTAATAGGTTACCATGTTTTATACAAGGAATCTTGAGCCAAGATTAGAGTGATATTTTCTTCCAAGTCAATGTGAACAAGTATTTTATATAGACATTCTAAGTAAAGCGGGTTGGTCATATGTTGTTAGATATGATCCCAGAGAAAGGCCCATAAAGTATAATGTAGCGGAAGAAGATGAAATTGAAGAAGAAGATGATGTAGAGGAGCAGGGGGTTCATGCAGTGTCAGAAAAAGATGTCAAATAAGTTAAAGGAACATATGTTAATTGAGACAATGTTAATTTGGACGAACTATATGATATTGACGTTGTGTCAGATGAAGAACTTGAAGAAGTTGAACCAAATTTAGAAGAGAATGTTGTAGATGATGATATAGACGATGATGATGATTGTAGAGAAATAGTTTGGATTTTCCATAGTGGTATGTGAAATATGTCGACGTTTCGAATCCCAAAGAGGATCCAGATGATCATATAGACGATGAAAATTATGTTGATATGGTGAATCCTTTGTACATGAATTATGGACTAAATGATATGGACGAGGCAGAATATTAATGCTACTAAAATGTTGAAAAGTACGAGGTATGTATTTATATGTTTTCATTTTTTTTGTTCTATTTTGTTCACCTTAAATTTTTATTTTCCTAGTTTTTATGTTTGGATGTTACCGTGTTTCTTTCAAATATATTATAGTAGATAAATTAGGTATCAGGGAATTGCGAGTGATGCGTGTGGGAGGGGTCATATCATCTTCCACCTTCACATCGTTGGCCTTATTTAGTATAATATATATTTTTCTTGAAACGAAGAGAATTCCTTTACATTTATACCATCATTTACAATTTTGACTTTGGTTCGTTAAGTAGAGGTTCCAGGCGAGTTGGGCGACGAGTGAACTAGGCAACACGGTGGTCGAGATGACATGCAAAGTAAGGTCGTCCCATGGATTCCCATGAATTGAGTCCCCACCAGGGTGTTAAAATGAAATTTATAATTGATTTATTATGCAACATGGATGTACTAACAAATGATGATATTTTGTTGTCATTGATTAGCTAACTATTTGTGTTGATTGATTTGCATAGTAGGGTGAACGCTCGTGCCCTAGATGCACCCACACAAAGGTAGAGCGCCTAGGAATCCTTGGGGGCGTGATGAGTTGGGCACGCCAGGGTGTCCGCCCATGTGACGAGTTGGTGGGTCGACCCAACTTAACAAGGGCCGCCTGCATAAAATAAGTAAGGTTGGCCCATGACTACCCATAAGGGGTGTCCCATAATTATTTTTAGAAAATTAACTAAATTAATGTTTATGTGTTAAAATTTGGCTTATAATTGATTGATCATGCAACATGGAAATAACAAATGATAATATTTGTTTTTTCATTGATGAGTTATTGATTTATGTTCATTGATTTGCACAGCAGAGTTAATGCCCGCACCTTGGATGCGCTTGCACGAAGGCGGGTTGCTTAGACACCCATGGGGGAATTGCGTTCTAGGTATGCCACACAACGCTCGGTAGGGGAACCCATGCGATGAGTTGGTGGGTCAACCCAACTTGGAAAGGGGCACCCGCACAAAAGAAGTAATGTCAGCCCAAGACCAACCATGAAAAAAGTTGCCATAAGGGGGTATCATAATGATTTTTAGAAAATTTACTAAATTAATGTTTGGGCGTTAAAAGTAGGTTTATAATTTATTGATCATGCAACATGGAAATAAGAAATGATGATATTTTGTTGTCATTGATGAGCTAATGATTTGTGTTCACTGATTTTCACAACAGGGTGAACCCCTGTGCCTTGAGCATACCTTCACAAAGGCCTGGTGCTCAATCGCCCGTGGGGTGTTGCATGTTTGGAAAACCAAGGTGCCCGTGCGATGAGTTGGTGGGCCGACATGACCTGGTAAGGGGCGCTCGTGTGATGATTTTGTGGGTCGGACCAACATGACAAGGGGCACCCACAAAAAAGAGGTAATGTTAGCCCATGACTGCCAATGAACAGAGTTTCCACAAGGGGGTTTCATAATATTTTTGAGAAAATTGACTAAATTAATGTTTGGGTGTTAAAAGTTAGCCTATAATTAATTGATCATGCAACATGGAAATAACAAATGATGATATTTTGTTGTCATTGATGAGCTAATGATTTGTGTTCACTGATTTTCATAGTAGGGAAAACACTCACACGAGGGTTCCCGTTGAGGTGGTGCGTGCTCAGCACGCCATGGCGCCCATGCGATGAGTTGGTGGGTCGACCTGACTTGGCAAGGGGTGCCCACATGAAAGAAGCAATGTCGGCCCATGAATTCCCATGAAAAAAGTTCCCACAAGGGGGTCTAATAATGGTTTTTATAAAATTGAGTAAATTAATGTTTGGGTGTTAAAAGTTAGTTTATAATTGATTGATCATGCAACACGGAAATAAAAACTGAAAATATTTTGTTGTCATTGATAAGATAATAATTTTTGTTCACTGATTTGCACAACAGGGAGAACACTCGCATCCTGGGCGCGCCCACACGAAGGCTGGGCACCCATGGGGGCATTGCTTGTTGGGCATGCCACAACGACCACCTGGTAAGGGTGCCCGTATGATGAGTTGGTGGGTCGACCCGACTTGGCAAGGGGCAGCCGCAGAAAATAAGTAATGGTAGTCCATGAATGTCAAGGAAAAAAGTTCCTACAAGGGGGCATCATAATGATTTTTAAAAAATTGACTAAATTAGTGTTTGGGTGTTAAAATTCGGTTTATAATTGATTGATAATGAAACATGGAAATAAAAAATCATGATATTTTATTGTAATTAATGAGCTAATGATTTGTGTTCACTGATTTACATAGTGGGGCGAATGCTCGCACCCTTGGTGTGGTTTCACGAAGGTGGGGTGCCCATGGGGGCGTCGTGTGCTAGGCACGCCAGGGCGCCTATACGACAAGTTGGTGGGCAAACCTGACTTGGAAATGGGTTCCCTCACAAAAGAAGTAATGTCTACCCATGAACAAAGTTCTCACAAGGGGGTCTCATAATTATTTTTTAGAAAATGAAATAAATTACTATTTAGGTGTTAAAAAACAGTTTATAATTAATTTATCATGCAACATGGAAGTAAAAAATGATGATATTTTGTTGTCATTGATGATATAATGATTTTTGTTCACTGATATTCACAACAGGACGGACGCCCATGCCCTGGGCATGCTCAAATGAAGATCGGGCGCCCATGGGGGCATCGTGTGCTGGGCATCCCAGGGCGCACACTAGGTAGGGGTGCCCTGTGATGAGTTGGTGGGTCAGCCCGACTTAACAAGGGGATTTTGCATAAAAGAAATAATTTTGACCCATGACTGCCCATGAATAGAGTTCCCATGAGGGGGTCGCATAATGATTTTTAGAAAATTAACTAAATTAATGTTTTTGTGTTAAAAGTCGGTTTATAATTGACTAATCACGCAACATGGAAATAAAAAATGAAAATATTTTGTTGCTATTGATGAGATAATGATTTATTTTCACTGATTTTCATAATAGGGTGAATGCTCATGGCTTGGGCGCGCTCACACGAAGGTGGGGCGCTTGGACGCCCATGTGGAATTCGCGTGTTGTTGACACTAGGGCACTCGTGAGATGAGGTTGTGGTTTAGCCCCACTTGGTAAGGGGAACCCGCAAAAAAGGAGTAATTTCAGCCCATGACTTCCCATGAACAAAGTCACCATAAGGGGTCTCATAATTATTTTTAGAAAATTAACTAAATTAATGTTTAGGTGTTAAAAGTCAGTTTATAATTGATTGATAATGCAACATGGCACTAAAAAATGATAATATTTCATTGTCATTGATGAGATAATGATTTCTATTCACTAATTTGCATGACAGGGCAAAATCCCACACCCTGGGCATGCCCACATGAAGGCGGGGCACGCGGGCTCCCATGGGGGCGTCGTGTGCTGGGAACGCCAGGGCACCTATGCAATGAGTTAGTGGGTTGGATCGACTTGGAAAGGAGCACTCACACAAAAGAAATAATGTTGGCCCATGACTTCCCATGACTTGAAAATGGGGCCAACATTGAAATTTTTTCAGTTTGTGCTCGTATGAAATGAAATTCGACATGGTTATGGTCGATGTATGCATGCTATGAACCATTCTATGAGCAAGTCCTTGTTGATTATATATGGGATATGGCTAAGAATATATATAAACCTCTAATTGTATTTCAACACAGGTTCACAAGGCATCTAATTAGTGCCTTTTATTTTTTGTGCTATTAGATGTTTGACATACTGAGTTTTAAGTAATGATAAAAAATTGCCCTTCACTTCCATTTTAGTTTAGTTTAGTTTTTGTTTTTGTTTTTAATTCTCCTTAAAATTAATAAATCATGTTAACGTTCTTTTCTTTAATGCTCCAACACGCTTTTCAATTTGCTTTTATTTTTGTGTGGTATATCCACCACAACCCAATTTTTCTCACATATGAATCAATGATTTTTAATATCTTCATCACCCTCATAGAGGGGTAGATGTTGGTGCAACATTTGTTTAAGGAGGATGGTTTTTTCACTATATTGTAGTAGGTGGAGTTAGTCATAGGATAGTCAACGGTTTCTTAATGTTTAACTAATAAACTTTGGTTTATTTTACTAGAATGTTTATTTCATCGATCTAACAATTTTGATATTTATAGTATGTGAAATGTCTTGTTTGTGGTTGCATCACTTCCTTGCAATGATTGAAAAAAATTGAGGTATCCTCCTCAAATAGTAAATCATTTAAGGGTTATAGTTCTAATATCTTTTATGTGGAGTAGTATGTTATTATCTCCTTCAATATTTAACCAATTTTACCTTTTCTGGGGTATTCCAAGGAACAACATATCTCTCACATTAACATGGTTGTCTAGTTGATACCACTATGAAGATAATCAAGAACATACTTGTAATGTTCCCAAAAGAATTCTTAAACATAAGGAATTATTGAACATATATGATTTGTTACATAAGGATTTGGATTATTACGTATCATATGTCCTAACTCTCAACCTCTATGCTTTCAACAATCTCTACCAATCAGAGGGGTGATAATTCCTACCTCTACCAACTTTATATCTTTAATCAACTCATGAACGGTCAATGATTCTTCCCATATGACATTTCTGTAATCATAAAACCGATTTAGCACTATAATGACTTGCCACTGTTGAGGATTTTTTCTTTGTTATTTACGATGGTTTGCAACATCATGTATTACTATGCTTTTCTTTTGGATTTTGTCCCTTCCAACCTTTTGAATATTAATATTTGTCTTCTATGATTACATTCTTTTGAGCATCCTTTTATTTTTTCTTCATCTAGTACATACTCTCACTCTCTTGTAGTTGAATTCCTCATTTTCCTCAGCAAAATGACTCTTCAATGTGTATCAACTAATGTTACTCCATTTTATGCATTCTCACAAATTGTCAACCCCCACCACAAAGCCAAAATTACTTTGACTAGTTGAGAATGGTACCACAATTATCCATTCATTTCTAAAGAGTTCCTAAGCTTCTTGAGCAATTTTTCAACTAGTATTCAAGAAATATTCCCACCTATATTGTCATTTTTTTTATTAGGTACTATTTAGTCTTATTAGTACAGATTGGGGTTCAATAATGTTCCAAATTCCTTGGCCAATCAAGAATTTGTAGAAATTAATGTGTAGATTTGAAATTGCTCATGAAATTTACTAAAATACAAGACTCAAATCTACTTTACTGCTTAGTGGAAAGTAATTGACGGTCAATCACACATATCACCAACATGCAAGAAGAAACATCACACAAACACACAGATTTATCTAGGGGAAAGTAGATGCTCAAAACCCCTTCCTATATGTATTGCATTAATCAAATAATAGAGATGAAAAACATATGCTGCTCAAGCTTGAGCACAACGTGCAAGTGTATAGTCTATCCCTTTACTTGATCGACTAACTCTGGCCAACACTTATCCAATTTTTAAGCCGTCCAAGATCCAATTTCCTTGCGTTGTTCCTTGAGGAATTGGCCCCTATTTTTTTAGGAAATTTTCTCAATTGGATTGTGCAATTCCTTTAGGCTAAATCTCTGACTGCAGGAACCACCTGTACACACAGGAATATTATACAGGTGATAGTACATTATATAGGTGATAGTACACTACCTTGGAATCTCCATTTCAACTGGGTAACTATTATGCAACCAACTCACAAAATAGAAGAAAATATAGATCAACGACTTAAAAATTAGCTCTTAGAGAGGCAACCTCATTTACATTACATAAATGAACAATTCTTGGTTGATACAAATGATAAGATCTCCTTGGTATATATAGGAGTCTAAGGGGTCACAATATAATAAGAGCCTACATAACCATAATAATGTAAGGGCACAACAATAACAACATGGGGGATACATGGGCATAACAATAACAACAAGGGGCTACACTAACAATAATAATATGGGGAATACACTAGTATTATAGGGACCTAATATGCCCCTCTCCTTCAATTTTTTTTTTCCCTCAATGCTTGAGTAGTTCCAGATGCTTTTGTATAAAATTTTCATCCTCCCATGTGGAGTCTTTAGCAGGTAAGTTCTTCCACTTAATGAGATACTCTGAAATTAATCAATTCCGTAGCTGTAGGGTTCTTGTTTCTGTGACTGCTTCAGGCTCAAATATTATTTTTCCTTCTTCGTCAAGATTTGGAAACACTGTTTGAACTGGGAGCTTGTCACCAATAACCTTATTTAAGCATGAAACATGGAAAATTAGGTGTACAGGGGAAGATGCAGGAAAATCCAATTTGTATGCCTAGTATTGTAATGTTCCAAATGGAAAATTAACAAAAATATTAAACAAATCACACATGAAACATAAAAAAATTCAAAGGACAATTAAACACCCATAAAATTGCACCATAACTGCGCCAAGCTAAGCCACTTTATTATCAAAACGAGAGTACAATGCATGGAATGTGTGAGCTAGACAATCCCAGGTGAGAAAAATGTTGCTTGGATGCAAAGGAAAGACTTCTCCTCAATGTACTGCATTGGCCCTAGAATTTATGGAACTGCTGGCTAGAAGAAACCCCTATTTGAGCCTCCAAAAGTGCTCAGAATTTTTTTCCAAATTGATCTTAGGATTTCCACCACAAACCCATAAAAACTAAGAAAGGGTTTTGGAAAATTCTAACAACCACCCAAGATCCAAAATTTTAGCTCACTCCTCCCCATTGGCTGTTAACTGATTCAACTATTTGGGGTACCCAAACTTCCCCAAAAATTATGAAAAACTAGGAGCCAACTCCTTGACCCTTGATAGAAAAAACCCAAAAATTATTTGGGCTAATTCTGACCTCTGAAAATTACCCAAAATTGGTGCTATGCCCTCCTCGGAAAAAACTGCGTCCCCAGTGGTTCTATCAGCTTCAAAATCTCTTTATTTATCCTCAATATACAATAGGAATGATATAGGAGAATTTCCCAGATGTAGGGGAGGAGTTTCCAGATCAAATCCCAACACAAGATAGTTGGACCAAACTAAACAAAAAAGTTGTCCAACGACCCTCTGCGCAGGCCCTAGGAAGATAAATTTGTTCCCCTCAATAACAGTTACCTCTAGATCCAAAAATTTCCACAAAGGCTAGAATCCCTCTGAATAAACTCCACTAATTTCATCCCGGCCAAATACCCTCGGAATCTAGTTGAAATAAGCATATGTTTTCTCTACTGCGTCCTCCCTGGAGTATGAATTGGCTGAAGGAATCTGCTGAAATGTGATACAATAGTCCACAAACCTTCTCACCAAAGTAGAAACAACTTGCCTCCCTAGGGTGGCACTCGAAGGCCAGCAAAAGAAGGGTGAGTTCCCCCCTTGGAGAACTTTGTGCTAAGTAGCACTTGTGACCCAACTAAACAACTTGAGCAACAAAGGTAATATATGAGTGAACAAAATACCCCATTAGATTCTATGATTTTTCTATTTATAATTTTTATTGCCTCCTCATGTGGGTCCCTCCATCCAATATTTCAACATCCTTCCCTTAGCAATTCAATTTCCTCTGCAAGTGCTGCGTATTTCTTGTAGGTGTAGACCCCACATCCCACTAGCAAAATAATTTTCTATTTCTTCTAAGTCCCACATGTAAAAAATGTCTCCAATGCTCAATTTAGAGAATAGTGTTATGATTAACACCTCCTCAATAAAATCCATTAACTACCTTAGATGAAAATTCAAAATTGGGGACATTATAGTCCTCCCCAACAAAAATTGCTTGTCCTCAAGCAATGTCTGAACAAGCACCCCTTCTATCAACTGACCCAGATAGTCACTGCAAACAATACCAGGGTCCCACATATTCCATCGAGTCATCTCTGATCTCTGCCCTAACCCACCAAGATCCCAAGCCATCTTGATCAGTGTGAAGCGTTGGATCAAGGTAGGTCATCTATCCCATCTCGATTTTCATTTATAAGCTAGGAGTCCAAAAGTCCAGCATGTTCCCTTATTGCTAGACCGACCCTAGGGCTAGAGGGATCACCTCTGTCTGTAGAGGGGATTTACCTGCTCAACAAGTTGGTGACTCCACTGGGGAACAATGTGTTTGTCATCTCTCGTTGTTTGTCTAGTATTTTTCTAATCTGTCCGACTTTGGTCATATTGCCACTTTTTTGCGTTGTTTTGCTTATTTGACTATTTCTAGCCATCATACTTAGTCTCACAGTGTTAAGCCTGGCCTTTTCTCAGTATCTTTTTATCCTTTCCTTACTTTTCTAGCTCGGCGTTGCTGTTTCTTTAACAGTCGCGCCGATTGGTGTGGGTTGCCTGTTTTACAGGTGCACTTTCCCCTGTTCAACACAGATTACAACTGAACAGATGCACTGAATCCTATAGGTTTGGATTTGGGCTTTCTTCCTAAGTTTTTCTAGTGCATCTTTCCTCTGGATTGGTTTTTCCCTCCTGAATCAGTTCACTTGAATTTTTTTTTACTTCCCCGTCTCTCTATCTTCGGTCGATTGTATCTCATTTGATTAGTGTGGCTTGTCATCCTCAGGTTTCTAGGTGTCTTCCATTGCTTGTTTGGCCACATCTTCATTGAGCTTTTGAGTTGCGCATGAGTCAGTCTAGTATTTCATCTTTTCAACTTGTTGACTGATTATTTGATATTTTCTTTTGATTCTACGTGTTGTTGGGTCATTGAACTATCATCTTGGTGTTCGTTTGACCTTCCATCTATCGCCCTGAGCATAGATCACATTGTTCACTGAGCCGATTTGAAAGTCCTCTTTTGCGTGAAGGGATGCATGTATGTTTTGAGTGTGTTTTGCATTTTTATTGAATTGGCCTCTTTGTTTTTTATCATTTCGTTCGACTTGCTCAAAACTAGTATTCATTTTGTCTTTTAGTGTAACAGTGCATGATTGCATCTCATTCATCTAAAAGAAAAAAATTGCATTCTTTCTCTCTATTTGAAAATGAAGAGTGTTCTTTTGCATTAGTAGCTTTCCCATTAAAAAGTGAACAACAAGAGAATATCCTTTCGTTTTTTGCTTTGGTTGTGTTAGAAGCATTAGGAAAAGTTCTTCTTGCATTCAATTTCTTGCTGCTTCGTTGTGATCTTTTATCCCTCTCTTAGCTAGCTATTCATCGAATTGGAATGATGTGCTGTCACATGTAGTTTTGCATTAGAATATTTGAGATTACATTCAGTAAGGCCTTGAAACTGTAACATAATTTTAGGATCAACTTTAAAATGAACTCTATCAACCTAAGGAAGCATTGAAACTTAATGCTCATATTTAGAGGTCTAGGCTAGTGATGTGTTCCGACGTCGTTAAAATTAGTAGCTGTCATTCGCCATCTAGCAGTAGATAGCACTAGCATGGACTTGTGCTCCCCGTACCGTCGAGTATATAAAGGGAGACCCTCATAGGTTGCAATCCTTTATCCATAGGAAGCTGAGTCTGCCGCCTTGTAACCATGATACACCGAACACAACATTTGGGGAGACTCCCTGCACATACGTTAAGTCCTTGGTAATTTCTCTTTCATTTGATCACCAAGGTGTATATTGAAGTTCACTGGAGCTTGGTACACCCTCTTGCTTAGATTTCTTGAGTAGTCATTTTGATCTTTTAGTGACTCCCTAAAAATTGAAAATGTCATCGAGCACTTGTCCTTTCAAGCTCGTTCAAACTGAAAGTGACTATGGTCAACTTTTTCCCTTTTCTTGACTATTAAAATATGAAAAGGTAGAGTTTTGTTTTAGTGTCATAAAATTAGTTAACTACGATAAAAAACCCATTAAATTTATTTTCTTGGATTTTTCATAAGTAATTCCTTAGTAATTGGTCTTGAAGCCTCGAATTTATTATCTCCTTTCTCTCCTGCTTTTGAGACAAAGTCACAGTGGCAGAACCACCAGTTTTTTCATCCCCTTCATTACCTCGTAGTGAATATCCTTCTCCCAAAGTTTCTTTGGAGACATCTCAGTCTGATAGGACTTTAGGTTACTAGTGTTATATTATTTCGAGTGTTTAACTTCTTGCCACTCGATCTCCTATTGAGGAACCATTTGATATCAATTGGCAACCTCCAGACGTTTGGGCTCATTTTAGGGAAGAAGAAGATCCTCCTTTACCCTCGGAAACCCTTGCCTCATAACCGCTTGAGTCGCCATTAACATGTACTTTACTTGGCACTGCTCATCACCTTTTTGCTGACAACATGTCTTCATCCAACATGGATGCTACGAGTCCCATCAGTAGTGAAGAGACTTATGTTTCTATAGGAGAATATCAGTTCCCTTCGGAGAATTTTCCTTATGTCTCAGGTTAACCTTCCTCACAGGCTTCCACTCTCCTAGCTGGTTATCGTTTGTTGAGTCAGATGATTTCTAGTGCTACATATTTGTATCTTAATCCAATATGGTCAGATACATAGGCTCCCTCGGAGGGGTCATTTGTATCGGGTCCATCCCCCTTGACTCCCATTACGTCGACAATCGTTACGTCTGTCCCAACCAAGCCCACTTTCTGTGTGGCTTCATCCGTTCCTTCCGTTAGTGTGATTCCGTCATGACTGCCATCTTTTGTTGTTCTTGGGATGATTCCTTTTGCTTCCACGATACCCGTTGGGCCCACTGTGAGTGGATCACAACCTCATGTATTAGGAGTCCATCAACCTACTGGTAGTGCGCATGTCTCCTCCAATTTGATTCCTCAAGGTTTGACGTATGATTAATAAATGATGGTGTTGGCGAAAAGTCAGGTCTCGCGGGCAAGACCCAGGTTCAAGGGTTGTGGCCAACAAGGGGTCCGGTGTAGTCTAGGAACACGCCGGCATTTTCACCCTGCTCGTGGAGAGCAGTGCGTCTCACCCGAGGCGTGCCGCGACCACATGCATAAGGGGATGAGATCACTGGTAAGGAATAAACCCGCAACCAAAGAAAGAAAGTGCATCCATTACATATACCAAATTACACATGCAAGATCACTAATTAAGTATTCAGACAGTCGCAACTTAAAATTTTTGAATCAGTGTAAACACATTAGAACACATGGACAAGGTATTGAGACAGCAATCCTTCCTTATATTATTCTTCTGGCCGAATATATGATTACATAGATTTCTTCTCTAATAACTCACAAGTCGGATACAGATGGGTTTGAGAACAGAAAGGAAAAACATAGAAAGTAAGAACCCATAGGAAGAACAGGTATGATTCTTCCGCAGCTGCTCTGCGCATCCTTCCTCAGGTCTTGATCCTCGCGCCTTCTCTCGCATCCATTCAACCCTCAACACAACAACAGCAATCACCTTCTTCAGCCGGGTGATCGCCTTTTATCCACCCGCTCCTCGCGACTGACAGCTTCTCTGTGTCTTCACTCTGACTTTTCCCAGCTTCTCTTCTGATGTCTGCATGTTCTACTTCCTGTTTTCTGCTGTATTTCTTTCATCTTCACTTATCTCTGTTCGATCTCCAGTTATCAAGTGCTTCCGCGCCACCTTGGTAGCTCCGCAACTCCTGGTCGCTGCGGCGCGGTCGCGGTTGCTATGTGTATTTATTCCGCAACTCAAAAAGAGTCAAAGTTCAAAATGTCTTGGCCAAAAGTTCAAAACTTAAACAAAAACAAGGGCCCCAATAGATGGCCATTCAAAAACATAATTACTTCCCCTAGGGTTCTCAGTAGATGGAAGCTCACATTGATAAACCACACTACTATGATGAGCATGGAACTCAAATATATTACCATGGCCCCATTCCACGTGATGGTCCATTGTATGTTCAAAAGCCTCAAATGTCGGTTTACCCCAACTAGTTCACATACCTACAGGGACAACCCTATGGTCCTCAAGGACAACCCTTTCAGGGACAACCTTCGGTCCAATAGGGACAACCCTATGGTCCTGCTAGTAAACATCATGTTCAAAAAGGGGTGTCTTATGTTCCCAAGGGGAAAACCTATCCATTTAAGGGATAACCTTTTATGCAAAAGAACCATCCTTACGTTCATCATGGCCCAACTTTTGTACAACAAGTCAACCCTCTACTACTCAGCCAGGCTAACATGGTCTTCATGGGAAACCTAGCTCATCTCAACCATCAGGCCAACCTGTGCCTCAGGGACAACTTGGTGACTCTCAACATCTAGGCCAACTTGTACCCCAGGGATAGCCTATCCAACCCCAAAATCTAGGCCAACCTGCACCCTAGGGATATCCTGTTCAACCGCAGCATCCAGGTAAACCTGCACCCTAGGGGCAACCCGTGCAGCCTCAGGGCCCACCTTTTATTCCTCAAGGTCAATCTCAGATGGTACAAGGTCTGCCCCAAGGCACTGCTTATATTCTGCAATAAAATCCATATGTTGCTCAGACAAGACCTCAATGGTTCGCTCAGAATCAATATCCTGGTCCTCAACTGGTGTATGGGCAGAATTATCAAAATAATAACCCTTATGGGCAAAATCCTCTGGGACAGAACATATGGGGTCATAATTTTTCCCAACTCGGTTGGAATCCCAATACTAGTCTCTACCAATGGCCTGTAATGTCTTTCAATCCACAATTTCCCTTTCTTGCTACGCTGGAACTGCCCGATGTGTCAAATTTGACGAATGATCCTATCCTTCATAATCCATATTAGCCTCCAGTTCCACCTAAAATCCCTAGTGATTGTCCCAAATTTTAAGGCAAGCCCGATGAATACCTCCAAGCGCACGTTATGACATACTGTCTTTGGTGCTTCTCTAACTCTTGGGTCAACGATTCAATTCGACTACGTCTTTTCCAAAGGACTCTCACTGGTGCCGCTGCAAAGTGGTACATTGAACTCTCTTGCGACATATTTCAAGATTTCAACTCTCTCGCTATGGAATTTCTCACGAAATTTCAGTTACCAATTCATTATGAAACTGGGACGCACCTCCTAACATCCTTGACAGATGATCTAACTACTCATATCTCCGATCATATTCATGAATGGAGGCGGCGTCGTCGTTTGATAAAGTTTGAGATTCCTGATCAACTTCTGACCGATTGGTTCACTACCTCGTTTATCGATCCTATTGCTAAGGACATCATTATGGGGGCATGTGTTACTAAGGAACAAGCCATCACTCGTGCCCAGTACCTCGATCTTGTGTATTCTTTATCTGACATGTTGTATGAACTCTTGCCCGATGCTCCGCGACATGGAACTACCAAAGCACCGACAAGACCATCTATTGACGAGGTCATTGGATTTGTGTCTCAAACTTCTCGTAACTCTTCTCCAAATCCTGTGAAGCAAAAATCTACTTCTTTCACTGATACTGCTTCTCAGCCACCTCCGAATCCTCGTAAGACCACAGAAGTGAATGCCGTCCAATCCAATCCAGCGGAAATAAATTCCAAGGGTAACAAGAAGGGTAAAGGTAAGGCCAAATCCAATGCCCCAAAACAAGATTCTCCAAAACCTAATGCTGAGGATGGTTCGAAACGTAAACCGAAGTATCCTTGTCTGATTTGCGATGATGAGCATTATACCAAGGACTATCCACGACGGGCCGAGGTGAGTCTACTACTTAAAGGAACTCAAGGCACTCCGGTTGTTCTTAAACAACCATTCCCATCGCAACAAGCTCAAATGGTGGAGCAACCTCAGTCCTCCCCTCCGTTTGGCTCTCAGGTTTTCATGATGAATGGTCCTACATCCATCTCTATTACTACACGATCGAAAGACTATACCGAACCATGTTAGGCAGCGAGGAAAGAGATCGCTGATGGTCCTCCTCCCTCGCTTACTTCTAGCCCTATTCACATTGAAAGGCCTAGTCCTAAGCCCGTTGTATGACCAACTTCTAAAGGTGTAATCCACAAGTCTTCCTATAACCCAAATTCTTGTTCCACTTAGCATTACCGTATTGTTGAGGATTTGGCTCAGGCGCCATCCGCTATGTTTGCATTGGAATTACTTTAGATTTGTTCATCACAACAAAAGGCTTTGCTATCTGCTATTGGAGGGGTTGACCCCGCCAATTCTAGCCTTATCACTTTATATTTGGAACATTTCATCCCACGTCTCCCTCACTAGCTTGCAATGATTATCCAATTTGGGATTAATGGAAAGAATATCCATCGAGTGGTCGTGGATGAGGGTGCATCTACTTGCATCATGTATTCTGCATGCTGGAAAGCCATTGGTTCTCCCACCCTCAATCAATCTCCAAACGCTTTAGAAGATTTTGACGTAAGGGAATCTTGCCCTCTTGGTGTTGTCGCTAGTTTACCTATTACATTAGAAGGGAAAACTATTAACGTTGAGGTTGAAGTCGTTCATGCCAAACTCAATTACAGTCTTCTTCTTGGTCAAAGTTGGACTCACACCATGCTATGCATCCCGTCCACTCTCTTTCATGTTCTTTGATTTCCGCACGAAGGAAAGATCATCATTGTCGATCAGTTGTCCTTTTTTACTTCCACATCTTTTGAGAGAAATGTTCCATATGTAGATCATATTCCTATGCCTTATGAGAGCATAAGGCTGGGTCTTTTCAAATATCCTGCCTTATGGTTCTTTTTTCTCTTCCTTCGCCCAACACTACTTAGGTCAACATGATCTCCACATCTTCTGATCCATGTATCATCCCTTTGCCCAATTAGGTTGAGTCGTTTGGCGACATGATGCCATTTAGCCTAATAGAAATTGATTATTGTGAACTTATTTCAGCTTCGGCTCCTCCTCCCTCTGATCATACTCCTTGGAGTGTGTATCTTGACACGTATTCTCAATCTCCTTGGCTCGGTGCTTCGGATTCACCTGATTC
Organism: Pinus albicaulis; assembly: GCA_034641835.2. Classification (NCBI taxonomy): domain Eukaryota; kingdom Viridiplantae; phylum Streptophyta; class Pinopsida; order Pinales; family Pinaceae; genus Pinus; species Pinus albicaulis. The sequence goes on along the minus strand of CM076575.1, from coordinate 60,722,361 downwards.
CTTGAATGAGATATTTCCCACTGATGAGGCCATCATGGAAACCATGTCTCTCGAGGATCCTCCTTGGGACGATAGTCATCATCGTTCCTCATTTATGCATAGCCTTGGGGCCATGTCTACTTATCTTGATAAATTCGCTTCCTATTCTCCTTTCCATCCGCTTCAAATGCCCATATTGACACATGAAGTTTTCGTGGAAGGTAACCTGGGAAACATTACGCAAACGATGCCTATTGAAATCTTCGTTAAACTGGGGGTTGTCGAGAACATCCACATTGGGGTGACCTGTTCTCCTGATGAGATCGAGGTATATACTAGTCTCTTCTGAGAGTTTTGAGACGTTTTCACTTGGTCCTATGAAGAAATGCCCGACATCGATCCGAGTATAGTTATGCATGAGATACCTACTTATCCTAACACGAAACCTGTTCGCCAACGTCTTCGTCCCGTGCACCCTAAAAAGGCAGTCACCATCAAAGGAGAAGTTGAAAAACTTCTTAAATTTGGTTTCATTTATCCGATCCCCTTGATAGAATGGGTTTCTAACATCGTTCCTGTGGATAAAAAGTAGGGTACTATTAGTGTCTATGTGGATTACCGTGACATAAACCATGCTTGTCCTAAGGATAACTATCCCACTCCTTTCATTGATCAGATCATTGATGATTGTGCTGGGAGTGAGATATTTTCCCTTATGCACGGATTTTCTGGTTAAAATCAGATTAAAATTCTTCCGGCTAACCAACACAAGACTGCCTTTATCTGTCCATGGGGCACTTTCGCATACAAGAAGCTCCATTTTGGCCCTAAGAATGCTGATGCCACTTTCCAATGAGAAATGTCGTATGCTTTCCATGATATTAAACGCATTGTTCAACCTTACCTGGATGACCTTCCAGCTCATTCTACTAAGAGTAAGGACCACCCAGATCACCTCCATCAAATATTTATTCATTTTAGATGTTATAAAATTTGGCTCAATCTGCATAAGTGTGTCTTCTGCATTGATTCTAGTAGACTCCTAGGGTTTATCGTTTGTAAAGACATAATTTGTCTTAACCCTCTTAAGGTCGAAGCTATTGTCAACCTCCCCTCCCCTTCCTCTTTACATCAATTGCAAATTTTGCAAGGGAAAGCTAATTTCCTGCACCGTTTTATACCAAATTATGCTGAAGTAGCCAAAGGTTTCACACGATTTCTGAAGCAAGGCATCTCGTTCCTCTGGGATGAGATCACCCAAAAATATTTCGATGCACTGAAGAAATTGCTGATCAATTCTCCTCTCTTGCATCCTCCCAATTATCATCGTGACTACTCCCTCTACTTGGCTTCCGCATTTAGCACTATTGCCATAGTTCTGGTATAGGACGACGATGATGGTGGTGAGCACGTCATTTATTATTTGAGCCTAAATCTTCTCGATACCGAAACATGTTATGCACATGTTGATAAATTGGCGTTGGCTGTTGTTCAAGCCATCCAACATTTTCGCCATTGTATTCTACTTCGCACAGTAACCGTGATTTCTGATTGCAACCCCATGACCTATATATTGAATCGATAATTGCTGGGGGGAAAGTACTAAAAGTGGATCGTTATCCTCCAAGAGTTTGATTTGGAATTCACTACTGCCAAATCGAAGAATTCATTGGTTTTTGCCGATTTGTTTTTCTCTTTACTATCTGCCTTTGCTCCTTCTGGTTCTGAGGAACGCAGTCTAGACAACAACCTTTTTCTCATTAGCACCCTCGATCCATGGGACGGTGATATCATATTCTATCTCCAGACTTCCACTTTCTGATCCGATTTGACTAAGGATGCTCGTCGACGCATTATTCATCATTCACAACCTTATCGCATAGTTAGAAATACTCTATACCGCATCAGAGTTGATTATGTTCTCTACTGGTGTTTAACCCTCGAGGAGGCTGAAAAAATCCTTAATGGCTGTCATTTTGGCACCCGTGGCAGTCACATGTCTGGATATGCTACTGCAAAAAAAATCATTGGTGCTTGATATTTCTGGCCTACCATTTTTAGTCTGCATTGTCGCTATCCGTAAGTGTCACGATTGCCAGATTTACTAGCGCAAGATGCCACCCCATCATTACCGTTGGTCCCTTTGCGAAGTGGGGCATAAATTTTATGACATGTAACCCTCACTTGGTTGGGGGGCATGCTTATATTATCGTGGCCATGGACTACTTCACTAAATGGGTCGAAGTAATGCCTACACTCATAGCTGACCGTAAGACGACTGCACAATTTTTGTTCAATATTGTCATTACCAGGTTTGGTGTCCCTTAAGCCATTATCACCGATCATGGCTCTCATTTTCAAAATTACATGATGGCTGAGTTGAATTCTAAGTTTGGTCTGAATCACAACAGATCAACGCCGTACTACCCTCAGGCCAATGGCCAAGTTGAAGCTGTGAACAAGGTTCTAGTCACTATGCTTCAACATACGATTGGGATGCACAAGTCTAACTAGCATCTCATGTTGTTTTCAGCTCTTTGGGCTTACCAAACCTCGGTGAAGGATGAAACTGGTACCACTCCATTCCATCTTGTTTATGGTGTGGAAGCTACCCTTTTGATTGAATGCAAAATCCCTTTTCTCAAAATACTTGTTGAATTACTGCCTAATACCTCGCCAGAGGAAGAACGTCTTCTATATTTGGAGAGGCTTGATGAAACTCGCCACTTTGTTGCTCTTGTCATAGAAGCATAGAAAAAGTGGGCCAAAGCTCATTTTGATCAGACAGTTTCCCCTTGTGCCATTGTAGGAGACCTACTCCTCCTGTATGACCAAGCTCATGATAAGTTGGGGGCAGGAAAATTCGAACACATGTGGCATGGGCCCTATATCGTTAAGCGCATTTTGCAGAACAGGGATTATGAGCTTATTGACTATGAAGGCTATCCTTTGAAGCAACCCAGAAATGTGCTGTACCTCAAAAAATACTATGCATGAGTTTCTCGTGCATGTTCTTTTGTACATAAGTGTGTTTTTCATTTTGTACATTTTTTGGCTTGGTGTGCTTTACGAGCAATTTTTCCTTCTTGTTATGTCATTGATTACTGTGTGAATGTTTGTCACTCCTTATGCTGGTTTTGGGGATGGTGCCTCTCGCAGTACCCGAAATCTGTCTTTCGCAGCCTGGGTGATTTATGATCCCAGATGATGAGTTAATAGACCTTCAAGGTATTTTTCTACGATGAACAACAAACAATGTCGCTGAATACAGTGCCATCATTGAAATCTTAACCGAGGCCATTTCTCTCGACATTCGTGCATTAATTGTGAACCTAGACTCTCAGCTTGTTGTTCTTCAGCTTAATGGGAATTACTCTGTTAGAAATCCTCAGATTTTAAGGTTGTATTTGCGTGTTTTTCTATTAGAAAGGAGTTTTGATTATATCACATATCAGCATATTCCTAGACGAATGAATACGTTAACTGATGCAGTAGCCAATATTGTATTAGATAGACATTTGCATAATTTGTAAAAGCATCATCATCACATAATGAGATTTAGACAAGAAAATAAGCATATATATATATATATATATATATATATATATATATATATATATTGAGTGTTTGCATCCACATGCATCATAAGGTCAAAAAAATGTGTGTTTTGGTTACATCCCGAGACATCATGTCTCTCAAAAAATATACAAAAATAAAGCCTAGGCATCTAATCAACATGATGCTCGTGATAGCATGTCACTGCACGCATAAGCCACCTCAGTAAGTGGTGGATGCAGTTAGAAACCTCCGCAGTGTTCCTCTGGTATGCACGAGGAACATCCTCGAATCTCACGTAATCTGGGATCCTGCATGTGAGACCCTCCAGGTTGCATGCGATCTCCTCTTCCTCGCTTCCCTCATTGTGAGGGGCCACCTCGAAATCAAGTGGAATCCTCCGTGCTATAGGGGACATACCTGTAGGTCTCTATGGGCCAACATTTGCAATACATGGATAAATATCAGAACACATATAAACAAAAAATCATAATACTCATGAAAATCAAAAAATGAGTTCTTACCCAATGCTTCATCCCAATCCTCACCTTCTAGGAGTGGAAGGTCCGGATCACCCATAAAGTCAGTGCCAGTATGGGGCCAGTCCTCCACAATGATGAGTTGTCGGTGGAGCCAGCCGAAGAATTCTGGCCTCCATGACATATGTTGACTGCCTCTCAATTAAGGCATCAACTTCGCACAACAAACCATTCGTGGCTCTCGTGCTAGTGGTGCAGGTACTATTACAACCTGGAGTTGAAATATTGGAAACCGTTCTAGGATGAACAATAACAAGATGGATCCATAACCAAATTGTTTTAGCTTGCTGTTCTTACACTTTGTTAACTGGTGCTTCAGGCTGATTGTTACCGCTTCTTCCCAGTTGAAAATGGTTGGAGTCATACAATCCATAGCAAATTGAAGCTATGTTTTTGTAGCTTTGTGAGGGGCTTGAGATCCAACAACTCATGTTATAGTGTGCAACACTACTTTTAGTGCCAAACCAGGTATTGAATGGATATCTATTTTTTCGCTCTTTGATCCTTTCTTTGCTCTTGTGAAAACTCTGTCTATGAGCATACCCATGCTCTCCATCGTAGAATGGGTACCTGTCAGGATCGGTGCTACACCCCTCCGTGATAATCCAGTGATGAAATATATGTCAGAGACTTCTATCTCCAACTCTTGATCGTGAATCATAAATCTTTCACGATAAGTGTCCCACACATTGACCAGAAACTATAGTAGCTCCAGCTAAGCTCGAAGACATGGTGCCATGAAAAGTTTTAAGAGCCCATAATCTCTTAGGGCATCCATACATCTCACATTTCTCATGGCTATCTCATATTTCTCCCTGTGTTCTCTTTCCTTCCATTCAATGACCATTTTGGCTTTTAATCACCTGCAAAATCATCATTGGGACTTTCATTAGTCGAATATTTCACTTTTTAACTGTTTAAATGAGACTATTTAAGATAATTTTCAAGCAAAATTGGTTGCGGCGAATGGCGCGGTTGTTTTAGAAACAACAACACTGATTAGCGCCTCCCCGTTAGAACTTAAAGTGGGTTGGCCTGACTCTGTGCCTGGAACCCATGCCGACCGCCGAACCCAACCTTAAACAAAATCCCCCCAAAAGCATAAAAAAATAAGAATTCAGGTAATGAAATCTAGCTTAAAATGTAGGAAAGGATAAGAGCTCTTACTTGAAGAAAATGGATTTGCGATTGGTCTCATAGATTGTCCGCTGCCAGCTCCACAAGATCATAGTTAAAAATGGTAAAATTCTCACAAGAAGTGAAAAGGTGAAAAGTAATTTATTTTTACTATTTCTGTCATTTTATAACCTTTTCGAAACCTAATTAGGTTTTTGTGCTTATTTTTTGATTATTTTAATATTTTGTCTCAAAAAATGGGTTTTACGTTCGTTCCTTGTGCAATAACAGGTCCTAAACATGATGACGATGAAGTGACAAGTTGTACTTTATTACTTTTTCGGACTCGGTAAAACACAAAAAAGTCACCCCCTCAAGTCATATTTTAGCTCTTTTCTGACTCTCGAAAATTGAAAACACTACCGAGACTCTTATCATTTTTAACTCTTTAAAGGCTGTGACAGATTATTTACGAAAAAGGAATACCTTAGCGAATCACGAATAAGAGGTTCTCCTATATATTGTTTTCTACCTTTTTGGATTTGTGAGACTACCTACGAAAAGGTACCTACTGGAGTTTTTTTTCTGCTTCTTTTCAAACTCTCTAAATATGAAAATATGCCGAGTTCTTCCTTTGTCAGACTCGTTAAAACCTAAATGAGATCGGGAATCGTCACCATGACGTAACTGAGTTCCTCCTTTCTAGGGCTCGTAAAATGTACTAGGATGGATTTGTCCGAAGTAAAAAATTATATGAAAAGAATATGCTATCCCCTTCAAGCTTGTTTCTAAAATAATTTGGGTACTTGCGAGAAATGGTGGGGGAAAACGGAACCAGTTCTCACTCATGTCAGTAGTATGTCTCTCTTGAACGCGACACTTGTCTACAATTCGTGTCGGGTTGGGGATGTCCCATTCGTCATTTTTCCTCCATGGGTTTGGGTTATCTGTTTTGACCTCTTATCTGTTCTTTTCCATCTGATCATGACCTCAGATCCCTTGATGTCAAATACTGCCAAATTCCAGAGTCGTGTTGCCAATATGTTTAAGAAAAGTTCCCTTCTACATTTTTCAACCCCTGATCCTTTGTTTAGTCCTGATTCACTATCATCTTGTTCCTCTGTCTGGTGTCGATGATGTGGGAAACATTATGGCCCTCCTTCGATTAATCACTTCCTGTCGACTTCAGCTCATTATTCAGGAAGCTAATGTAGAGACTCCCTTCTGGTACCTTGGAGCTTGCATGCCTTAATGGCAAGTTCTTCGCAACCTTTGATCAAGTGACTTCGTAGATTTTTGACTCCATCTCACTGTTCAAATTTTGCGGATTGTACTAGTTGTACTTTGAGAGCCATTGTCATTATTGGTGGTTTCTCTTGCGCCTGTTAACAACTTTCATCATTGGTTAGTAACTAGGTTACTTTCTTGCATGTTCAACTTTAGCTCACTCATTCGCATGCTTGAATTTGTACTTGTTCGGGTCGAGATGGAGCACAAGACCCTGGGTTTTATCCGATGAATTCCAGGCTACGAGACAACTTGATTTATCATGACTCTATGCATGGCTCTTCTGATTGGATGGCTACGACCATACCTGAGTCTATTTGATGATCCTTCTTACGGGATGGCTGCGTCCATACCTCAGATCTTATTATATTTTTGTGTACTCTATTATGGATGGTTGTGCCCATACCACATATTCATGTATCAGAGATATCAGTTGTACTTGTTCTTGCAGGTCTTCCGACGACGACATTTTATTTTGGGCATGTTCTCATAAAGCATTTCACCCCTCCCTCTCTCTTGGACCTCATGATTTAGGTGTAGAAATTATATGCACTAAGCATGCATATGTCCAATATCGACCTTATTTCACACTATTTAACTTTATGAAAGATACTGAATCTATTCCACTTGTTAATCTTTTGCGGAAAAATTAATTTCACACACATGTGAAGCATAAACAAAAATTATCAATCGCACATAACACATTTTTTAACCGGGAAAGCCTGAAGCTGAAAACCCCAACTATATATTATCTAACATGGAGATCATATGACAATATCATACAAGCATACAAAGCTTATCACAAGCTCTCAGTACAGTACAATCGTCATACACTAATCAGGCGTAATCTTGCAAATCTATGCACCGATCTTTGCCACCTGCTAGCTTGCCTCCACTGCACAATCTCTGTTGAAGAATAGCTATGAATGAATTCGAATTACTCCATCCTTGACTGCGCAATCCTCATTGGAATCTCCACTGAGTGTGTGATGCAATCAATGCATCACTATAGTCACAACAAACAGTCTATCTTGCCCTTTCACCTATCTCTCCATTGGTCTCCACTGAAACTGCCATGCACTGTAGTTAACTGATGTATTGTTCAGTTGATTAATGAGTTATTATTTATGAATTAATTAAATAATTAATTCACTCCACTCTCACTAGTGTATCAATAAGCTAGACTAGATACAACTAGCTCAACTGAGTCTAACTGAGTTAAACTAAATGCAACTCCATAACTACTTCTTCCAATTGTGTCATAACTCTGCCACTTGAGTTCTAACCGAGTCCTCCACAATAGTTTAAACTTCTCGTGAATAGCATAATTTTCCTTTTCACCGTGCTACATCTTCGTGCAACGAATCGAAATGTCTAAGATAGTTAGTTGTTGTTTAGAGTTTGATTATTATTAAGAGATAATAATAATCGATATGCATCTATTATTAGATCAGCGATCTATAAATAGACTTCGCCCAATATTATAAAAATAGAATTTCATCTATTTTTCCAACTTGATGAACCATCCACAAATAACATCCTGCAACTTCTGAAATATGATCGACATGTCTAAAAATAGACTTGCGCCAAAAATAGCCTGCAGGCCCACTTAGTGAAGGCGACTCTTTTCACTAAGCTCATCATCTTGTTGAATCTCAACACTCCCTCTCAACAAGATAGGGATTATCCTTCACCCTGATCCTGTATCTATGGTATTCGAATTTGCTCCTGATGAGTACCTTCGTCAGAATATCTGCATCCTGATCCTCCGTAGGAATGTACTGAAGCAACATGATCTTCCGCTACACACAATATATGATATGATGGTACCAGATATCAATATGTTTAGATCTATCATGAAACACAGGATTAACCGAGAGTTTAATGGAACTCTGATTATCACAATGAAATACCGTGGGATCTAAATGTGAACTGAACAAACCAACCATAATCTTCCTCATCCAGATAGCCTCACATGTAGCTAAACTTGATGCCATGTATTCTGCTTCTGTTGAACTGAGTGCCACAGATATTTGTTTCCTGCCGTACCAATAAACTGCCGTAAATCCTATACTGAAAATCCCTCCTGATGTGCTCTTTTTGTCTGTTGGGCTTCCTACCCAATCTGCATCCGTGAAGCCATGCAACTTCACCTCATCTGTCTGTCTGTACCATAAACCATACTCAGATGTGCCCCTGAGATATCTCAGGACATGCTTGCCTGCCTTCCAAAAGAGCTTGGTAGGCTTAACCATCACTTGTGAAAGCTGGTTCACCGCATATCATATGACCGTTCTTGTATTGAATAAATACATGAGCGAACCCACCAACTGTCGATAAACAATGGCATCCAATACCTCTACTGATGTAGCATCCTCTTTCTTCCAATTTCCTGGAAGAGAAGTGTCGATAGGCTTGCAGCCTTGCATGTGAAACTTCTCCAGTATCTCCCAGGCATACTTTCCTTGAGACACAAACAGTTCACCTTCTCGCTGCCATATTTCCAATCCAAGGAAATAATGAAGGAGGCCCAAATCCTTCATCTCAAACTCATTTGCAAGATCAGCCTTGCATGAGTGTATCAACTGCTCATCACCTGTTAGGATCAAATCATCAAAATAAAGTAAAATGATTAAAATCTTACCCTCAACCACAATCTGGTACAGGTTTGCATCTGCCTCACTCTTGGTGAAGCCAAGTCTAGTGAAATAGCTGTCGATCCGAGTGTACCAAGCATGAGGTGCTTGTTTCAACCCATACAATGCTCTTTTGAGCTTGCACACATGCGACTTGCTGTTGAAGATCTCAAATCCTTCAGGCTGCTCAATGTACACCTCTTCCTCAATGATCCCATTAAGGAAAAAAGTCTTCACATCCATCTGATGAATGTGCCAACCCATCTATGCTGAGAGAGCAAGGATGGTCTGTATGGAAGAATACCGTGCAACAGGTGCAAAGGTTTCTTCATAGTCAATCCCCTCAATCTGTGAGAAGCCTTGGGCAACAAATCTTGCCTTATACTTCTCGAAGCTCCCATCAGTAGCTTGCTTTACCTTGTAGAACCATCTTGATCCTACAACTGATTTTCCCACCGGCCTTGGAACAATCTCCCAAGCACTATTTTTGACAATGGAGTCATACTCCTCCACCATGGCAACTACCCATGTGGGCTCCTACGCTACTTATTCAAAAGAAGATGGCTCTGTCACAATACACTTGCTCATAAGAGCTATGTATCTAGTATATCGGTCAGGTGACTGTCTCTGTCTGCGCTGTGATGTAGGAACTCCTACATTTTGTGCTGCATCCACCTTCAGTCTCTCAACTTCTGTGGTACGCTTCCTGCCTTGTCTGATGTTTGGTTCTGCATGAGTGGACTCTTCCACTCCATGAATCTCCTCCTGTGGCTGATCCACATCTAGAGGCTCATCTTTGGGAACAAGAAGTTCCTCTTCTGCATGCAAGTGTAGCTCTTTCTCAAGCGACAACTGCATGGCTTTCGCCTCATTGAATTTTATATCCCGTCGCATAACAGTCATCCGACTGTTTGGAAAATACCATGATAGTTGTGAGGTGTTTCTGTGTACCCCACAAATATACCAACTTTTGCAGTCAGCTCCAAATTCTTCCTGGCATCCTTCGTCACATGAATGTAAAAAGGTGAGCCAAAAATCTTCAAATGAGAAATATCAGGCTTCTTACCAGTAAAAGTTTCCTCGAGTGTACTCATGCCAAGTACTCTATGAGGACAACATTTTTTCACATAAACCACAATGTTGCATGCTTCCACCCACAAGTGCATCGGTAGGCCCTGATCATGCATCATCTCTCGTGCAGCACCCACGATCGTTCTGTTCTTTCTCTCTGCGACCCCATCCTGTTGTGGGTTATGAGGCGCTATGAGTTCTCTTCGAATTCATTCTTTGCTACAGAAGTATTTGAATTCACCAGAGATCTATTCACCACCATTATCGCTCCTTAGAGCCTTCACCTGCTTCCCCGAATCCTTCTCCACCAATGCCTTGAACTCACAGAACTTTGAGAATGTTTCAGTCTTATTCTGCATGAAGAAGATCCAACATCTACGAGAAAAGTCATTAAAAAATATCACACAATACCTGTGTTTCACTATTGAAGCAACCAAGAATGGTCCACACACGTATGTGTGAATTCTCTCCAGGATTACCGAAGCATAGTTCTCCTTCTCATGAAAGGTGGTCTTCACAAACTTACCCATTGTACATCCTTTTCACTGATTTGAATGTGCAAGAGTACCCTTGGGAAGTCCATTGGAAATTTACTGCAAAATCTTCAAAGCACTAAGGTGAAGATGGCCCAATCTCCTGTGCCATAACTCGCCCTCATCCCAGCTCACCACTTCTTCTGCTTTTCCCACCGTTGCAGCGCAGCCATCTACCTCCAGCTTGTAGAGATTCTTAATTCAAACCCCTATCTTCTTGGTTTGACCATTGTTTTATGTCGAATGAAAGCTTTTCCCTCACTAAAAATAACATCATAACCCCTGTCTTCTAGCATTGTGACTGAGACCAAGTTCTTCTTCAGACCTGGAACATTCATGACATTCTTCAATAAGAATGGATTACCAGACTCCCTCTCAAAGGTAATGGTCCCAATTCCATTCGCACTGTACTGACCATCATCACGCAACTCTATATGCATCTGGAGGTCCTTCTCCTCCAAGTCACTAGACAAATCTTTGTCTCCCGTCATATGGAAAGACGCACCACTATCAAGATACCACACCGATCCCATGCAGCTTGAAACCAAGCATGCGATCAAGGAAAAATCCAGCTCAAATTGCGAGGCTAAGGCCTCTCCAGCTGCAGATCCAGAAACTTTCTTATTATTCTTATTCTATGGATAGTTAGTTGTGAAATGTCCATGCTCGTGACAGTGAAAACACTTCACTTTTGACAAGTCCTGCTTCTTGGCTTTCACACCGGATTTAGAAGGATTTTTCTTCCCCTGCCTTTCCTTTCTTTGGAAACCAAAGTGAAATTCTCTTCATCTTCATTATTCGATGAGGATTCATCCCTGGTACCCCGCCTTATCTCCTCCTGCACAAGATTCGACCAAAGTCGCTCCCATCCCAGCAATTTCTCCCGTCCATTGACAGAGTCTTCATAGCTATGCCAACTCTCCGTAAGCCCAAGGAGAGCCAAGCTCACCAAGTATTCTTCATCAAAAATAACCCCCACGCTTCCCAGCTCATCCTTGTAGTGGAAAAACTTCGTGAGGTATTTTGGAATACTGTCGCCTTTCTCCATTTTTATTTTTCTGAGATTGTCTTTAAGCGCCAACTTCCTCTGGTCACTTCTACTTTGGAACAAGTATGTAAAAGCCTTCCACATTAAGAATGGAGTGGCTTTCCTGTGAAGGCTGGACACAATGTGGTCCTTCACACCTTCCAATAGAATCCTCCTCATATTTGCAATCTTCTTTTTCCATGCATCAAGTAATGCAACATCGCTAGATCCCGGCTTAGGAACATTGCTATCGATGAACTCCTTCAGCCCATTATCCTCCAACACCGCCTCCATCCTGTCCTTCCAGGCTATGTAATTTGAGCTCCCATCAAGGGCATACTCCAATCTCAACCCGTTGAAAGACATTTCAATGTATACTCGATTTTTGCACCAAGAATCTTCTGTAGCAAATTCGAATTGTCCACCAGCACAAAGTCACTTCAGAATTGCAATCTTCAATCAACAATGCTATGATACCATGTAGAAATTATATGCACTAAGCATGCATATGTCCAAGATCCACCTGATCTCACACTATTTAACTTTATGCAAGATACTTAATCTATTCCACTTGTTAATCTTTTGCAAAAAAATTAATTGCACACACATGTGAAGCATAAACAAAAATGATCAATCGCACATAACATAGTTTTTAACCAGGAAATCCTGAAGCTGAAAACCCAAAATATATATTATGTAACATGGAGATCATATGAAAATCTCATACAAGCATACAAAGCTTATCACAAGCTCCCAGTACAGTATAATCATCATACACTAATTAGGCCTAATATTGCAAATCCATGCACTGATCTTTGCCACCTGCTAGCCTGCCTCCACTGCGCAATATCTGCTAAAGAATAGCTCTGAATGAATTCAAATTACTCCATCCTTGACTTCTCAATCCTCATTGGCATCTCCATTGAGTGTGTGATGCAATCAATGCATCACTATAGTCACAACAAATAGTCTATCTTTCCCTTTCACCTATCTCTCCACTGGTCTCCACTGAAACTGCCATGCACTGTAGTTAATTGATGTATTGTTCAGTTGATTAATGAGTTATTATTTATGAATTAATTAACTAATTAATTCACTCCACTCTCACTAGTGTATCGATCAGTTAGACTAGATACAACTAGCTCAACTGAGTCTAACTGAGTTAAATTGAATACAACTCCATAACTTCTTCTTCCAACTATGTCATAACTCTGCCACTTGAGTTCTAACTGAATCCTCCATGCAATAGCTCCAGCAAACCCTCAGGAATAGCATAATTCCTTCTGTCAGCTGTTGTACCACATCTGTGCACTAAACTCAAGTGCTCCAAGAGAATAAGTTGCTGTTTAGAGTCTGATTATTATTAAGAGCTAATAATAATCGACATGCATCTATTTTTAGATTGACGATCTATAAATAGACTTTGCCCAATATTCTAAAAATAGAATTTCATCTATTTTCCAACTTTATGAACCATCCACAAATAGCATTCTGCAACTTCTGAAATATGATCGACATGTCTAAAAATAGACATAGTCTAAAAATAGACTTGCGCCAAAAATAGCCTGTGGGCCCACTTAGTGAAGGCGACTCTTTTCACTAAGCTCATCATCTTATTGAATCTCAACATTAGGGGGCATCTGTTACATAGTATTTTGTCACCATCCCTGAAATTCCCATCCCAAACATTGGAGGACCATTTCTGTGACTTCTATGTATTGTCATACCTTGTTATAAGTGTCATTGCATCCCTTGGCATGTCAAGAACATTTCCTCTGTTGATCATTCCTCAAGTAGACCCTCAAAAACATGTTATTTTGGTTCGACACTGGTAGGTAGTTATGGCCTTGCGCCCATGGAGAATTAACTTTGAGCCTTGCACCCATTGGCACTCTGTCTCAGAAAGGCACCCGCGCCGAGCTATTTTTGGAAAGTTTTTAAAATAGAAACGAAGTTTCCATGCCTAAAAACTTCGTGAGTGGAGTCATCATGTTTTTTTCGACTGAATAACATTGAGTTCCTCCCTTTGGTTTCTTGTTTCCTAAAATTGTGCAACTCCACAGAGGGATAGATCTCTTGTCCACCTTATGAGGGATCCCAAACCACCTCCTCCTCTCCTATAAATAATTCCTGCTCACATTGTTTCAGCTACCTGAACAGTCGTTACTATAGCTTGTGTGTAGAAGAAGGAAGAGAAGAATCCATTTTCGAGAGAGAGTTTAGGCCCATTGCCTCACCATGTCCAATCCCCAACGAATGCTTGAGGTGCACCCAACTGAACCCGTTGAAGGAGGCTGCAACGTTAAGGCATTAAGGTTGTAAAATTATTTTCTCTATCATTAATACATGACTAGTTTTTTTTTCCAATTTTGTGTTTGATTATATGAAAAATGTTTGATTCTCCTTCAATAATCGAATAGTTGTAAATGAAAGTATGTTTTCATATGCTGTCATCGTTCACTTGATATTTGTGTAGGTATGTGAACATCATCAATGAAGGACCGCGATGTGTGAAGAAAAAGATCAGAGGATCGCTTCTGCAAGCCACGACAAGAGCGTTGGACCAAGGTAGGTCATCTATCCCATTTCGATTTTCATTTATAAGCTAGGATTACAAAAGTACAACATGTTCCCTTGTTGCTAGACCCACCATAGGGCTAGAGGGATTTCCTTTGTCCGCAGAGGGGATTTACCTGCTCAACACCAGGTCTCCACTAAGAGAAGCACCTCCTATTCTCACCCTCTAACTTTCCATGTCCTGCCTGCTCCTTTCGAGGAGATCTAGTGTCATGAGTCTATCGAATTACCCAACATGGTGCAGATGGTTTCACCCCCATGGTTTGTGTAGCTCTAGTGTATCTGTTGTAAGGATGAGGATGGGTCTAGTCTATCACCCTCGTCAACTAGGTCAACCTCTCATTGTTCCAACGAATTCCACCCAAGAATTCCTGCATACTAAATTTCCCTTGAACCATGGGTTTTTCTATGGTTTCACCAGTCACCATGTCTACATACTCGAATATTCCATGATCTTACTGGGTACCCAAGCCTAGGCCAAGATCATGCTCTTATACCATTGTAATGTTCAAAATAGAAAATTAACAACAATATTAAGAAAATTACACATGCATGGAGAGTACAATTCATGGAATGTGTGCACCTGGGCTTGCTAAAGAAAGCTAGATAATCCCCGGTGAGAAAAATGCTACCCATATGCAAAGGAAATACTTCTCCTCAATGTTTTGCGTTGGCCCTAGAATTTCAGCAACTACTTGCTAGAAGAAACCCCTATTTGAGGCTCCAAAAGTGCTTTGAAAATTCTTCCAAAATAATCTTTGGCTCTCCACCACAAACCCATAGAAAATTAGAAAGTGTTTTGCCAAATTATACTGAACACCCGGGACCCAAAATTTCAACTCACTCCTCCCCACTGGCTGCCAACTGATTTTTCTTTTTAGGGCACCCAAACTTCCCCAAAATTTCTACAAAATTAGGAGCCAACTCCTTGACCTATGACCGACAAAACCTATAAATGTTTAGGGCTAATTAGGCCCTCCCGGAATTACCTAAAATTTGTGCTACACCCTCGTCGGTAGAAACTACGTCCCCAGTGGCTCTATTAGCTGCAAAATCTCCTTATTTATCCTCAATATGCAATAGAAATGATATAGGAATTTTTCCCGGATGTAGGGGAGGGGTTTCTACATCAAATACCAACACAAGATAACTGAACCCAAATCCACAAAACATTGTCCAACGACCCTCTATGTAGGCCCTAGGAAGATAAATTTGCTCCCCTCAATAACGGTCACTTCCAACTCCAAATATTTCCACAAAGGCTATACTCCCTCGCAAGAAACTCCACTAATTTTCTCTCAGCCAAACACCCTCAGAAGCTATCTGAAATGAGTTTTACTATTTCTCTACTACGTCCTCCCTGGAGTATGAATTTCCTGAAGGAATCTGCTGAAATGCGCCACAATACTCCACAAACACTCTCACCAAATTAGCAGTACCTTAGCTCCCTAGGGTGGCACTCAAATTCCACCAAAAGAAGGGTGAGTTATCCCCTCAGAGAACTCTGTGCTAAGCAACACTCGTGACCCAAATAAACATCTTGAGCAACAAAGGAAACATATGAGTGAACTAAGGACCCCAATAACATCTATGCTCCTTCAATTTATAATTGTTCTTGCCTCCTCATGTGGGTCCCTCTTTGCCTTAGAAATTCTATTTCCTCTCCAAGTGGTGCATATTTCTTATAGGTGTGGCCCCCACATCCCACTAGAAAAATAATTTTCTGTTTCTCTTAAGTCCCATACGCCAAAAATGTATCCAATGCTCAGTTTACATAATTTTTCTATGCTAAGCACCTCCCCAATAAACTCCATTAACTCCCTCATATGAAAAATAAAAATTGGGGAGATTACAAGTACCAATATTTTGCAACACCTTGTAAGGGCCATAGTACTTGGGTGATAATTTATTATCATTTTTAGTTTTCTCGAGAGACATTTGTTTGCATGGTTGTAGCTGTAAAAATACCTAGTCGCCTACATCAAAACTTCTTTCACTGCGATGTTAATCTGCCTATTTTTTCATTCGATTCTGTACCAAAGCAATGTTATCCTTTTAGATTTGGAGAACTTGTTGTTGATTCACGACGTGATCTTCCACTACTTGAACCTTAGATTTTTCTCTTAAAGATGATGTGATGGATGGTAGATGATATCCATAAAGTGCCATAAATGGGGTCATTTTTACTGCAATATGGAAGTAAGTGTTATACCACCATTCAACTAGAGGTAATCACTTGACCCATTATGTTCGTTTAATGGATACAAAGCAACAGAGATATCCTTCCAAACATTTGTTCACTATCCCAAATTTTCCATTATATTGAGGATGATAAGATGAGCTATGAGATAATTGAGTACCAAGAAAAGAAAATAATTCAATCCAAAAATTTCTAGTGAAAATGGGATCTCTGTCACTTACAATAATCTTTGGGTTTCCATGTGGCTTTTGAATTGTTTCCATAAATGCATTAGCAACTGTACTAGCTTTGAAAGGATGAGATAATGCACAAAAGCATGCATACTTGGTAAGTCTATCAACTACCACCATGTTGACACTCTTTCCTTCAGACTTAGGTAAACCTATGATAAAATCCATTGGGACCTCCTCCCAATGCTGACTTGGAGTTGCTAAAGTTTGTAACAAACACAGGGTCAGAATTGTCTGAAATTTATTTTGTTGGAAAACCAAACATTCTGCCACAAAATTCTGAATATAAGATTTAAGGCCATCCCATAAAAAATCCTTCCTAACCCTATGGTAAGTTTTTAAAAATATCGAGTGCCCTCCTAAGGGGGAGGTGTGCAATTCCAAAAGAATCCTTTGCTTAAGTTGGGAATTCTTACAAAGATATAAGTGATCTTTGTACCATAATGAATCATTTTTCTAGCTAAATGTCTCAGATGTACTGGGATCTTGCTGCAACTTTTGAAAGAGTCTTCACACCTCTTTTTCATTCTTCCATTCATCCCTTGCTTCAGTTATCCACTCAGGTTGGATAATATAAATGGCACAAAGCAATGCTTCCACATCCTCATCCTTTCGTGAGAGTGCATCTGCAACAAAATTTTTCTTCCCTTTTTTTATATTATTTCAAAGTCACAACCCAACATCTTTGTGACCCATTTTTGTTACTCTTCTAAAGATAATATTTGTTCCAAAAATTATTTAAGACTATCATGATTTTTTTTTACCTCGAAATGTCTTCACATTAGGTAAGGTCCCCATTGCTTTAGTGCATTTAGTATTTCCAACATTTCCTTCTCATAAATAGGTTTGTGTAAATACTTTCCTTTGATTTGACAACTTTCAAAAGCAAGGGGTCTTCCTTCTTGCATTAAAAAAACAACAATTACATTTCATGAGGCATCACATTCCACAATAAAGGTTTTTGTGAAGTTAGGAGTAGCTAAGACCGGTGCTTGGCACAGTGCCTCTTTAAGATGTTCAAAGGCCTTAGTTGCTTTTGGAGTCCAAGAAAATGCATATTTCTTCATTAATGTTGTTAGAGGTGCTTCTATTCTCCCACAATTATTAACAAACTTGCGATAATACCCTATTAACATGAGAAATCCTTGAAGATGCTTTATGGTTGTGGGGATTTTCCATTCCTTTATGGATTTAATTTTGTTAAGGTCTACCTTAACACCCTCATGAGATAGAATATGACCCAAATATTCCACCTCCTATACTCCAAAGAAACATTTAGAGGTTTTTGCATATAATTTTTTCTCCTCCAATAGTTTGAGCACCCTGTCAACATGTTGAACATTATCCTTATAAGGCTTGCTACAGATTTTTATATCATCAAAAAATACTAACACAAATTTTCTAAGGAAGGGTTTGAAAATGGAATTCATCAAAACTTGAAATGTTTAAGGTGCATTAGTAAGGCCAAAAGGCATGACCAAAAGTTCATAATGACCCTCATGAGTTCTGAATGTTGTTTTTGGAATGTCTTCATTCTTCATTCTAATTTGATGATATCCTGAACGAATATCCAACTTGGTGAAGTAAATTGCTCCATGTAATTCCTCCAACAATTTATCAATGACAAGAATGAGAAATTTATCTTTAATAGTGAGCTTATTGAGATCCCTATAATACAGATACATACGCCATGATCCATCCTTATTGTGCACTAATACTACTGGAGTAGAGAAAGAACTTTGACTAGGTTTAATTATACCAAACTCTAGAATTTTTGCAACCATATGTTCAATTTCACTCTTTTGGGCATAGGGATATTTGTAGGGTCTGATATTTGGAGGAACACTTCCTGGAATCAAATGAATAGCATGATCATGATCCAAATAGGTGGGAGGCTTTTAGGACTATCAAATACCTTGGAATGATTATCTAAGACTTTCTAGAGATCTAGAGAAATAGATGATTTTGGTGTTTGAACCTCGAGTGAGCATAATTGTGAAATTACACCCCATTGCTCTTTATTTAGAATTTTTGTCATGCCATTAAAGTTGATTATATTTCCTGGTTTCCCTGCGATACCCATTAATTTGACTTCCTTTCCTTCCCAAAAAAAATTCAAGAAAAGTTCTTGAAAATTAAAAGCTATCATCCCCAAAGATTTTAACCAATGGACTCCTAGTACAACATCAACACCACCCATTGGAATGGAAATCATTAGACTATTACATATTCCCCCATGGTTAGTTTGATATTGTGGCACTTTCCAGAGAAATTTATAGTTCCTCCATTTGCAACCATCAATTGACACTTGGGTGATGGATATAGGAAGAAATTCAATTCCTTGGATATCTTACCATGAATAAAATTATGAGTACTACTTGAATCAATCAACACTATTAACTTTTTCTTGAAGAATAGAAACTCATATTATCCACAATATTAACAAAACTTCAAAACTTCGTATCCTTCTATCTTAAGTGTTTGAGGCATGGTAATTCCCGCCAATGCATTGTAAGATATGGTCAGATTCATTTATTATTTCTCAGGGGTTGGTTCCTAGTGTATATCCTCCTCTTTTGATGTTTCTTGTTCCTTTTATTCCTCCTCTTCATATGTATGTATAATATTTTATTCTCACCACACTTATCACCTTTAGCGTATTTTCTATCACAATTGTAATAGAGCCCTTTTGTTCTTTTTTCCTCCAATTTTTGTGGCATCAACCTTGTAGGTTGTGGAAGGCTTATAGTTGTGAGTGGTAGAATTCCTTGTTGCCATAATTTTTCTTTCAACTTTTCTTGCCACCCTCAATGCCTTCTCCAATGAATTAGGTTCCCAAAGGTGACCTCATGTTGGCTTTTATCCTTCAAAGTTCTTATGAAGACATCAATCATATGATAATCTGGAATATCAGTTACCTTGATATTCAATTTTTGGAAGTCCTCAATGTGCCCCACCATTGAACCCTTTTGTTTGAGATTTATCAATTGGCTAAAGAAGGTGTTGCTCTTTGTATACTCATAATGTGCAATCATTTCCTCCATAAAAATTGACCAAGTGACAAGTGGTTTACAAGAACAAAGCCATCGATACCATACAAACTGATTGGGTTCTAAATTTAAAGTTGTAACGCGTACCTTTTATGTGTGTTGCACATCATGGAGATCAAAATATTGCTCCATCTGTAGTATCCATGTTACCATATCCTTGCCATAAAAATTCCTCATATCAATCTTTGGAATATGGTGGTTCTTAAACCCAATGCTGGATTCTCTAAAATCATATTTCATATTCTTTTTTTCCTCATCCTAATTTTCATGGAGTACCTTGTCACCATTGGAAAGCCTTTCTTGCAATAGCTTTGTCAAACCTTCCATGTCTACTTTCAAGCCATCCATATTAGGTTCCATGTCTGATTTTAAACCTTCCATGTGTTAGTGCTAAAATCTCTCCCACATATGAATGACTCTAATACACATTCATTGAGGACTGAAAAGCCCTCCTTCTTTAGGCACTATAGGATGACCACCAATGCACCATAGGGGGTAACTATGACGATAGTTACATAATTTTCAATAAGAAAATATAATATGGTCAGATGATGGTAATTTATTCATTGTATTAGTTTGTGGCATTAACAAAAGAACAAGTTATATCCAAAACAATATCTAAAAACTACGATACCGATGTAAAATAAAGAACCTTAACAATTAAATTTTAAGAGCAGGTTGGAATAAGGAAAAAGAAATACATAATAATAAAATGCATAAAGATACGAGATACCAAGTCATTTCAAAGATATTTAGAGATAATTGTAACAAGTTAAAATATTATTCAAGCTTCCATTTCAATTATTTGAATATAACCGTATTCAATAATAAATATTGAAACTTAAGAAATGCAAAGACGAGAGAGAAACTTATAGATTTTTTAAATGCAAATGATATCATGCACAAACAAATTATAAAATACAACACTGTAATAATCACAAATGTAAAACATAGATCATCATTTAGTTAAGATACAAGCTTCTAAAACTAGCACCTATCAAACATTTATCATCCAGTGATTCAGATCGATAGTACAAATATTAGAACACAAAAGACTAAACAAAATAATTACTAAACAAGAGCAAGTCTTAGATTTAGTTCTCTGATTTTCATACACAAAAAAAAAAAGACAACACGATTCATAAAAACATAAGGAAAGAAATTCAATGATGTAATAAAAGACCGTGTATCATGTACAAGCAGTTTTCACAAAATTGAAAACTATCACTTCTGTCAATAACCCCCCCCTTTACGGGACACAAGGTCTTAACTAGATAAATGTCTTCTTGGATTAATCACATCATTAGGATTTGGTTGAAGTTTTGAACCAACTAAAGTGGTTCATCCTCAGGACAAGGTGAAAAAGGAAACCAATCTTATTGAATAAATAGTGTGGATGCATCATTGCTTGAAATTAGTTGCTGAAAACTAGCTGTTGAAAAACATGCCATTAATGAATTAGTTAATTGGTTATTAGGGAGTAATATTAAACATTTTTATTAAAATTTTGATTAATAAATTTTAAATTAATAAATATTATAATAAAATGAAAAATTTATTAATGTATATTTTAATATTTTATAATGTTAAATATTTTTCCATTATTTTATCAATATAATACATAGGAAATTATATAATATATTGTAAGATAATATAAAGCACATGATAATATATAAGATAGCACCAAGGGGAAATAAAGAGAAACCAGATAAAATAATTAAAGACCAGGGTAAAAAAGAAAAAATAAGGGAAAATAAAACCCTAAAAATATATACCAGACAAAGACCAAAAGTAAAAGAAAACCTAACGCAAGGGGGGAAAAATCACCTAGAGAGAGATGTAGTCCATCTCTTACTCAATTTCCAACCATAATCCTTGTTGATATTCTTACATGCATTTCAATGTCAATGGATTCCCTAAGCTTCCTATGTGGAAGTGGTCAACCTTAGCAATGACTTTGGAGTCTTCAATGAAAACATGGTGACACGATTTCTCTGCATGTTCTGCAAGAGCCGATGTGTGAGATCAATTGTGCCTAATGTCTGCAACATGGTCCTAGATTCTCTGTCTAATGGATCGACCTATTTCACCAATATAGGGAGTGCCACAGGAACAAGGAACCATGTACGCACCTTTCATGTCTTTTTGGTTGATAGGGTTCTTGACATATCTGAGAGAAGTCCTAATAGTATGTAGAGGTTTGAACAAAGAGGAGACATTATTCATTCTGAGGAAATGGGTCAAAAAGGTCTTAGATCTAACAAGGTCTTAAATAGTTAGTCTGATAAATAACTGTTTGATTAATTGTCTTAAATGTAACAGATTCAAATTAAAATAAAACAAATCATAAAATAAAATGTTTATACGTTATGATGCCTTTGTGGCTTCTAAGTTTTGACTTTATTCATTATGCCCATACGGGAGAAACTATGGGCCCCACACATCCTAACTGTTGCTGCTTGAGTAGTGATTAAAGGAATTTCGCTCGAGTATTTCAGTTGATTTGGTATGGATTGCATTGGTGGAATGAACTAAACTTCTTGTATCGTTGAGGCGACCTTCTCCACAATGAGATTTCATTTTAAATGGTTCCTCAACTTAGCCATTTTATCCCATTCTGCAGTCGACAACCAGGGCACATTTTTATATTTCATTATAGCCACAACTAGTCGAGATCTAATTTGGTATCTAGATGTAGGAAAGTTTTGTATCATTTTGTTAATCCCAACCAAAATGGTAAAGTCTCTGCAAAGGCCCTTTATGACTGTAGCAGGTGAAACTGCTTCTTTACCTTGTATGACCAAGCAACCCAGGTCTTGTTCTGTTTTCCTTACTTTATCACAAAATTACTCTTGAGATGTTACCCAAATTTTTTATTTTTTATTTTTTATTTTTTATTTTTTATTTTTTTTTTTATTTTTTTATTTTTATTTTTATTTTTATTTTTATTTTTTTTTCCGCAAAATGAGGGTACGCCAAACCTGCTAAGATAGTTCCAATCAGCTCTAAAATCATATATTTCCTTAGTATCCTATTTGAATTCTTCCCACATTACTTGCATCACAACACACTTTTCTTTTAACATACAAAGGGAAAAAACACATTGATCTCTGGGAGGAAAACTCAGTTCTCCATAAGTTTCATCTTCTAAATTATTGATAAGATTGATGAGTGAATCAATATCCTTCAATATTTCCTCAAGCGCTAAAGTTGTACTCTTCACTTCTAAGTTTTCACTTTTAATAATACCCTTTTCACAATCCGAAAGGATTTCAACGTAAGCTCTGACTATAGAAATATTCTTCCTGACTTCCCTCTATATCTCTACTTTGGCCTATATTAACACCCGCTTTCCCATGATGGTAACTCTAATTACCTCTTGTAGGGTCTTAATATTACCATGATTTTATTTTAGAGTACTTTGAATTTGTTTGATCTCATCATTTTTTTGGTTTACCAAATTCTCCCCTCTACGTTCGACTCTTTTCCTCTCTGATTGGGTCACTTCCAGATATTGCTCTAATTGAGTTCTTTTAATCTGTAGTAGCTTCAAATATTCAATTTCGAATGCCTGAATAGAGTTAATAGCTTCATTAATTGAATCTTTGTATTATTCCAAAAGCTTGAGTTGGTGCTCCTCCTTTTCGCAGGATGGCACTTTCATGAGCTCCATTTGTTTAAGAGTCTCTTGAAATTATTCTTCTTTGAGCGACAAGGATATCTCCATCTCTCGAAGGTGAATTTATACCTCTTACTTTATTTCAAATGCCTGAATCAAAACACGAGGTTCGTGATTTGGTATTTTCAGAATAGCTTGAAGAGCTTTGATATCATTTTCTTTCTCCTCCACCAACTTCTTAGTGGGCCTAATGTCTTTAGGCTATCAGGACTTCCAAATTACTATATCTTCTAATTATTTAATTCAGTTTGTTTTCATCCTTAGGGCCACTCATGCTACATGTAGCTGATCATAAAACTTTTCAAACATTGATTTCATTTTTCTATTTCATGCCATTGAGTCAAGCAATCTCCTGGCCACAATTTCCCCTGCTTGTCAGTGAAGGATGATAAAATTAATTTCTAACATTTTCCCCAAGTTAATAGACAGGGAAGAAGTCTGAGATCCCAAAACTTGTTTATTTTCCTCGATTTTTGGCTATACAACTATAAGGTTCAAAATATTCATTTCAAATTTAGTGGTAGAAATTAATCGGGGTCCACCTGTAGAAATTATGTCCTTAAGTGCTAGAACATATGTTGATGGAGATTGTTCTGATAATAGATCCAACTCCACCCCAATTTCCATTATCTATTTTTATTTAATAAATTTGTGTTTAATGTTAAGGTCTTGTGCCCCTAAATATATCTGCGTGATGTCATCAATAACTTGTTGGATTTCCTTATCCAACTACTCTATCTCTTGTTCAAACGTAAAAGTGTGAATATCATCTTCCTTTGCCTTCACCCGTCGTGATACTTCAGATGAGGTTAAAAGATCACTTTATTTTCGTTGTAGAGGCTACAAAGGTAGATGTTACTGGTTACGTAGTGATATCCTACATCTGCATTTCAGTACAACTTGGAACAATGTGAATTGTTCCTTCGTCTTCTGTAGGTGCATGTGATATTACTCATACGATATCATCCACATGTAATAGAATATTCACCACCTTTTCCGCTTTAGGCTTGCTCTCATTAATATAGGATGATTACCCTGCCTATTTCTTTAATCCTGAGATGATTCCCAAAGGATCATAATGCCAGATATTTCCCTACAGAATTCCAAATGACAACATTTCCCTTTCCAGAGCATCTATAGGATTCTTATTTTTAGCAATCAGGGCTGAAATAGCATATGGATAACTAAATAATGCACCATTTTTCTTGTAAATGAAATTCAATTAATTTACAATAATATTTTTCCTAATAACTTCAAAAGAAAGTAGTAAGGGTGAAACATACTTTGGTAGCTAAAATGGCTGCTTTTCAAAACCATATAAACAAATTATGGTAAAGTTTTGGTATATTTACCAACTCCCTATGCTTTTCTCTTCAGTAAGCCTTAATGTTCTTATGAGATTTTAGTTACCTCTACTTCTGTTAATTTTACCTTTAGAGGATATACAAAGCAATCTATATATTGGGCGTATGAGTCAAGTAGGCACTGAGGAAAAATTACATCTGTCCATCTATAGTCTTCCTTTTCTTTATTGCTAACGTCTTTAATACTCATAAGGAGCTTGGTAGATATAAATTAAGAAGGGTAATTGAACATGAATAAATGGATTAAATATGTACAATTGCAACACGAGCTAAATGAAATAGCAGTAGATAGGTCGACTGTGATGGCTTGGGTTAGGTATTTGGGAAAATTAATCACTTGGCAGTCTAGTTGAAGAGTGACAAGTCGTATGGCTAGGAAGAAAATATCATTTTTGTATCACGTGTTAGCCCAAAGATAATAGAAAAGAGAGAAGTCATCATTTGAAAAAAGGGTTTCAAATATTGTGTCGGTATGGGAAATTGCAACTTTAATTTTGGATCGGGACTTTCAAGCAAGCTTTTCATAAGTTATAATTTATCATTTTATACCCAAGTAATAAACCCTTGGTCTAACCCCTTATAGGTTATATTAATTCCTTGGGAAGGAACAACTAACATTTTGGAAATTATTTCTTCATTCAATTTTTAGGAAAACTTTGCAGCTAAACTAAAATAAAAAGGCTTGTTATTCAAGCTGATAATGCCCGACAAGCAACAAAATGGAGTCAGGGTCAAAACGGATGAGAGAAAGGGTGGATTTTAAGACTCCAGACTTTAATAGGAATGTATCATCATATGATATGTTGATGGAAGGGGTTAAAGTTCTTTAAGTGTTAGAACATTTTTTAAACAGACCTTAGAGTCCCGAACCCCGAATACCTTATTTACTAGAGATTATTTAATTGACGGCTCAGTCATTGTGAATTTATGTAAATAAATTACCAGTCGGGAAAAAGAGAAAGGACCTTACTGGTTTAATGGCAGTGAATCCTATATGCTGCACTTGCTTAGAGGTTAGCTTCCGCCATTAACGGGCTCCTAGAGAGACACACATAAGCAAAGGAAAAATGAATGAATCACGAAAGGTTGGTGGTATTAAGGTTAAATGGGGGTTATGAGGATAATTAATGCAGCGTAACAACTGTCAAGCAGTAGCTAACAAAATCGACGACGTAGAAGATGGGTTCCTCCCATCATGTATAATTGCGTGGTTAAAATTCGAGCGAGTAGAAACCATTGATGATCGGGAGATCAGATGACTGGGATAACATTGTGTCAACGAAATACGTTATCTGAGATGCATGTTCCAACCCGATGTGAATCAAGAATCGTCAGATCAACTCATTTTCGACACTCTCGATCCATTGGGAAAAAATCCTGCCTTTAACTTCCACACACATTTGGGTGCGATAAAGCAGATCAAGAAGGTGATCATGCATTGAATAGTCTAGGGAACATAGAGCTGATTGGATCTTATGTCCATCGGGTATTTACGATAAATTTAGAACTCACAAAGGAAATGATCTGATGAGCCATTTTCCACCACTGATTTCGAAAGGGAGTGGATCAACCGACCAGATTCACGAATGTGATACTATCTACCTCGATCACCTCAAATTTAAAGGATTTAATTGGATAAGTTCACATGACAGCAACAAGTCTGAAGGTCGGCCCCTAAGGAGAGCTAGTCTGCTATTGTCGCTTTGTCAACATTTCCCTGCTTAAACCCCGTTCTCCTCCCCCACGTGGTCTTCCCCAACTTCTTCGGTTTATTTATCAAATTCGAGGAATTCGATAAACAAACATATTCAACAACCTTTGAAAATTAAAACATATCTCTCGGGCTTTATATTCTACCGCCAAACCTTATAACCAAGGGTTTAATCCTTTGAACTTTATATAAATACCCGACGCTTTTGTTAAACAAATGACTTTGTAATAAACCTTTGGCTCCGGGCCCCACATCTATAATCAATAGCCCAATCAAATACACGCCCCGTGCCTTGGTTATCCTTCTTGAAACTTCCGAATGCGATCACTGCTCGATTAGCCTTCCTCTAGATCGACGGATTACCTCAATATCGCGCGGGCTCCGATGTCGAACGTTAATGTGCGATGGAAATGCGAAAAGGTGGTTTTCGAGGTCCCACCTTAGCTACGTGTCCACTGTTCAATGGAATCTCTTCCAATTTGAAAATACCGCTTATCTCCACAAAAGTTGTGCGATATGGTAGTTCGGTTTCGCTAATCCACTCGCGGGTTTGGAAAAATGATTGGCCATGCGTTAATCGCCTTCCTTCCTATGCTCTCTGTTTGTTAACTTAGGTCGAGCCTTGGTTCTAGATTTAATTAACAATAAACAGATTTATCTCTTTATTTAGAGGGATTTCCACTATCATTATACAAAGTTCAACGACCATGGTTTTACACACACACTTCGTCTGTGGTGGGATTTAATTCACAGAGATTGTTCGAACAAATTAAGAGAACCAGTAGGCAGAGGGATGCGAAGGCTGTACAACAGTTCCATTCAGAAATTATATACGCACAGAGTTCAACCGCCTCACAGTTAAACAAATTTTCTCACAAATATCAATTCAACACAGTTTGATAATCAACAGGAACTGAAATTCATTCAACCGGAATCAATTTCTTAACACACAAATATTATTGTAGAAAATCTCTCTCCCCCAATGAGATCCTGGGGTTTACATATATACATAAAAATTTGTCTCTTCGGTTCCTCTGCGAGGATCGTTTAGCAAATCAAAAGCCTAATTACAATTATTCAAATAACTGGAACATGACAGATGGACTGAACCTAACTATTCGACTTCTACTAATCCTAACTGATCTAAATGCAATAGGTAGCTGAGGTATTGACACCTAGTTGTTACAGTGCAAATGATTTCGAACCCTCCTAGCCACAACATGTGGACAAAACCTCCTACATTGCTGGCTAGTGTCTAATGCCCCTGCATCAGACTCCCGAGGGCGATTTTTTTCATGGGCTCTTGTCCATGAGCTCTTCCACTGACCTGCCTATCTTCTGCAACATTCCTTCAGTCATCCAAGTGGCGTCTTCCTATGACTTGTCCTTCCATTTGATTAAGTACTTAAAGTACTCTTGTCCTCTGGTATTCCTGAACACTCTTTTTTCCAATATCTTCTCTGGCTGTAATGGTTGTGCTGGAGGTAGCTGCTTTTCCCACTCAATCTGTTCCTTATCTGTTGATATTTCTTCAGCACCATCATCTTCATACTTGTACAAATCTGAAACATTAAAAATGGGAGATATTCCAACATCAGGAGGTAATTCAATCTCATAAGCATTGGCAGAAAACTGTCTAAGTATCTTGCATGGCCCAATCTTTTTGAACTTCATTTTATTATACTGCTTCCTTGGGAATCTCTCCTTTCTCAAGTGTGCCAAAACCAAATCTCCTACTTCAAAATGGACTTCTTTTCTGATCAAGTCTGCTCTGCCTTTGTATTTGATGCTGCTGCCTTTTAGTTGCTGTTTCACTTGTTCATGTATGGCTTGGATCTTTGAAGCAAATTCTTCACCATCTGCGCTCCTTAGCTCTGCCCTTCCCAGGTTTCTTAACTCTGATATTCCTCTGGGGTGCATTACATAGACAATATGGAATGGTCTCTATCCTGTGCTTCTATTTGGTGAGTCATTATATGCATATTTTTCCTGAGGCAAAATATGATCCCATTGCTTGGGATGCTCTCCTGCAAGACTTCTCAACAAATTTCCCAAACTCCTATTCACTACCTCAGTTTTTCCATCAGTCTGAGGATGATAAGCTGAGCTGAAACTCATTTTGGTACCAAGTTTCTTCCACAGTGTCCTCCAAAAATGGCCCACAAATCTGGTGTCTCTGTCTGAAACAACACTCTTGGGCAACCCATGCAACCTAACCACTTCCTTGAAAAACAAGTTAGCAACATGGGTGGCATCACTAGTTTTATAACATGAAATAAAATGTGCCATCTTGGAGAATCTGTCCACTACAACAAAGACTGTATCATTCCCTCTCTGAGTCTTGGGTAGTCCTAGAACAAAATCCATACTCACCATGTCCAAAGGCCTGTCTGGAATAGGAAAGGGAGTGTACAATCTGGCATTCAGGCTCCTTCCCTTGGCATACTGACATATTTTGCAATTCTTCACAAAATTATCCACTTCTGCTCTCATCTTGGGCCAATAATAGAAGTGACTCAGCTGCTCATAATTTTTATTAGTACCAAAGTGTCCAGCAAGTCCTCCACTATGCTTCTCCTTAATCAAGTTTTCTCTCATGGAACATTTTGGTACACACAGTTGGCTTCTTCTGAATAGTAAGTCCTCCTTCAAGAAATAATCCAACCACTGGCTTCTATCTGTTAGAACAGGATTACAACATGCCTCAAATGCTTTTTTAAAATCAGGATTTGTTTTATACAGTTCTTTGATAAAATCAAATCCTACAACTTCAAAATTAGTTTCTTGAACAAGCATGTGCCTTCTACTCAAAGCATCAACTACTTTATTTGCTTGGCCACTAATGTGTTTCAAAAAAAAGTTGAAACCTTGGAGATATTCAACCCATTTGGCATGCTTATGATTCAACTTGGGCTGCTGTACAATGTACTGCAGAGCATGATTATCAGAGTATAATACAAATTCTTTGGACATCAAATAATGTCTCCACTTTTTCAATGCCTGAACAATTGCATAGAATTCCTTCTCATAAGAAGAATAATTCCTTCTGGTGTCATTCAAATTTTCAATGAAATAGGCTACAGGCCTATCATCCTGACTCAACATAGCTCCAATGGTCTCCCCACTGGCATCACACTTCACTTGAAATGGTTTAGTAAAATTAGGCAGAATCAAAACATGCTTTTCAGTTATCTTTTGCTTCAAAATTTTAAAGTTTATTTATGCTTCAACAGTCCACTTAAATGGCTGTCTGCTCTTCTTTATTGTCTCAATGATGGGTGCATTAATCTTACTGAAGTTTCTTATAAAATTCTTGTAAAAACTAGCAAGTCCATGGAAACTTCTTACCTCAAAAACATTTCTGGGTGAAGGCCACTCCACAATTGCCTTAACCTTCTCTGGGTCCATCTTCAATCCTTCTGCAGAAATAACAAAACCCAAATACACCAACTCTTCCTTCATGAATGAGAATTTCTTTAAGTTTATCAGTAGTTTCTCTTGGTGCAGCTTCTTCAAGACATAATTAATATGCCTTAAATGTTCCTCTTTAGTTTTTCTGAAAACTAATATATCATCCAGATACACTATCACAAATTTACCAATGAATTCCTTCAATAATTCATTCATAAGTCTCATAAAATTACTAGGTGCATTTGACAACCCAAAAGGCAAGACCATCCATTCATATAGTCGTTCATTTGTTTTAAAGACAATTTTCCACTCATCACCCTCTCTTATTCTAATCTGATGATATCCAATTTTTAAATCTATCTTTGAAAAATATTTAGCACCGCTCAAACAATCCATTAAATCCTCAACTCTAGGCAAATGGAATCTGTACCTGATTTTTATCTTATTGATTGCTCTGGAATCAATACACATCCTCTAGCCTCCATCTTTCTTTGGGCTCAATACCGCTGGTACTGCACATGGACTCAAACTCTCTCTAATCAGTCCCTTGTCCACCAATTCCTGTACTTGTCTCCTGATTTCCTCATTTTCTGTGGGAGTCATTCTATAGGCTGCCTTATTTGGTAGATTTGAACCAGGGATAAAATCTATCTGATGGCTGATCTTTCTCATAGGTGGCAACTCATCAGGTAAATCATCCACAACAATGTCACAATAATTGTCTAACATCTCTTGGATTTCTATTGGCAAATCAGAAATATTTGTAGAAGTAAGAACTACCTTAGTTTTGCAAACTAAAGCAAATCTTACCTCTTCTTCTTCTATATGCTGCATATATTCCTTCCCGCTCAGCAACAAGGTCTTTGGATCAATCACTCTACTTGATGGCTCTCCTTCTTCCATGGGTATCAATGTATGATGTACCCCATCCTTGAAGAACTTGTAAGTTTTCTTCTTGCCATCATGCACCGCTGCTCTGTCAAACTGCCAAGGTCTACCCAGCAGTATGTGACACACATCCATGGGCATTACATCACACAGGACCTTATCTTTGTATTTTCCCATTTGCAGCTCTATCTCACACTATTCTTTTACAATCAGTTGGTGCCCTTTATGCAGCCAGGACACCCTGTAGGGAGTTGGATGCTCCATTGTCTTTAGCTTCAACTTCTCTATCACCTCAGTGGAAACCAGATTGTCTGTGCTGCCACTATCAATGACTAGGTGTCAGCATTTTCCCTGGACTTTGCATATGCTCCTAAACAAAGTCTTCCTTTGTGTAGGCTCAATGACCTCTTTGGTTTGCTTCAATAGGACCTTGTTAACCACCAAGGACTCTCCCCTTTCTGGTAGAATTTATTCTTCAATTGCTACCTCTTCTCCAGCCTGGGAAACAATAGCATTTCTTGGACTAGCACCCACATTCTCTGGGCACTCATAGTGCTTATGTCCCACTTGCTGACATCTATAACACCTCACTTCTCTACCTCTGCATCTGCCTCCTCTTCCTCTATAAGAACCCCTTTTTCCTCTTGCATCATCCTCTGCAGATACATTCTGAGGTGAGCTACTGTTAGCTCTATCCCTGGGTGTAGTAGGCTTTCCTCTACCACCCTGACTTCCCTTTCCACAGAAAGTACCTCTCTTTTTGGCAGAATTCTTCCTCAGGAGTTTCTCTTCTACTTTCAAGGCCATCTGATAGGCCTCTTCAACTGTCTTAGGAGACAGAAGACCAATATCATCTTGGATCTCCAGCTTGAGACCATTCACATACCTGGCAGTCTTCTCTGGTGTGTCTTAGAATTGCCCAGCTCTTATGCTTACTTTGTAGAATTCTTTTGTATATTCCTTTACTGTCAGCAACCTCTATCTCAGGTTCTGCATTTGCCTAAACAACGTTAGCTGATAATCACTAGGAAAGAATTTACCTTTTAACTTAGCCATCATTTTGGTCCAGCTCTTGATAGGCTGCTTGCCAACTCTCCTCCTTTCTGCCTGCACTCTATCCCACCAAAGTGAAGCATGTCCCTTCAGCTTTGTTACTGCAAACTTGACCTTCTTATCCTCGCTCATTTTTTCATAGTCAAAGGACTTGTTCATTTCATTAATCCAGTCCACCAGTTCCTCTGGATTCAGTCCTCCTGCAAAAATTGACACTTCAATCCTGGGCTTAACTGTAGACCCCAGAGCAGTTCTGAGGAGCCTCATTTCAGGAGGAATCTCAAAATTTTCTTCCGCTTCTTCTAATTCAGGTTCATTGATATCTTCAGGATCTCTGGGCCGTCTTTGCTCCATGGCATCCATTCTAGCCTTGAACCTCTGCAAAATTCCCAACACTTCTACATTGGCAACAGGTCCACCTCTCCTTCTTCCAGCACCTCTACCAACTCGGATTGCCATGTTAATTCTCTACAAAAACAACTTAAAAATAATAGCTCTGATACCACAAATGACAGCAACAAGTCTGAAGGTCGGCCCCTAAGGAGAGCTGGTCTGCTATTGTCGCTCTGTCAGCATTTCCCTGCTAAAACCCCGTTCTCCTCCTCCACATGGTCTTCCCCAACTTCTTCAGTTTTATTTATCAAATTCGAGGAATTCAGTAAATAAACATATTCAAAAACCTTTGAAAATTAAAACATATCTCTCGGGCTTTATATTCTACCGCCAAACCTTATAACCAAGGGTTTAATCCTTCGAACTTTATATAAATACCCGACGCTTTTTTTAAACAAATGACTTTGTAATAAACCTTTGGCTCTGGGCCCCACATCTATAATCAATAGCCCAATCAAATACACGCCCCGTGCCTTGGTTATCCTTCTTGCAACTTTCAAACGTGATCACCGCTCGATTAGCCTTCCTCCAGATCAACGGCTTACCTCAATATCGCGTGGGCTCCACTGTCGAACGTTAACGTGCGATGGAAATGCGAAAAGGCGGTTTTCGGGGTCCCACCATAGCTACGTGTCCACTGTTCTATGGAATCGCTTCCAATTTGAAAATGCTGCTTATCTCCGCAAAAGCGGTGCGATATGGCAGTCCGGTTTCGCTAATCCACTCATGGGTTTGGAACAGTGATTGACCACGGGTTAATCGCCTTCCTTCCTATGCTCTCCGTTTGTTAACTCAGGTTGGGCCTTGGTTTCGGATTTCATTAACAATAAACAGATTTATCTATTTATTTAGCGGGATTTCCACTATCATTAAACAGAGTTCAACGATCACGGTTTTACACACACACTTCGTCTGCGGTTGGGATTTAATTCACAGAGCTCGTTCGAAAAAATTGAGAGAACCAGTAGGCAGAGGGATGCGGAGGCTGTACAATAGTTCCATTCAGAAATTATATATGCACAGATTTCAACCGCCTCACAGTTAAACAAATTTTCTCACAAACATCAATTCAAGACAGTTTGATAATCAACAGGAATTGAAATTCATTCAACTGGAAGCAATTTCTTAACACACAAATTTTATTGCAGAAAATATCTCTCCCCTAATGAGATCCGGGGGTTTACATATATACATAAACATTTGTCTCTTCGGTTCCTCTACGAGGAACGTTTAGCAAATCAAAAGCCTAATTAGAATTATTCAAATAACTGGAACATGACAGATGGAATAAACCTAACTATTCGACTTCTACTAATCCTAACTGATCTAAATGCAACAGGCAGCTGAGGTATTGACACCTAGCTGTTACAATGCAAATGATTTCGAACCCTCCTAGCCACAACATGTGGACAAAACCTCCTGCATTGCTGGCTATTGTCTAATGCCCCTGCATCATCACAACTATACCTTATAAGGTTTGGAACGGGGTGAATTTAGTGCACAACACCATGTCTCCTTTTAAAGCATCCAAGTCCCCTTTTAATCCATCCATGTCCTGTTTTAGTTAATCTTTGGTTGCTATTTGTGAGAGCGAAATGTTTTGCACTTGGTCTTGTAATTTTGACATATCATGTTGCCATTATTCCTCTTCATGCGTCATAGTAAAGATTTATGAGGGCTTAATGGGTGTAGAGATATTTTTTTTTGGGAGGAATTTTAGAACCCGATACTGATATATATGCTTCAATATACCCTTGGAATCACTTCAAACTATTTTTTCAAGCAAAAGTTATGCAATTTTTAGAAACAAATACACACCTTTTTCTTGCTTCTAGGAGCTCGATCTTGAAATGATATTAACTATGTAATTTCAGATCTCCAAGGTTTTAAAATCCACCTTGTGGTATCCCTCTGAGTATTCTTTCCAATGTCACAAGTTAGACCAAAATTGGATACTTCACAATAATGTTATGCTCAATCTCCCACGATGACTTGATTATGGACTGGTTCAGTATAGTGAACTTGTACGGAATACCAAGTGTCACTGTTTTCGACCTTCAACTATGAAAATGATACATTAAAAATTACAGTCTGTGCAATTTCATTCATTTCTTATGAAATTCAAGTCTGATGCTCGGAGAGAAAGTTATGACGATTTTCCCTCAGTTACTTGTTTGAGCTTGCAAAAACCCTAACTTCATCGGATCATATCATCGAAAATATAGCGAAACAAGATCTTCAATTCGTACACAAATTTCACCAATATTTCAGCTCCACATGGTTTCAATTTCAGCTTTTGAAGATTTGTAGAAAAAAGTTTATAGCAAAAATTCCAAGATGACTTGTTTTAAGAAGCGAAACTATAGAATCCAAATTCTGATACCAAATGTTATGCATCCAACTCACAAAATATAAGAAAATATGGATCAACGACTGAAAAATTAGACTCTTCGAGAGGGAAACCTCCTTTACATTATATAAATGAGAAATTATTGGATGATACAAATGATAAGGTCTCCTTAGTATATATAGGAGTATAAGGGGTCAAAATATAATCAGAGCCTACATAACCATAATAATGAATGGCATAACAATAACAACATGAGGGGTAGCGCACAACAATAATAATAGGGGGATACACTAACAATAACAATAAGGGGAATGCACTAGTATTATAGGGACCTAACAGTAACTCAAAATCTCTAGATGCATCAATTGTTTTGGGCTGATTGATTAGTTAACTGGTTGATCACTGAGTGTGATTGAAGTCCCACTACACAAATTTACCCTCCACTAGTTCATCCAACAGTTGGAACTAGTTTAACTAACCATAACTTAATTTAACTAAATTATATTGCTACAAATTAGAAATCAATAAAATTGAATTGAACTCAAGCTTCCCAGCTCGAATTAACAGAGTTAACTAGGTGAAAAGTTCCATCTCACCTCAGTTAACTACCTCCAATATTTATGCTGATGTGGAAATTTGAATTTTCTCTAGGTTTACCAAGGCAAGGTCAAACTGAGATTTTCTTGTTGCATTTTCAACCCTCCCTATTAGCAAGAAAGGGATTATCTATCACCCCAATCCTTCCTCTATGGAACTCAAATATTCCTCTTGAAAATGCCTTTGTCAAAATGTATGCATCTTTTCCTCTGCTGGAATGTATTGCAACAACATTATCCACCTCTGTACACAATCCCGTAGATGGTGATACCATATATCTATATGCTTGGATTTATCGTGAAAAACAAGATTTCCAGAGAGCTTTATGAAACTATGATTATCACAACAGATCACAGTTGGATCCATCATTTGACCAAACAATCCAACAAGAATATTTCTCATATATATATATGTAGAAAATATACCAATGGGATTCAATCTGATCTTATAATGTACTAAAACAAGATTCTAAATCCTTCTACAATTTGCGGAAACAAAACATGATCGCACTTTCGGATGCGGATGGCTCGTTGGATTGACGGGACATTAGTCCCTGGGCACCTCCCAAGGAGCCTCGCATGGGAGAGCCAACTGGCCTCCTGCGACTCCATTAATATGCCAGCCTCCGAAGCATTAATGCTCCATCACCGGCATTCTCCTCGCCTCGATCTGCTCCGACGGTTCATTATGGACTTCGCCTCCAGATATCCGGAACATTCTCACCCTGCCAGTTGCTCTGTGGATCTTCTCTGCAGTGTCTGCCCTGAAGCTAGTGCAGAGGCCAGCGCCCGCACATAGACAGGGCGATGTTGCTCTCTACTCGGATGTTTTGAAACCACGCCAGGCTCTCATTTCTCTCACAGTGCTTACTGCTCCACCATCGCTAATCTGCAAGCTCCTCTTGGTTCTCAAAGTGATTTCGTTTCTGCCCCTTCTTGTGCAAATTGTTCCAGGACTTTGCTGACTGTCGACTCTGCCATGCCAAGGCTCCGACATAGAATGCGCTGCCGCCGTGGCTCTACCCATGGTAGGCCTGTAAGCTCGAGACCCTCTCCCAGTAGAGGCGAAGCAACCTCTTCTGAAGGCGTTGAGGGGCGACAGGGCCATGCCACCCGATCCCACGGGGGAAGTGAAGATTCTCCTGTTTCTGCTCATGAATTCCAGAACCCTTCGCATCCCTCTCGACTTTTCTCCACTACACCTCGCCCTTCGAGCAGTCGTATCCTGAGACATACTTCATAGAGGGCGGAGCTCCGCTTCGACTGCTTGTATGATCGTCCCATTATTACTGTCCATATTACTATTTCCGTAAGTGAGGAATCGACTCTCACTCCTCCTGCTCTATCGGCGCCTCCTCCCTCCCCTCTTGGTTTGTGCCCTGCCCCTGTTACGTTTCCCCCTGAACCCTAGGTTGCTCCCCCCTCTTATGCCCCTCCCCCCACAGGACAATTCTTAATGCAGGTGGCTGCAATGCCTACGGGCATTGAAGGAGTCCAGAATGAAGGCGCAGGTGCTGAGGGTGACCAGGACGAAAAAGCTGAAGAATCCGAGGACAAGTATGGGTGTCGCATCGTGGAGGAACCACCGTCACCAACCCACAAGCAGTGACTTTGGTTAGCCTAGTTTCTTCATTGTTTTTGAATTCCTCTAGTTTTGAAAGATGCATTGTTACTTTGGTTGTCTACAACAGATTTTTTTTTCTCTATCTATGTATGTAATGGACTATGCACTGGTTTCCCTGGCAAGGGCGGTACAATCAATCTTAACAGAACTAGTTTCCCATACAGGGAAGTTCTTCACTCTGTTAAAGCATGGACATCAAGCCCAGTCTCAGGCTCACACAGCTGAACTGTGGCAGTTTTGTAATACTATGTTTCCATAATAGAAATAGCATAATTTAGAAAAAAAAAAAACAAAACATGTTTGCACAATCACATACAGGTAAGAGAAATAAACAATCAATGACACAACACAATATGTATATGGGGAAAGCATGCCACCTAAAACCCCACTATCTGTATATTGTATTAAGTCAAGGATCATGAAACAATACAATGCTTTCTCTCACAAGAGAACTCCTGCACTTTACCAACTGTCTCACACTGATATAAGAAAAATAGAGCAAATACTAAGCCAATTCTGTGCCTATGTTCAACCTCCCTTGCTCAAGAATTCCGTAAGGAATTAAATCCCTATTAAATAGGAAAATACATTGCCTTGATTACGCAATCCTTCCTAGGCCTCCAACTGACTCTATAAATGACCTGTATAATTTTCTAATTATACAACTAATAGTTATCTTCCCTTTAACCTCTGTCTCAACTGGGTCTTCCTCGGAAATGACATGCAACAAATATTTATAGAAAATTATCAGTTAACTGATTGATCACTCATTGTGAATTAAATCAGATTTAATTCACTCGAACTCTCACTAGCTCATCACTCAGTTAGAACTAGTTAAACTGATTTGAACTCAATTTGCTGAGTTAACTAATTACAACTCATGCATAACTGCAACTGGACCCCCTTAAATCATGGAATCACTCTACATGCATCCTCTTAGACCCTCAACTCGAATTTCCTAAGCTAACTCAATCATTCTGAATTATTTAACTAATACAAGTTGTTATGAGATGAAATTACGATTTCTCTTCCAATTTAATTAAGGGAGAATTAAATTTGAAGCCTCGCTTTGGGGTGCTATTTCTTGGTGCCATTTCACCACTCCCTCTCAACAAGAAAGGGATTATCTGGTACCTCGATCATGTATCTATGGAATTTGAATTTGCTTCTTGCTTGTGCCTTCGTCAAGATGTTTGCATCCTGCTCCTCCGTGGGAATGTACTCTAATGACATAATCCTCCTCTACACACAATATTTGAGATGGTGATACCATATATCAATATGCTTGGACCTGTCATGGAATATTGGATTTACCAAGAGTTTGACGCACCTATGCTTATCACAATGTATCACCGTCAGATCCATCTGCTGACCAAACAAACCAACAAGTATCTTACTCATCCAAATGGCCTTGCACGCTACTTGACTGGCTGCCATGTACTCTGCCTCTGCTGAACTGAGTGAAACTAATCTTTGTTTCATGATGTGCCAAGAAAATATTTCTAAAGATGCCTCCTGATGTTCTCTTTTAGTCGGATGGACTCCCTGCCCAATCTACATCAATGAATCCTTAAAGATTCACTCCCTCTGTTTGTTTGCACCATAATCCATACTCTTTAGTGCCCCTGATATATCTCAACACATGCCTCCCCACCTTACAAAATAGCTTGGTCGTCTTAACCATAACTTGGTTTAGTTGGTTAACTACGTAGCATATGTCGGGTCCTGTGTTCACCAAATACATGAGTGAACCCACCAGCTGCCTATAAATATTAGTATCACTACTTCACCTGAAGTAGAATCCTCCCTCCAGTTTCTTGCAAGAGGAGTCTGTCACAATCCTATAATATATAGTATCAAAAGGTGACTGATTATTCTTTTCAGATCTTTCATATTGTCAATAATGTTCCATGACTGTCATTTACTTCCAATAAAGAAATTGCTATCAAAAGGGAAAAGAATGCTTATTCTAAGGTGTTGGAAACTCCATTATAGGATAAAGGTGCTAAATGGAATTGATTTAAAAACCTTATTGCACTAGCATATTACATTGTGGACCCTTACCTTTTTACATTTAGGCATATCGAAAAAGACCCTCACTGCATTCATTCGTTGTTTCTCCAGACCGCCGATGCGATATAGTGGGACCCATTTCCCTACCACGTCACCCTTTCCCCATCTCATCACAGACCTTTCCTCTATCCGACCCCACCATCGGATCATACATCTCATCCCTACTAATCTCCTGACACCTTCCCACTCATCCACGTTACTTCGCTTTCGATCGAATGGTCCACATGACTTTTCGGCCCCCCCTCCATTCGAGCTTTACCGCCAGGGGGGGTTTGAAATGGGAAGTATCATGGTATGGGCCCTACCCTTATGTGGCGGCATGAGGGAATTTCACACTCCCATTTTCTGAAACCACCTACAGCTCCTGCCCCCCTCTGAAGTGATTTTGCACACCGCAACAAAACCATACCCGCAACCACTAGTCCTCGCAAACCTAAAAACTCCCACTGCCACTGCTCCACGTCAACCTGTAGACTCTGACCACCACTGCGTCACGTCCACCTACCAACTTCCGCCGTCACTGATCCAACAACTCCTGCATGTGAAATTTCTCCACATCGCTTTTCCCTGCCAATCATATCAGAAGGGTGCATTGAATCATTTCAGTATGTTTTAATGGAAGCAGTGGGTTTTTTCGTTTTGAAATTCCACTTCAAAAGTAACCGATGCATTAAAGACAAAGGTAGTTAGAAAAAAAATGGCCATCATGATAGCTAACATAGTAATAAGATCAGATCATCCAACAACTTATTTTTACCAAATAAGAGCCAAATGTCAGTGTTGTTTTATCTCTGCCTCTTTGGCATCACACTAGCTAGATTTTGATCATTTCACAATCAATAACGGACTTCCAGAGTAAATATAGCCTCTGTCTTGGCCAGACTTATCTTATCACCGTGTTCATGGTTCCACTTGTCCAATTTTGGCTTGAATGCAATTAATGACCATCATTGTATTTTTTAGTTAAATACTTCATGTATTCGAAGTATTAGTGGGGACTAGAAGGAGAGAACTAAAGGGAAAAAATGTTGTAAAAGGCTCATTTAGTTGTAAACACTCTTTTGGACGAATGAAAAGAACACGTTGTTTTCTAGATTCTTGTGTTATGATCTGTGGTGAAGTGCTTTTTCCATGCAATTTGTCATTTCTCTTGTTTCACATATTGTTTTCTTTCTTTACTGTGGATAAGAAAATTTTGTTCAAGGTTTGTCATTGGGCACCCTGTTCAGTCTTGAAGCAGTATCTATGTTTTCCTCTAAAATTTGAATGTAGAATTCAGATAAGGTTTGCTCTTCATTCACATTGAAACTTAACCTCTCCTCCTTCTCCATTTCACAAACTATATAGATCCATTGACATGACAAGCTTTCTTGGTCACACATGATCTGAGTTATTCTTATATTTAAATCTTTTTACACTTTTTTGACTCCATAGCCCAATGACCCTCTTCTGCTGTCTCAACCACAAATTTTCAAACAAACCACTATGCACTAATAGCTAGCCTAAAATGCCCAATCAACAAATCTATATCCAATAGAGATATCCCTCTCTAGGTCTAGGAGGGATAGATCCTAGGCCGAAAAAGATTTTTATGTTGCCTTCGAGATTCTGTCTTCAGCCTTGGAATTACGGGAGGCTAAAATAGTGGCAACTCCATTAGGGAATTTCTCTAGAATCGCACTTCAAGTTTCAGTTTTTACTTTTGATGGTGAACATAAGTCCTACACCAAAAATGCTATTTCATTCACCTGATGACTCCGTTGGTAGAAAAATTCCAGAAATAGAGTATCATTAGCGACTCTACAAGCTCAAGATGGGATCAGTTGAAAGGAGATACACTCCAATGAACAGAGATCACATTCCAGGCTTCCCAAACAAAATGCCTCAGGTAAATTGGCAAAGAAATCTTCCTATTTTTCAAGATGAGAATTTTGATAATTCTTTGTTACATCTCAGTAAATTTCACATACATTCATGGAAGTTGAAATTTCAATGGCGTGAGGACTGCCACGTGAAGATTCTTATGGCAACATAAGAATGAAAAGCGAGGAATTGGTATGAAGGTTTAAACCCTGGTAGCTTGTTTTCTTTAAAATATTTCCACAAAGTGCTTTATGAGCATTATAAAGAGTATTCCCCATATTTGTCATTAGTTTGAGAATTTCATACAATACATTGAAAGTATTGATGAATACCTAGAATATATGAATGATGAGGATCTCTTAGAAGCACTTTGTGGATTTCATTCTCAAGTTAATTGTCATGATGAGCAAGAGAAGCTATTTGAAGGTAAAATCAATCAAGAAATGAAAGTAGATCCATAATATCTCTCTTTGGAGACAAATGGTA
Organism: Pinus albicaulis; assembly: GCA_034641835.2. Classification (NCBI taxonomy): domain Eukaryota; kingdom Viridiplantae; phylum Streptophyta; class Pinopsida; order Pinales; family Pinaceae; genus Pinus; species Pinus albicaulis. The sequence goes on along the minus strand of CM076575.1, from coordinate 60,681,070 downwards.
ATTCATATTATTTTTGTATAAAGATAAAGAAGACATTCAATATCATGATCAATCTTCACGAGAGAAAGAAAGAAATTGTTTTTTAATCCAAAGACTACCTCCTCCTTTAACTGAAGAAGAAATTAATTATATTCTAAGCATGTAGCCAACCTCTCAATCTTTATGTGATCAAGAGATTAATTCTATTTGTTCTACTGTTGATTTATGTATTGACGTCATTCCTCCTAAAGAAACAGATGTAGAACATATTGATGTTGAGGTTGTTTTACATTCACAAGAAGGCATGTTGTTAGAAATTACTTCTGTTCATCAAAATGATGGCCTTCAAACAGAATTCAGCAATCTCAGTCAAGATATATCATGCTTTCTTGAGGATAACATATTGGTATACAATGAAGATCCATATCATATGACCATGAAGAATGTGTAGATATTCTATTTGAGAAGGATCCTGAGCCTAACAAATTGGAAAAAAGGGTAGTCCTAGATGAAGCTTGTTATTTGAATCCTCAGGACCAAGTATTTTTCCAAGATCCTTTTGTTGACCACTTAGAATCATTTAAAGATGGAGTATGCTATGACATGGATGGTTTGTTGCAGAATTCAAGGAAAAAGTTGAACACTTATGTTCAAAAACAATTAATATGGGAGTGGTGATTTTATTTTTTCAGCCTGCTCAAAAAAGTGAGCAAGAATCAATCATGTAGTCATTTTCTTGACTAGTTACATTGGAAATCTGATTATTATTTGATGAGATAATTTTTGATCAGACTAAAGTAGGAAGGGGTGAAAATAAGCTCATTAACTTGAGAATTTTCTAGTTTTAGTTTCAAATGGATTTTTAGTTTTCAGTTCAAGGGTGTTCCAGACTTCAGTTTGTAGAGAGTGTTGATTTCAGCTTAAGGATTTTCAGCGATAGAGGTTTTGTAGCAGATCAAGTTGCTAATTTGGGATCAACCCAATGGATCAGGCCACTAGTCTACGATGTTCTTGAAACCTCCTGAAGGAGCTACCATCCCCAGCTAGAGCCACTGTTAGTATCCTATAATCTATAGATCACAAGTTGACTGATTATTCTTTTCAGATATTTCATATTATCAATAATGTTCCAAGACTGTCATTTATTTCCAATAAAGAAACTACTGGAAAAAGGGAAAAGAATGCTTATTATAAGGTGTTGGAAACCCCATTATAGGATAAAGGTGCTAATTGGAACTGATTTAAAAACCTTATTGCACTATCATATTACATTGTGGACCCTTTCCTTTTTACATTTCAACATATCGCAAAAGACCCTCACCGCATTCATTCATTGTTTCTTCGGACCGTTGATGCGATATAGTGGGACCCATTTCCCATCCACGTCAACCTTTCCCCATCTCATCACATACCATTTTTCTACCTAACCCCATCGTCACATCATAAATCCCCTCCCTGCTAATCTCCTGACACCTTCCCGCTCATCCACGTTACCCTGCTTTTGATCTTACGGTCTGCATGAATTTTTGCCCCCCCCCCCTCTCCATTCGAGATTTACCACTAGGGAGGGGGTGGGGGTTCAAAATGGGCATTCTCATGGTCTGGGCCCTACTCTTACGTGGTGACGCCAAGGCGTTTCACACCCCACTTTACTGAAAGCACCTATCGCTCCTGCGACCCCTCTGAAATCGTTTTCACACCGCAACCTGTAGACTCTTGCCACCACTGCGTCACTTCCACCTACCAACTTCCGCCGCTGCTGCCCCACCAGCTCCTGCCTGTGCAATTTCTCCACATCGCTTTTCCATGCCAATCCTATCTGAAGGGTGTATTGAATCTTTTCAGTATGTTTTAATGGAAGTAGTGGGTTTTTCCATTTTGAAAATCCACTGCAATAGTAACCGACGTAGTAAAGACAAAGGCAGTTAGAAACATAATGGCCATCATGATAGCCAGCACAACAATCAGATCAGATCATCCAACAACCGTTTTTACCAAAGCAGAGCCAGATGTCAGTGTTGTTTTATCTCTGCCTCTTCGGCATCACACTATCCATATTCTAATAATTTCACAATCAATAACGGACTACCAGAGTAAATACAACCTCCGTCTTGGCCAAAATTATCTTATCACTGCCTGAATGGTTCCACTTGTCCAATTTTGGCTTGAATGTAATTAACAACCATAAATGTAGTTTTCAGTTAAATACTTCATGTATTCGAAGTACCAGGGGGGACCAGAAGGAGAGACCTGAAGGGGAAAACTGTTGTAAAAAGCTGATCTGGTTGTAAACACTCTTTCGTATGAATGAAAAGAACATGATGTTTTCTAGATTCTTATGAAGTTCTTTTTCCATGCAATTTGTCATTTCTCTTGTTTCACATATTGTTTTCTTTCTTTACTGTGGATAAGAAAATTTTGTTCAGGATTTTTCATCGGGCAACCTGCTCAGTCTTAAAAAAGTATCTATGTTTTCTTCTAAAATATAAATGTATAATTCAGATAAGGTCTTCTCTGCATTCACATTGAACCTTAATCTCTCCTCATTTTCCATTTCACAAACTGTAGAGATCCATTGACATGATTAGCTTGTCTGGTCATACATGATCTAAGTTATTAATCCATTTAAATATGTTTACACCTATTTGACTCCATAACCCAATGGCCTTCTTCTACTGTCTCAACCACAATTTTTCAAAAAAACATCTATGCACTAATAGCTAGCCTAAAATTCCCAATCAAAAAAGTTATATCCAATAGAGAGAGCCCCCTCTTAGTCTAGGAGGGCTAGATCCTAAGCTCGAAGCAGTTTTGATGTTACCTCCGGGATTCTATCTTCAACCTCCATGGGTTTGCTACCCTCCATCTGGAACTTCCTCAGAATATCCTTGGCATAATTTCCCTAAGATACAAATATCTCCCCATCTCTTTTCCATATTTCCAATCCAAGGAAATAATTCAAGAGCCCCATGTCCTTCATCTCAAATTCTCTTTCAAGATCATCTTTGCAATATTTTATGAGTCGTTCATCACATATCAGTATTAGATTATTAACATAAAGTAAAATAACGAAAATCTTACCATCAACCACAATATGATATAGGTTCACATCTGCTTCACTCTTGGTGAAGCCCAACCCCAGTGAAATAACTGTCAATCCTAGTGTACCAAGCATGGGGTGCTTGCTTCAGCTCGTATAGTGCTCTGTTGATTCTTCACACATGCGACTCCCTGTCTAAGGTCTCAAATCATCCCGACTATTTAATGTACACTTCTTCTTGAATAAATCCATTGAGAAATGCCTCTTTACATCCATTTGATGTATCTTCCATCCCATTTGTGTTGAGAGTGAAAGGATGGATATAATGGATGAGTACCTTGCGACTGGTGCAAAACTCTCATCATAGTCAATACCCTCCACCTAAGAGAACCCTCTAGCCACAAATATAGCCTTATTTTTCTCCACACTCCCATATGCTGCCTACCTTGTAGACCCACCTTGATCCTACCACTAACTTCCCCACTAGTCTTGGGACAAATTCCCATGCACTGTTCCTAATAATGGAGTCATAGTCCTCACCCATGGCATCAACCCACACTGGTTGTTGCACTTCTTCCTCAAAAGAGGATGGTTCTATATCAATACCTTCGCTCATAAGAGCCATGTATCCAGTGTACCACTCTAGAACCTTCTTTTCCTGCGCTGTGATGTGGGTGATCCCACATTATCTCTCGCATCCAACAATAATTTGTCAGCCTCTCTGGTGCGCTTCCTTCCATCTCTGGTGGATGGCTCTACAAGATTGTTTTCTACCATTCTTTGTTCCTTTGCTTATGGCTGCTCCACATCCTGAGGTTCATCCTTTGGAGCTAAGAGCTCCTCAACTGCATACAACTCAAGCTCCCTCTCAAGGGACAATTGCATAGCTTTGTCTTCATCAAGCTTCACATCTCTTCTAATCACTGTCATCTGACGTGATGGAAAGTACACCCGATAGTTGTGAGGTGTATCAGTGTACCCCGCAAATATTCCCAACTCTACTGTTGGCTCTAACTTCCTCCTGGCATCTTTAGTCACATGGAAATATAAAAATGAACCAAAAATTTTAAAATATGAAACATCTGATTTCTTACCTAAAAAAGACTCCTATGATGTACTCATCCCAAGAATCCGATGACGACTTCTGTTATGCACAAATACTGTTGTATTGCATGATTTTTCCCATAGATGTAACAATAGGCCTTGATCATGCAACATAGCTCATGTTTCTCCCACAATAGTTTTGTTCTTCCTTTCTTCAACCCCATTATGTTGTGGTTTATGAGGTGCAATCAATTCTCTTTGAATCCATTCTCAGACACAAAAGTTATAGAATTCATTATAGATGTATTCTCCACCATTGTCGCTCCTCAGAGATTTCACCTTCTTCCTTGTATCTTTCTCGACAAGTGCCTTGAACTCACAGAACTTGGAGAACGTCTGCTCTTTCTTCTGCATGAAAAAAATCCAACACTTTCTTTAAAAATCATAAAAAAAAATCACATAATACCTGTGCTTTGTTGTGGAATCCATTGAGAATAGTCCACACACATTTGAGTGAACTCTCTCAGGGATTTTCTCTACTTGGTTTTCCTTATCATGAAAGGTGGCATTTGTATACTTTGCCATAGTACACCATTTTCATGTGTCTCTCTGCACAAGTGTACCCTTTGGAAGCCCTGTAGAAATTTTCTGCACGATCCTAAAAGTGTTGTGGTGAAGATGGCCCAAAATCCCATGCCATAACTCACCGATGTCTCAGCTCACCATCTTCTCTGCTTTACTGTTCAATGTTTCACAGTCATCCACATCAAGTTTGTAGAGGTTCTTCACTCTAACCCAATATTTTTCACCTATCCTGTGGCTTTGTGATGAAGGATCACCTTTCCTTCACAGAAAATCACATCATATCCACGATATTCCAACATAGCAACAAAAACCAAATTATTATTTAAACTAGGTACATGCATGACATCTTTTAGTCTGAGGGTTTACCTAAATCTCTCTGGAAATTAACTGTACCAATCAGGGTAGCGGTATACCTCTTGTCATCACCCATCTTGATGTGAATCTGGAGATCCTTCTACTCCAGGCTAGTAAATAATTCTTTGTTTCCAGTCATGTGGAATGAGGCTCCACTATCCAAGTAGCACACAGATCCCAACACTGATGACACACTGCATGTGATTAAGGTGAATTCCAAATCGAATTGTGAATCCAATGATTCACAAGCTGCTCCTCTTGAGGCCTTCTTTTTGTTATTCTTTTGTGGACATTTTATGGAACAATGTCCATGCTCATGACAGTTGAAACCTTTCACCTTTAACAAGTCTCGCTTCTTTCCTGCCTTGCCGCTCTCGAATTTGGAATGGGACACCCTCCCTTTTCATTTATTCCCTTGCTAGCCAAGTCATAGTTTTCCTCATCATCATTCTTTGATGAGAATCCATCTCTGGTGCTCCACCAAATTTCTTCTTGTGCCAAGTCGAACCAAAGTCGCTCCCAATATGGAAGCTTCTCCCTCCCATTAACATAGTCATGGTAGATATGGCATCTCTTGGGAAGGCCTAGAAGAGTTAGGCTCACTAAATAATATGTGGAAAAAGTGACCCCAACACTTCCAAGCTCATATCGACATTGAGTGAACTTGGTCATGTATTTCTGGATCATGTTGCCCTTCTCCATTTTGATCTTCTTGAGCTTGTCTTTCAGCGCCAACTTCCCATGGTTGCTGCTATTCTGATACTGATCTGTCAAGGCCTTCCACATTTAATATGTATTTTCCTTCCCATGGAAGCTCGAGACAATATGGTCTCAAACTCTAGGCTAATAAGATCCTTCTCGCTTTCGCAACATTCTTCTTCCATACATCAAGAAGTTGAGTATCTGTTGCTGCGGGCTACAGGACATCAACATATATGAAATCCTTCAGTACATTGTCCTCAAGCATTTAATCCATCATTTCCTTCCATGAAATATAATTAAAATTTCCCTCGAGTTCATATTCGAGTCTCAAGCCATTGAAAGACATCTTGATGTACTGCTGGATACTGAAGAATAAATCTGCAAATTCAAACCTGATAAAAAAAACTCTATTCTTCTCTTCAATTGTGATTCCTGTCATTTTGATACCATGTATAAAATATACCAACGAGATTCAATATGATATTATAATGTACTAAAACAAGATATTGAATCCTTCTACAATTTGTAGAAACAAAACATGATCGCACAATCACATAACAAGTAAGAGAAAGAAACAATCAATTGCACAACAAAAGATGTATCTGGGGAAAGCATGCCACCTAAAACCCCGGTATATGTATATTGTATAAATTAAAGGATAATGAAACAATACAATGATTTATCTCACAAGAGAACTCCCACACTCTGCCAACTGTCTCACACCGATCTAGGAAAAATCGGACAAATACTTAGCCAATTCTCTGCCTCTACTTAGCCTGCTTTGCTCATGCATTCCTTAGGGAATTAAATCCCTATTAAATAGGAAAATCCCTTGCCTTGATTGTGCAATATTTCCTAGGCCTCGAACTGACCTGTACAATTTTCTAATTATACAACTAATAGTTATCTTCCCTTTAACCTTTGTCTCAACTGGGACTTCCTCAGAACTGACATGCAACAACTATTTATAGCGGATTATCAGTTGATTGGTTGATCACTCATTGTGAATTAAATAAAATTTAATTCACTCAACCTCTCACTAGCTCATCACTCAGTTATAACTAGTTAAACAGCTTTTAACTCAATTTATTGAGTTAACTAATTACAACTCATGCATAACTGCAACTGGACCACCTTAAATCATGGAATCACTCTACATGCATCCTCTTAAACCCTCAACTCGAATTTCCTAAGCTAACTCAGTCATCCTGACTTAGTTAACTAATACAAGTTTTTGTGAGATGAAATTACATTTTCTCTTCCAATTTAATTAAGGGAAAATTAAATTTGAAGCCCCACTTTAGGGTGCCATTTCAACACTAGATTGCCTCACATGCTGCTCGACTGTGAGACACGTATTCTGATTCTTATGAGATGATTGCCACAGATATTTACTTCTCGCTATACCAAGAAACAACTGTAGACCCAACACTGAAAATTACTCTTGATGTACTCTTCCTGTTTGATGGAATCCCATGACATTCTGGATCTTTGAAGCCACATGGCTTCACTCCCTCTGTCCTTCTGTACCAAAGTCAAAACTAAGTAGTGACTATGAGGTACCGTAGAGCATGTTTATCTACCCTCCCAAATAATTTTTTCGGTTCACATGGTACATGAGTGAACCCCCTAACTGCCGGTAAACAATAGCATCCAATTTCTCACCTGAAGTGGCATCCTCCTTCCTCTAGTTGGTCACTAAATATGTCTCTATGGGTTTGGAACTCTATATGCAAAACTTCTGAAGTATCTCATTGGCATGCTCTTCCTAAGAGACAAATAATTTCCCATCTCCTTGCCATACTTCCAATTCGAAGAAGTAGTCAATGAGACCCATGTACATAATTTCAAAATATCTTTCAAGGTCCTCCTTGTAAGATCTGATAATCTATTAATCACAAGTTAAAATCAAGTCATAAAAATATAAGACAATAATCAAAAATTTACCTTCTACCATAATATGATATATGTTTTCATCCACTTCACTTTTGGTGAAGCCCAACCCAGTGATATAGCTATCGATCCTAGTGTACCAAGCATGGGGTGCTTGCTTGAGACCGTACAACGCTCACTTGAGTCTGCACACATGAGACTCTCGATCAAAAGTCTCTAAGCCTTTTGGTTGCTTGATATACACCTCCTCCTAAACCCGGTGAGATAACTACCGATCCTGGTGTACCAAGCACGAGGTTCTTGCTTGAGACCGTACACTGCTCTCTTGAGTCTGCACACGTGAGACTCGATCAAAAGTATTGAAGACTTTTTGTTGCTCGATATACACCTCCTCCTCAATAAATACATTGAGAATGTCATTTTCACATCCATCTGGTGGATCTTCCACCCCTTCTGTGCAACCTGAGCAAGAATTGATCTTATGGATGATTACCTTGCTACAAGAGTAAAGGTCTCCTCATTGTCAATCCCTTCAACCTAAGAGTACCCCTTGGCCATAAATCTTGTCTTGTAATTTTTTATGCTTCCGTATGCTGCATGTTTTACCTTGAAGATCCATCTCGAACCCATAGCTGATTTTTAATTTGGTCTTGGGACCACTTCCTAAACACTATTGTTTACAATGGATTCATATTCCTCCACCATTGCATCAACCCATATAGGTTCCTCTACTGCTTCCTCGAAAGAGGATGGCTCAATATATATAAGCTCAGTCATCTGAGCCCTGTATCCAGTGTAATGATTTGGTGACCATCTCTACATACGTTGATTTGAGGGAGCACCCACATTCTCCCTTTCATCCTGCATAAGTCTCTTAAATTCCCTGGTCCTTTTCTTGCCTTATTTGGATGGTTCTTCTTGAGTGGATGTCTCCACTCTCTACTCCTCAATTTGTGGTTTCTCCATATCTTCTTGAAGTTAATCCTTTGGAGCTAAAAGCTCTTGACCTGGTGGGATCTAAAGCTCCCTCTCAAGATAGCACCACATTTCTTTCTCCTCATCAACATTTTACATCCCTTCACACAACTATCATTCTGATGGATGGCAAGTACACATGATAGTTGTGTGAAGTTTCTGTGTAACTCATAAATACCCCCAAATCTCCTATTGAATCTAGCTTCTTCTTGAAATCTTTGGAGACATGGAAATAGATAGAGGCTCCAAAAATCTTGAAGTGTGACACATCTAGATATCTCCCCGAGAAATCATCCTCTGGTGTAGTCATGCCTAGATTTTGATGAGGACTCCAGTTTTGAAAATAGACTATTGTGTTGCATGCTTCAACCCCGGCCACAAGTGAAAAGGTAGGTCTTGATCATGTAACATCACCCTCGCTTCTCCCACAATGCTACAGTTCTTTCTCTCAGTCACCCCATTATGCTGTGGGTTGTGGGATGTTGTCAACTCTCATCAAATTCCTTCTGTTTCACATAAAATTTTAAACTCATTTGACACGTACTCACCTCCATTATCACTCTCGAGAGCTTTCACATTCTTACTAGTTTCTTTCTCAACTAGAGCCTTGAATTCTACGAACATGGAGAATGTACCATCTTTCTTCCGCATGAAGAAGATACAACGCTTCCGTTGGAAATAATCAACAAAGATAACATAATATTTGTGCCTGACAGTGGAGGCTATTAACAGAGGTCCACAAACATCAGAGTGGATCATTTCTAGGACTGCATGCATGTTGTTGTCCTGATCATGGATGTTGGATTTTATGTACTTACCCAAAGTACACCCTTTGCATATATCCTGCTACTCAATTTCTCCTTTGTGTAGGCATGTGGTTATCTGCTACATGATCTTCAAATCTCCATTATGTAAATGGAAAACTCTTCTATGCCAAATTTCACTAAAATTGTGACTCCGCACCTTCTCTTCCTTTGTGTTCAATGCAATATAATCCTACACATCTATCTTGTACATTTTATTCACCCGAACCCTGATCTGCTTCACATGTCTTGTGTTGAGATTGCAACAAGATGATGAGCTTAGTGAAAAGAGTCGCCTTCACTAAGTGGGCCCACAGGCTATTTTTGGCGCAAGTCTATTTTTAGATATGTCAATCATATTCTATGAGTTGCAGGATGCTATTTGTGGATGGTTGGTAAAGTTGGAAAAATAGATGGACTTCTATTTTTAGACATATTGGGCGGAATCTATTTTTAGATTGCCAGTCTAAAAATAGATATGTCGAATATTATTAGCTCTTAACAATATTTGGACTATAAACATTATCTTATTCTCTTGGAGCACTTCAGTTAAGTGCACAGATGTGGCACAGGAGCTGACAGAAGGAATTACGCTATTCCTAAGGGTTAAGTGGAGCTATTGCATGGAGACTTCAGTTAGAACTCATGTGACAGAGTTTGGTGGAGTTGTAGAAGTAGTTGGTGGAGTTGTGTTCATTTTAACTCAGTTAGACACAGTTGAGCTAGTTGTATCTAGTCTAACTGATTGATACACTAGTGAGAGTGGTGTGAATTAATTAATAATTAATTCACTAAATATTAACTCATTAATCAACCGAAGAATACATCAGTTAACTACAGTGCATGGACAGTTTCAGTGGAGACCAGTGGAGAGATAGGTGAAAGGGCAAGATGACTATCAGTTGTGACTATAGTGATGCATTTATTTCATCCAACACTCAGTGGAGATGCCAATGAGGATTGCGTGAGAAAGGCTGGACCAATTGGAGTTCATTCAGATCCATTCTTTAGTAGGGATTGCATAGTAGAGGCAGGCTAGCAGGTGGCAAAGATCGGTGCATGGATTTGCTAGATCGGACCTGATTAGTGTGTAGCGATTGTATTGTACTAAGAGCTTGATATGATCAGATTTGTATGAGGATTGTTACATGATATCTATGACATATATTATATAAAAATATTTAAGTGAATAAAGCTTTCCCCATTAAAAAACTGTGTTAATGTGTGTGAATTTTTATGGTTTCAATGTGTGCATGCAATTGATTTAATTTCCGCATATGATGATTAATGGTGGAATAGATTATGTATTGTGCATGAAGTCAAATAGTGTATGATCAGGAGAATATTAGAAAATATTACAATTTATCATTTATATAATTTTCACATGGTATCAAAGCTATATTGATCATTGGAGCAATTGCAAATCATTGAAGTGGTTGAGTTTTGTGCTGGTGGAATTCGAATTTGCAGTAGTGTTTTCTTGGTGTCGAATTTGAGATGTCTTTCAACGGATTGCGATTGGAGTATGCCCTTGAGGGCATCTCAAATTATATTGCATTGAAGGATAGGATGGAGGCGGTGCTAGAGGATAATGGGTTGAAGGAGTTCATAGATGCAGAAATTCCAAAACTTGCTTCTAGCGATGCTGCCGCACTTGACGCATGGCAAAAGAAGACAGGAAAATGTCGAAGGATTCTGTTGGAAGGTGTGAAGGATCACATAGTGTCCAGCCTTCATGGTAAAGCTTCTCCATTCTTGATGTGGAAATATTTGACAGACTTGTTCCAAAGAAAAAGCGACCAGAGGAAGTTGGCGCTTAAAGACAAGCTCAGAAAAATAAAAATGGAGAAGGGCGAAAGTATACCCAAGTACCTCACAAAGTTTGTCCAGTGCAGGGATGAGCTGGGAAGTGTGGGGGTTACTGTAGATGAAGAGGAATTGGTGAGCTTGGCTCTCCTTGGGCTTCCGAAGAGTTGGCATAGCTACGAGGACTCTGTCAATGGTCGGGAGAAACTGCCAGGATGGGAGCGACTTTGGTCGGATCTTGTGCAGGAGGAGATAAGGTGGGGTACCAGGGATGGATCTTCATCGAAGAATGAAGATGAAGAAAATTGTGCTTTGGCTACCAAAGCAAGGAAAGGGAAGGGAAAGAAAAATCCTTCTCAATCCGGTGCGAAAGGCAAGAAGCAGGACTTGTCCAAGGTGAAGTGCTTTCACTGTCACCAACACGGACATTACACCACTAATTGTCCACAGAAGAAGAAAAATAAGCAGGCTGCTGGATCTGTAGCTGGAGAGGCCTTAGCCTCGCAGTTTGAGCTGGGATTTTCGCTGATCGCATGCTTGGTTTCAAGTGTGATGGGATTAGTGTGGTTTCTTGACAGTGGTGCGTCTTTCCATATGGCCGAAGACAAAGATTTGTTCAGTGATCTGGATGAGAAGGATCTTGGAGTGCACATTGAGATGGATGATGATGGTAGAAACAGTGCGACTGGTATCGGGACCATTTCCTTTGAGAGGGAGTCTGGTAAACCTTTCATATTGAAGGATGTCATGCATGTTCCAGGATTGAAGAAGAATCTCATATCTTTGTATGTATGTTGGAAGATACGTGATACATTCTTGTTTTTAACGAGGGAAAGGCTTTCCTGCGTAGTAAAGCAACTGGTGAAACCTGGAGGATAAGGGTTTGAGTTAAGAACCTTTATCAATTGCAGGTAGATGGCTGCACAGCAATGGCAGGCAAAGCAGAAGGAGTGGTGAGCCGGGATGAGGGCGAATTGTGGCACAGGATATTGGGCCATCTTCACCATGGCGCTTTGAAATTTTTGCAGCAGATTTCTACCGGGCTTCCCAAGGGTACACTTGCACAGTCAGATCAATGCAAGGGATGTACTTTGGGAAAATTTGTGAAAGCCACCTTTCATGAGAAGGATAGTCACGCCACGACGATCCTTGAGAGAATTCACACAGACGTGTGTGGACCTTTCTTAGTAGCTTCGACAACAAAGCACAGGTACTATGTGATATTTGTTGATGATTTTTCTGTTCGACCTTCTTCATGTAGAAGAAGATGACATTATAAAAGAGGTATGCTCGATGTTCTCATAAGTAGTGTTCCAACTTAAGCATAAGCTCCCAGAGTGTAGTTCCGGAATAAGCCTGTGAGTTTAAGGCCGAGAAGAGAAAGAGTCGAAGTAGGTGAAGGTCGTAGGAGCGATAATGGTGGTGAATTCATCTTTCGGTGAATTCAAATACTTTTCAGCGTAGAAGGACGGTAGAGCTCATAGCGCCTCATAACCCACAACAGACAATGGGCCACGTGCCGAAAGAACAAAACAATCGTGGGTGCTGCACAGGCGATGTTGCATGATCAGGGCCTTCCCATACACTTGTGGGCCGAAGCATGAAACACTGTGGTTTATGTGCAAAACCGTTGTCCTCATAGAGTACTTGGCATGAGTACACCCGAAGGGGCATTTTCTGGTAAGAGGCCTGATATTTCCCATTTGAGGATTTTTGGTTCACCTGTTTACATTCATGTGACGAAGGATGCCAGGAAGAAGCTGGAGCCAACTGCAGAGATTGGGATATTTTTGGGGTACACTGATACACCCCACAACTATCGTGTGTATTTTCCAGACAGTCACAAGACTGTTGTGCGACGGGATATCAAATTTCATGAGGAGAAAGCCATGAAGTGTTCGCTTGAGAGGGAGCCACACTTGCATGCAGATGAGGAGCTATTAGTTCCTAAGGATGAGCCTCAGGATGTGGATCAGCCACAAGAGGAGGTTCATGGAGTGGAAGAAACCACTCATGCAACACCAAACATCAGAGGGCGGAAGCGCACTATAGAAGCTGAGTGACTGAATCTTGATGCGGCGCAAAATGTAGGAGCACCTACATCACAACACAGACAGAGACAGTCACCTAACCGATTTACTGGATACATGGCTCTGATGAGCAAGTGTATCATGACAACCATATTCTTCGAGGAAGCCAGGAAGACCCCAGGCGGGTAGATGCCATATGGGAAGAGTATGATTCGATTGTCGAAATAGTGGCATGCGGGAGATTGTCCTACAAGCGAAGGGAAATCGTTGTGGTTCAAGATGGATCTCAAAGGAAGTAAGCCGCCGACAGAGCATCGAGAAGCACAAGGAAATATTTGTTTCCGTGGGCTTCGCTGCATCGAGGGGATCGACTATGAAGAAACCTTCGCACTGTCGCAAGGTATTATTCCCACAATTTTAGCATCCCATTCCCCCGAAGGCCGCGATGGGTTACACATTCACCGATGATGTGAAGACTGCATTTCTCAACAGAATCATTGAGGAGGAGGTGTACATTGAGCAGCCTGAAGGATTCAAAATCTTCAACAGCGAGTCGCATGTGCAGTGCCTGCGTAGCATCGTATAATAAGTAAGACCTCGTGCTTGTTACACACAGAGCAGACGCATATTTCAATCGGTCTTGATTCACCAAGAGTGAGGCGGATTCCGAACCCATACCGATTGTGGTGGAGGGTAAGTTGCTGATCATGGTACGTTATGTAGATGATTTGATGCTGAACGGTGATGAACAATTGATATTCTCATGCAAGGCTGATCTTGCAAAGGAGTTTGAGATGAAGGACTTGGGCCTCCTTCATTATTTCCTAGGATTGGAAATTTGGCAGCGCAGTGATGGATTGTTTGTGTCTCAAGGCAAGTATGCCCGGGAGATACTGGAGAAGTTCAACATGCAAGGTTGCAAGCCTATCGACACTCCTCTTCCTGGTGGTTGGAGGAAAGAGGATGCTACATCGGCAGAGGTAGTGGATGCCACTGTTATCGACAGTTGGTTGGTTCGCTCATGTATCTAGTCAATACACGACCGGACATATGCTATGTTGTTAACCAGCTTTCACAAGCTATGGTTAAGCCTACCAAGCTCTTTTGGAAGGCGGAGAAGCATGTATTGAGATATCTCAGAGGCACATCGGGATATGGATTGTGGCACAGATAATGGATGAGGTGAAGTCAGATGGTTTTATGGATGCAGACAAGGTGGAGCCCAACGTACGTAAAGAGCACATTTGGAGGGATTTTCAGTGATCGGGCCCAGCGTAGTTTTCAGTACAATAGGAAATAAAGATCCATGGCACCTTGGGCTTCAATGGAGGTGTCGATTACATGGCAAAGAAGTTTGGTCAACTGCTATATTATGCAGATGGGGAAGATCTGTCTAAGAAAAGTGTTCACACTTAGATCTTATTGTGATTTATATTGTGATAATCGAGTTGATACTAAACTCGCTAATCTAGTATTTCATGATAGATCTAAACACATTGACATCTCGTATCATCATATCATAGATTGTGTGCGCAGTAAGATCATGTTACTTTCTTGCTACTTCCTACCAGAGATTGTGATGCCGATATTTTGACGAAGGCGCTCACTAGAGAAAATTCGAATACCATAGAGGCAGATCGGGTGGCAGATAATCCCTATCTTGTTGAGAGGGAGTGTTGAGATTGCAACAAGATGATGAGCTTAGTGAAAAGAGTCGCCTTCACTCAATGGGCCTATAGGCTATTTTTGGCGCAAGTCTATTTTTAGACATGTCGATCATATTCTATGAGTTGCAGGAAGCTATTTGTGGATGGTTGGTCAAGTTGGAAAAATAAATGGACTTCTATTTTTAGAAATATTGGGCGGAATCTATTTTTATATTTCCAGTATAAAAATAGATATGTCGAATATTATTAGCTCTTAATATTATTTGGACTCTAAACATTAAATTATTCTCTTGGAGCACTTCATTTAAGTGCACAGATGTGGCATAGGATCTGACAGAAGGAATTACGCTATTCCCGAGGGTTAAGTGGAGCTATTGCATGGAGACTTTAGCTAGAACTCATGTGACAGTAGTTCAGTGATAGAGTTTGGTGGAGTTGTAGAAGTAGTTGGTGGAGTTGCGTTCAGTTTAACTCGATTAGACACAGTTGAGCTAGTTGTATCTAGTCTAACTGATTGATACACTAGTGAGAGTGGTGTGAATTAATTAAAAATTAATTCACTAAATATTAACTCATTAATCAACCGAAGAATACATCAGTTAACTACAGTGCATGGACAATTTCAGTGGATACCAGTGGAGAGATAGGTGAAAGGGCAAGTTGACTATCAGTTGTGACTATAGTGATGCCTTGATTGCATCCAAAATAGAGTAGAGTTTCCAATGAGGATTGCTTGAGAAAGGCTGGACCAATTTGACTTCATTCAGAGCCATTATTTAGCAGGGATTGCGTAGTAGAGGCAGGCTAGCAGGTGGCAGAGATCGGTGCATGGATTTGATAGATCAGGACCTAATTAGTGTGTAGCGATTGTATTGTACCGAGAGCTTGTGAGAAGTTTTGTATGAGGATTGTTACAAGATCTATATGACATATATTATATACAGATAGTTGGGGTTTTTAGCTTCATGCTTTCCCGTTAAAACAATGTGTTCATATGTGTGAATTTTTTATGGTTTCAATGTGTGCATGCAATTGATTTAATTTCAGCATATGATGATCAATAGTAGAAGAGATTTTGTATTGTGCATGAAGTCAAATAGTGTGTGATCAGGAGAATCTTGGATGTATAACACATTAGTTATATAATTTCTACATCTCGTGGCTATGTGTCTCAAGAATGCATTTACTTTGATGAAGTTCACATCATAATCACATTCTTCTAAGATTACAATAGAGACAATATTTTTCCTTAGGCTCGGAATGAACATGACATCCTTGATCCTGAGGGGGAAGCCCAACTCCCTATGAAAGGTGACTGTAACGTCTCAATCGCACAGTACCTTCTGTCATCCCCCATCTCAATGTGAATCTGCAAGTCGTTCTCCTCCATGTCACTAAAAAAATATCTATTTTCTGTCATGTGGAACGATTCACCCAAGTCCAAGTACCACACACTCCCCATCACTGTGCTAGACATGCATGCAATGAGGATAAATTCAAGCTCAAACTATGAAGCCAAGGCTTCACCTATTTCTCCTCCCTAGGTATTCTTGCTTACCTTCTTGTGTGGAAACTTCGTGGTATAGTGCTCGAATTCATGACAATGGAAGCATTTAATTTTGGACAAATATTTCTTCTTTTCCTTGATTGGGTTTTGGTTTGGATAGGAATTTCTTCCCTTTTCCATTCTTTTCCTTTCCAGCTAATGCAAAATTTTCTTCATTCTCTCCCTTGGATGAAGTCCCATCTCTGGTACTCCGCTTTATTTCCTCCTGTACCAAATCATACCATAAGTGTTCCCAATTTGGTAGTTTCTCCCTCCTTCACCAAGTCTTAGTAGCTATGCCAGCTCTTGGGAAGGCCTAGAAGGGATAGGCTTACCAAATCATCATCTGGTATTGTGAAACCAACTTATACAAGTTTATAACAAAATTGTGTGAATCTACTCAGATATTGCTGAATTGAGTCATTCTTTTGCATCTTGATATTTCAAAGTTTTTCCTTGAGTGCCATTTTCCTGTGGTCACCGCTATTATGGAAAAAAAAATTTCAATGCTTGCCACATTGCATATGAAGTCTCTTTATCGTGGATATTTGAGACAATGCGGTATCTTAATCCCTCTAATATAATTCTCCTCGCCTTGGCTACACACTTCTTCCATTCTATTAGATTTTGGGCATCAACTGATCTTAGTTTCAGGATGTCATTATCAATGAATTCCTACAATCCATTGTCTTCTAGCACTTCCTCCATGTGGTCCTTCCAAGCAACATCATTTGTAATATTCATAAATTAGCATGCAGCTAATGGGAATATTAAATTTTGTTTCTTGCACTTAGTAGGTGAATAAATGGGAGAAAGAGACCCATACTTGTCATGTGTTGGCATAAAATTCCTCTTGGTGTGAAAAGGGGATAACTTAGAGGTTGGATCTGGATTTTGTACTTCCCATGTGTGAACAGGAAAAGAATCATGTTGATTCAGTCAAGTTGACTAAGTCAACAACGCAACATGGAGGAGAAGTCTTGGTAGAGATACAACCCAGTTTTGGAGGGAAAGTATTCACATGGTGTTGGAAACCCTAATAGGTGGGACCCAAGGTGAGGAGGCTCACAAAATTTATAAGGAGGAAGATAGCAGAAATTTGGGGTTAGCTTATGGATTATTGATTTTGGTCTGCTTAGACTATTGAGCATTCTTCAGCTGTTGAGCTGAGTATGTAGTGTTGTTCAGCACAAGGCATTCCTACTTAGGGATCCTTATCCTTCCTTGAGTGTTATCTTGGAGGAGTTCTGTTCTTCATTTTCCCACATCTAGGCTTGTGTCCAAGCATCCTCCTTCAGCCACAACGTTATTCCTGTAGCAGGGGATGTTGTGTTGCAGGGTGTTGTAGTGGGGGACTCACAACACCAGCTCTTGAGATTATCTTTCAGAGGAGGGAGCCTCCCCTTGCTTTGCAAGATATATACAGGAGATTCCAGGGAATATTTTACATCTTGGCATGTGGCCAAATCAGTTCCCATCTACTACAGCGTAGTTTATTGAAGAAACTGTGTCATTTTCGAGAGTGCTGCAGTAGCAAGGTTTGAACCCTTGCTTGTGAGCTTGTTCCTTGGAGAAAGGGCCAAACCTCCTCCTGGAAAGCTATATACTTCATTCTTCTTCTATCATTTTTATATTTTAGTCATAATTGTTCAGTGCTGTAGTATAACTACATTTTTCAGATCCAGATTTGCAGATCTGCTCTTTGTACATTTGTCTCTCATGAAACCCTTGCCGGGTTGATCTTATTTTTGTATAAAGAGGGAGGGTTCTCCATTTTCTCAGCCATTGGATGACTGTAATCTCCAGATATATTGTTTCTCATTATTTTATGCATAAACCCTCATAGAAATAATGCTATACTTGCTTCAGTTCTTTCTGCACGAGTTAAGCTATGGGGTTTGGGCTTATCTGAGACATATTGACTTGGGGAGATCTGTTTATGTTGGCTAGAGTGATTTGTTTCATATCTAATTCTGCATGTGAGTTTTATATGATGCATTCTAAGGGATCCAAGTACCATTCCTCACAGGTATAGCATTATTTTCTGAAGACAGCTGTTTTATGCCCTACATTGTTGCATTTCCCCACTTGGGAAGGAGGATATAGGCCATATTCTTGCTGAGGTTCTTTCATCCGCTGGTGAGATGTTATTTTACATCTAGTGAGCTGATCCACATGTCCATGCTCATGATTTTATGAAGCTCCAACTTCGGAATATCTTCAAATATTCCATTAGTTGTAGAAAATCCCTGTTTTGAGATATTACAGTGGTATCAGAGCTGCCATCTTGGCTCAGCCTGTGGATTTTAGATTCAATCAGAAGATAAGAAGAATAGGAGAACAAAATTATGGAGAGGATAGATTACTCTCATCCATTTTCAGATGTAAGAAGAGCCTCTCCAAGGAGGTTCAACCGATGTAAGAAGAAAGATGCAATGAAACTCCAAGAGGGTTTAGAGAAGGAGAAAACTGAAGTGATACCTCTAAAAGGGCTCAAGAGGAAGAAGAAAAACCATGCACTTCCTATTCTCATGGAGGAAGTGAAGAGAAAGAATACCACTTAGAGCATGAGATCCTAAGTGGATATTTTGCAGAATACAAGTGCCAACCTAGGGCTGTCAAAAAGACCCTAGATATTTCTCAGTTTATACAACTGAGAGAAGAAAGAAGGCCATGAAACAACAGGATGATGAGGGGCAATAGTTTCCTATTTTATACCTTTGATGGATCACCCTTATGTACAACAGAATCTTGGGTGATGAAGTTAGAGGCATTTTTCCTACTACATCCAATAGTGGAAAAAGAGGCTGTGGAGATCTCAGCACTGCACTTGGAGGGCAAGGCAGGCACCTGGTGGTTTAACCATGTGAATCATGCAAGAGTGTCCACTTTTTTAGATTTCACTCACTGGGTAATCAGGAGATTTGACAGTAGGAGATCCGAGAAGGAGGAGTCCTCTTCTCCACTTGAGGAGCATTGTTCCAATGCTGTCACAATCATGGAGGGGCATCCATCCAGATCAGCAGTTGGATCAGCCAACAAACTGAAGAGAGGAATTCTTGCAGCCATACAAGATGTTCCCAAGACTCACCAAGGTATGCATATATTTCCATTTCCTATCATTTCAAAAAATCTTATGGAAAACCTGGGGAATTTATCCTCATTTGGTCAAGGATCAAAACACACTGTTGGGGTGGAGCAACAAGCTTGCACTGCGCTGTGTGATCTTGGTTTAAAAAAATAAGGGATGAAAATTCATTCCATTTCACCCTTATTGAGTTTCATATAGCATGAGGAGTTAGGGTGTGAGATTTTGGAGGGCCTCATGAGTGTTGTGCCACTTTCTGATGGTGTTTTACTTTCAGCACACTTGGATTCGATGGGATTCAAGAGGATAATTGATGAGAGGTCTTTTCTAAAAGATCTCCAAGGGTTTACATCTCAACTTCCCATGAGGTGTAAGGAGAGAAATCTACTTTGGGATATTAGTAGTCTTCATTGGGAAGATACCAAGGGGGAGAATGAATGGAGGCATCCACATTTGGATGAATGGAGGTGGGTGGAGAACAAGAGCTTGGTGAGCCACTTGCAGATATATGACACAGGGCAGCAAGAAGCAAGGCTTCACTGGCTACTCTTGAGAGAGTTTGGCCATCTTGGGTCATACTCCTTGTCAAGGAGTATGTGGTGGATGGAGGCATGGCATGGCACCCATATGATAGAACAACATAAAACTTGTTTTTATGGGGCATCATACAAGACAACCATCATGATATTGCTCTACGGCTTGTATGAGGGAGAGATGAGGGAGCAGTAAGAGTTGGTGTTTCTGTGGTTACACTTGGGAGAGTATGGGAAATTTTTTTCTCATACTTTTCATGATATTTCCAGAGATAAGGAAGACACATTCAAGGTGCAAGGAGGCTACCCTTCAGCATTGGAGGATTATGAGAGGCTTCCATGTCAGAAGAAGATCTTCCCACATAGCAGCATGATGGTGGATGGATTTGGCATGTGGAATGTCAAAGGGAGAAGTCATGGAGTGACAAGAGCCTTGTTACTAAGGCCTACATCCCTGTCACTTGAGAGCATGTTCCTATTGATGGAGTGTTCCAAAGGGAGTATGTACCCTCCCTTCTTGCATATTTTTATGAGAATATTTTCATGGGAGGAATCACTCATGGACCTCACCTTCAGCTCACACATGATGCATGGTAAGAAATAAATTTATGTGCTTGTTGATTACTCTATTGAGTATTTGTATTTTCTCACCATATGTAAACAGTGCATTACTCCACAAGAGAGCAAGATTATTTATGGGTTTCATGGTCACTTTAGGGCCAAATTTTGTGATGATGACAACCCATCTCTACATGAATTTGGGAAAGTGTTTTATTGTTTTGATTGTATATAGATGATATATATTTCTGCTTAATACTTCATAGTAGATGAGCTAACATGCATAGCTGAAAATTCCTTGGAAGACAACTTTCCACTTGATGCTCTGAATTAGCAGTTGAAAAGACTGCGCTGTATCCACCAGAGAGACTATGTGTATCATCCAAAATTGCACATAACCTTCAGCCATTTTCTGATTTGGATGCCATATGGTGATTATGTGCTATTCATTTTGAATGGGATGATTTGGGCCAGCAGGATCAATGAATTTGGAGAGAGGATCTTTGGAGATTCAATCTTCTTCTTGCCACTTGAGGGCAACCATGTTGCAGCCCAAGATCAACATGCCCTCTACACTTATCACAAGTGGAGAGATGGATAGCGTGGGATAGGCCCTCTTGCCTATCATGTTCAATTATTCAGCCCACCTACACTTCAGAAGCCAAAGGTGGAGGGATTTGTGCATGAGTTGCCATGTTGGAGGGTAACTCATTTTATATGGATGATAGCTTGGGGGTGGAGGTTTCACTTGGGAATGAGAGTTTCCCATGCACTTAAAACTCCATGCCTTGAGAGGACCTTTAGACAACACATAGTTGTCTCCTTGAGTATGTTAATTTTGCATGATGATAGCCATTTGGGATGTGCACCAAATGCTGATTTGTTTGCTTGGGAGAGGCACTATGGAGTTTCATTGTTGAGACATCATATTATTCTTTGGGGGAGATCATCATATGAGGATGCTACAGGAGGAGGTAAGGACACTTTCTAGTTCTATCCTTGCAGTTTCTTGAGGACAAGCAACATTTGGGAGGGGAGGACTATAATATTACTAAAATTAGCATGCAGCTAATGGGAATATTAAATTTTGTTTCTTGCACTTAGTAGGTGAATAAATGGGAGAAAGAGACCCATACTTGTCATGTGTTGGCATAAAATTCCTCTTGGTGTGAAAAGGGGATAACTTAGAGGTTGGATCTGGATTTTGTACTTCCCATGTGTGAACAGGAAAAGAATCATGTTGATTCAGTCAAGTTGACTAAGTCAACAACGCAACATGGAGGAGAAGTCTTGGTAGAGATACAACCCAGTTTTGGAGGGAAAGTATTCACATGGTGTTGGAAACCCTAATAGGTGGGACCCAAGGTGAGGAGGCTCACAAAATTTATAAGGAGGAAGATAGCAGAAATTTGGGGTTAGCTTATGGATTATTGATTTTGGTCTGCTTAGACTATTGAGCATTCTTCAGCTGTTGAGCTGAGTATGTAGTGTTGTTCAGCACAAGGCATTCCTACTTAGGGATCCTTATCCTTCCTTGAGTGTTATCTTGGAGGAGTTCTGTTCTTCATTTTCCCACATCTAGGCTTGTGTCCAAGCATCCTCCTTCAGCCACAACGTTATTCCTGTAGCAGGGGATGTTGTGTTGCAGGGTGTTGTAGTGGGGGACTCACAACACCAGCTCTTGAGATTATCTTT
Organism: Pinus albicaulis; assembly: GCA_034641835.2. Lineage (NCBI taxonomy): Eukaryota > Viridiplantae > Streptophyta > Pinopsida > Pinales > Pinaceae > Pinus > Pinus albicaulis. The sequence continues at coordinate 60,658,772 of CM076575.1, read as the reverse complement.
CAGAGGAGGGAGCCTCCCCTTGCTTTGCAAGATATATACAGGAGATTCCAGGGAATATTTTACATCTTGGCATGTGGCCAAATCAGTTCCCATCTACTACAGCGTAGTTTATTGAAGAAACTGTGTCATTTTCGAGAGTGCTGCAGTAGCAAGGTTTGAACCCTTGCTTGTGAGCTTGTTCCTTGGAGAAAGGGCCAAACCTCCTCCTGGAAAGCTATATACTTCATTCTTCTTCTATCATTTTTATATTTTAGTCATAATTGTTCAGTGCTGTAGTATAACTACATTTTTCAGATCCAGATTTGCAGATCTGCTCTTTGTACATTTGTCTCTCATGAAACCCTTGCCGGGTTGATCTTATTTTTGTATAAAGAGGGAGGGTTCTCCATTTTCTCAGCCATTGGATGACTGTAATCTCCAGATATATTGTTTCTCATTATTTTATGCATAAACCCTCATAGAAATAATGCTATACTTGCTTCATTTCTTTCTGCATGAGTTAATATATGGGGTTTGGGATTATCTGAGACATATTGACTTGGGGAGATATGTTTATGTTGGCTAGAGTGATTTGTTTCATCTCTTATTCTGCATGTGAGTTGTATATGATGTATTCTAAGGGATCCAAGTCCCATTCCTCACAGGTATAGCGTTATTTTCTAAAGATAGCTATTTTATTCCCTATATTGCTACATTTCCCCACTTGGGAAGGAGGATATAGGCCATATTCTTGCTGAGGTTATTTCATCTGTTGGTGAGATGTTATTTTACATCTAGTGAGATGATCCACATTTCCATGCTCATGATTTGCTGAAGCTCCAACTTTGGAATATCTTCAAATATTCCATTTGTTGTAGAAAATCCTTGTTTTGGGATATTACATAATTCGAGCTTCCCTCAAGGGAACACTTGAGTCTTAGTCCATTGAAATCCATCCTTCTAGTTATGAATAATTGATCCTATAAATTCGATCCTTCTACTACAAAACTTTGAAATTTCTACTCTACTGTGAATATTTCTCTAATACCATGTAGAAATTAATGTGTAGATTCAAAACTGCTCATGAAATTTACTAAAACATAAGACTCAAATCTACTCTAGTGCTTTGTGGAAAGTAATTCATGATCGAGAACACATATCATCAACATGAAAGAAGAAACATCACACATGCACAAATATTTATCTAGGGGAAAACAACAACTCAAAACCCTTCCTATATATATTGCATTATTCAAATAATAGAGATGAAATACACATGTTGCTCAAGCTTGAGCACAACCTGCAAGTGTATAGTTTATCCCTCTTCCCAACTGACAAGATCTGCCCAAAACTTAGCCAATTTTCAAGCCCTCCAAGCTCCTATTTCCTTGTGTTGTTCCTTGAAGAATTAACCCCTATTTTTTAGGAAATTTCCTCAATTGGATTGCGGAATTCCTTTAGGCTAATTCTCTGACTGCATGCACTACCTGTACACATGAGAATAATCTACAACTGATAGTACACTACCTTGGAATCTCCATCTCAACTAGGTAACTCAAATTCTCTACATGCATAGATTATTTTGGGCTGATTGATGAATTAATTGGTTGATCACTGAGTGTGATTGAAGTCCCACTGCACAACTTGAGCCTCAACTAGGTCATCCAACAATTGGAACTAGTTTAACTGACCATAAATCAATTTAACTAAATTAGATTGCTACAACTTAGCAATTCATCATATAGAACTGAACTCAAGCTTCCCCAACTTGAATTAATTGAGTTAACTGAGTGACAAGTTCCATGTCACCTCAATAAACTACCTCCAAGATTTCTGCTGATGTGGAAATTCGAATTTTCTCTAGTTTGACCAAGCAACGTCAAACTTAGATTTTCTTGCTGCATTTTCAACATGATTTTTGAATTAAAGTGGGTACTATGTAGAGGAACTAGTCATACAATTATTCATAAATTATTCTTTTAACATCATCAAGGGATGCCTTTCTTCTATTGCTTACTCCTCACAAAATTCATCTATGATTTTTTTGACCCACTCATATAAGTTTGTTTGACCACTATTAATCAATTTAGATATAGTTCATTAATATTAATTAAGATTAATCATGTGCACCACATTCTATACATTTCTTAATTTCTTTAAGAATGGATATGAGGATTTTTTCATGTGTTTTTGTAAATTTTTTTTCTCTCACCAATGCAAGTGACATATTTTCAGCTAAGATCATTTTTGAAATAATTTTAGAATTTTCCTTATCACCACTCTCACGAAATTGGAATATTCACTTCCTTCCTTCTCTAAACCTCTTTAAATCTTGTGGGAAACTAAGTGGACGAAGAAAGGATAACCCCTGAATAATGAATGTTTGCTAGACTGGATGCTCGCTTCCTTTGAGTCTCAGATCTACATGGATACATCCATACTTAATAAATAATCATGCACTAATATGTCACTTTTACTATGTGGTCATGTTGGCTTATTGGTCTCCAACTCCCCTGGCTTAGTACTCAATGTGATAAAGCATGGAATCAATCTAAATTATGTGCACTAGTTAAATGAAAATGGACAAACCTACTTCCGGGTATTGCACCAGTCATAGGAAATATATAATAATATATAATAATATTATATCATATTATAATATCATGTCCATGGGGTCTTGGATAGACAGTGAGTGGGTGTTCAGTTAGGGCACTCCTTGATGTGAACTCACCGATTCAATTCCCCACCCCGATTGAGGCGATATATTGGACATGATAAAAATGTGGTGAAGATGTAGTCCTGCCAAACTTACAAAAACATTATATATATATATATATATATATATATATATATATATATATATATATATATATATATATATAGAGAGAGAGAGAGAGAGAGAGAGAGAGAGAGAGAGAGAGAGAGAGTTATATAGGTTATATAATCAAAAGTGCGGAGGGCATAATCGCGTATATAGGTTTACAACAAAGCTAAGGGCACCATAATCAGGTTTTTAGAGAGCACGAGGGCATTCCACAGGGCAACACGATGGCATTCGAGGAGGCCATGAGGGAATTTGAGCTAAGAGAATGAGGCCATAATTGGGTTCTCAGAGAGCATGATGTAATTCCATAGGGCGATAGGAGGGCATTTGATGAGGGCACGAGGGAATTTGAGCTAAGGGCACGAGACCATAATTGGGTTCTTAGAGAGCACGTGGGCATTCCACAGGGTGACAAGAGGGAATTTTAGAAGGCCATGATGAAATTTAAGCTAAGGGCATGAGGCCATAATCGGGTTCTCAGAGAGCATGAGGGCATTCCATAGGGAAACAAGAGGGTATTTGAGTAGGCCATGAGGGCATTTGAGCTAAGGGCAGGAGGAAATTCGAGGAGGCCACAAGGGAATTTGAGATAAAGGCACAAGGGAATTTGAGCAGGGAAAAGCAGTGGGCACAAGAGCATTTGAGTAGGGCAAAGTAGTGGGCACGAGGGAATTCGAGTAGGGAAAAGTAGTGGGAACGAGGGAATTCAAACAAGGCAACATTGGAAACCTATCTTCAATGTGGCAGTAAGATCGAATCTGAGTTCCTCTGTTTGCTATTTTTTAAGAACCAACTCTGCGATGGAAGTTTGCATACAATATTGATATCAATTATTTATAAAGTTCGTATGGTATGTACTCTATGATAATTATGGATTTTATACCAAATAAATATGAAATTAATATAAAGTTTGTTTTTTCTTTGTGATGGAAGTTTGCATACAATCTTGGCATCGATTATTTATACAGTTCATATTGTATGTATTCTCTGATAATTATGGCTTCTATACCAAATACATATGACCTCAATATAAAGTTTGTTTTGGCTCTATGATGGAAGTTTGCATACAGTCTGGGCATTGATTATTTATACAGTTCGTATGGTATGTATTTTCTGAGAATTATGGATTCTATAACAAATACATATGACCTCAATATAAAGTTTGTTTTAGTTCTGTGATGGAAGTTTGCATACATTCTTGGCATTGATTTGCCCTTCCTACCAACCTGATAGAGAAATAAGGACTATCCTTGGCCTTTCCCAAGCTGAGCCAGTAGGGTAATTTCATAGTATATTTATGTCAAGCCGGGATGGTGAAGAAAAAGGTTGATTAAATTACTTCGTTCGAGTGGACTTCCGACAACTCTCCCTTTGGTCTAGCGGCCTTTTGGCACCTCTTCCTTCGGTTAAGCCTGTTTACAATGAATCAATTAATGATTTCTTTTCATAGGTGATGTGTATATCTCATGGTATGGTTATCAATGATGGTATAGCTCATTCCATACTACAAATATCATATGGTATGTCTTTGAGAATTATGGATTCTATACCAAATACATATGACCTCAATATAAAGTTTTTTTGGAATGGCTTCAACTTACAATATGGAAGTATTTAATTTATGACTTCGTTGATGGCATCAGAACCTTGTATTTTCTCAATATCACATTCTTTCTAATATATATATATATATATATATATATATATATATATATATATGTTTGTGTTGATATGTTGTTATCATCAATCCTAAAGTGAAACCCTAAGGAGGATTGGAATCTTAATTCAAATATTCAAATGACATAGATCTCCTTGACAACTCTCTTTTATGAATCATATGAAATGATGGAAGCTCTAAAGGACATATGACAGTGACCCTAAGAAACCATATATCAGTAATAATAGGGTTGTATGCTGACAATACTCTTGACATATTATAGTGATCATCAAGAAAGTGAGAAAGCAGTCTATGTCACTGTCATCATGACAGTGAGATATACATTCAATCCTATGCATGTAGTATGGTCCTTAATGCAGTAATCCATATATACATCAGTGACTTGGCACACCTATGTATCTACATTATGATAATAACAATGCACTTGTCCTTATGATAATGACCTCGTTGCAATCAGGATCTTGATGTATCAATTTGACACCAATTCCTATATAATGCATGAAAATCAAGATTAACCATTTATTTATTGATGGAAATATGTGTAATACAAGATGATTGTAGAAAAATGTCTATTAATGTAAAAAAAACCTATAAATCATCAATTTTATTCCTTTCATATTTTTTCATCCATGGCACAATTTCCCCCTTCCTGGTGCTCAAATAATTAATCAACCTATGTTCACTCACAAGCCCTAGTTTTCTCCTTCATGGTGGTTGAGTGGCCTCACTCACCATGGAAAAAGTCTCTATATTGAGACTAATCTCAATCCTTCTTGGTATGGTGTATCAACTCAACTCATGCTTTATCCCAATAATCATTTAATATCATAATATTTCTATGAGGTTCTATTCAAATTTTGGAAATTTATAAGGCTTGTAGCCTTCCACTATTTGCATAGCTCTCTAGCTTCAAGTGGTACACTAAGTCTAGGTTACTTAGTATAGGTTTAATGAAGTTTCTTTATTGTCCTTAATCCATATTCAAAATATCTTGCAAATATTCCTTCGTAGGTATGGGATCCTACAGGTTATTCATATTCTCTATTTTCTTAGTTTGATCAATATTAGAAGTCTCATGCTCATAACACACACACACACACACACACACACACATATATGCCAATATTATCCAATATTGATCATTAATATCTATGCATCGAACATAGCTCTCATTAAAATATCATTTTTATCATTACGTGTTTTATTCATGAGTTATAATATTACATTTCACTTTTTAGTTATGTTTTCATTCATGAATCATTGGGATGCATACTAATTTATTCCACATTCTACGACCAATTCCATATTAATAATGAGTATGTAAACAATATCCAATATGATAGGTATACAATATCAAAATAAACTACAATTAATTTCACATAATTAACATGAAACATTAATCGTTATTATAAAAGTAGAGGCATGACAAACATCCTTATTTATTCCCCATTCAATAACCAATTATCCTTAAACAATATATAAACAATATCCATTATAAATTACAAGTCAACAATATCATAATAAATAACGATCACTTTCACATATAATGTCTAAACAAAATCATTGATCAATAATTAATAATAGCTTAGAGTAAAGTGATTATTCTGCCTTTAAAGCCTTCCATACCAATGAACACCCTATGTCCTTTGGGAATTAATCAACCATTTAATGAGAAATAATTTCAAAAAAATGATCCTTACCAATTCTTGTTCTTATTTTAAAAGAAATAGTCTTGCTCAAGGCGACCTCCAGTTGTTTTCTTCCTTACACTTATTAAGTTGTAAGCACTTGAGTCAAGATGTAGTGAACAAAGATGTGTGATGGAATAGGCAATAATGAAGAGATCAAGAACACATTAATCATTATTATTAATGTAAGGCTTTTCTAAAAATAAATAAATAATATTTTCTCTTTTGATACAGGAGCCTAATTGGGTCTATTACATCATGACATAAACTTTGACTCAAGACAAAAACCATAGAGCACTCAATGAGTTCTTAGACCTAGGAACCAAAAAATTTGAGCATGAAACCCATGGTTTAATAAATAATTTTTCTTTTAAAACAATTCTTTTTCTTTTGATAAGTACATAAGAGATACACAATCTCATGAGCCAAATACAATTATGAAGACCAATACTAGTTAAAAATTTCAATAGGAACTTCACATGTTACAAACCTTCAATGTCTTCTAGGGAAGATTAGTCCTCAACTAAATTATTCTCTCCTTATTTTGTACTTAACATTTCTTCTTATCCACATAATTTCTCTGAAATGAAGTGCATGTGTGATGCCTCTCAAAGGAGGTCAAGTGTATACTTTATATATCCTTCCAAGGGATGTTTAAGCCTAATGTGAGGCCAAATTTAGCTAGGTAGCTGACATGTTCTTGGGAGCACTATAAAATTTTTTCCAAAATACAAAATGATTTTCCTTCTTTGATACAAGTGCCTAAATGTGTCTTCACATATTGACAATGACCTTTTGACTCAAGAAAATCCTATAAGCATGCAATGCATGCCTGATATACTGACCAAAGACTCAAGCATGAAGCCCATGCTTTATAAAATTCTATTTTTACAATTTTCTTTCTTGTTTTGATAAATATATAATAATTAAATATCGACATGATACAAATGAGAATTATGCAGAGGAAAACTAGTTACATTTCCCAGCAGACAAGAGCATGTTTATTCAACTAAGCCAAAGGAGAAACACCAATTATGTTGCCATTTTGAGTTGCTCGCTTAGCATGGGAAAAAGTTTCATTTGATACACGATGATAGTAAGAGAACTATGGTTCATGATATATGTTGCATGATGAGATTTTCCAATCCTCCAAGTATAGTGAAACAAGATCTCCAAGGGAAACGAAGCAAGATCTCTTCAAGGTGATGGATCTTCTAGCCTTTCATGCTCACCAAGGAAACCTGCAACACCTCCTGTAATTTTGGGCTTGAGGAAACCTTAGAAACCCTAGGGTATTAAAACATGTGAACATTAGAAGAAACATTGCACAATTTCGAAATCTTGATGTGTCTCTCAATATATTGAAATTTTTAAATATTAGTTGAATATATTAAACACAAATAACTTCCTTGTAACTCACGTGTACTATTATAATGTTCTTGTGGTTTTGTCAAGATGTTTCTCAACATCCATTATGACACTCGCTAACAGTTTCTCTCATTTTATGGAGTGTTATATGATGTTCAACCAAATAGGTATTTATCATATCTATCTTCATCGAGTGACAAAAGTTTAGCAAGGATAGAATAAATTGACCAAACATCTGCTATGTCATCTAGCAGGCGAAGATGAACTAGAGGTGAAAAAATTATAAGGAAATTCCATAGACACATGGAAATTTTTCTCGCTAAAGGGGGTCATGTTCTTATGATAATGAGAGAATAGATGACATCGAGGTGCCCTTGAGGTACAAACATCTAGTGAGGCAATGGGCACCCAAGGATCTTCCTTGAATAAACATTGATTTTTTCTGTCAATGAAAGGATATATCACATTGTCCCATCATCATTACATGGTTTGGGGCTATTTTCCATGGATGGAATAAAGGTATGTTACAAAGGATTAATTGAATTGATGGAGTATGTCGTGTGAAAATTCCAAGACTGGAATCCTATTGTAGCAACTTTAAAATACTCTCATAACTGTTAATTTAATTTAACAATTTAGTTGATGTTTGCTACAAAAAATAATGAATAAATCAAGCTACAATCTACAAAAATAAAATAGTGGAAGAAATAAAATGCTGGAAGTTGAGAAATTATAGCACACACACATAAAATTAACACAATTGATTTTGGAAAAAGGTCCATGGAAAAACCCAATGTGGGAAAACTGATGCAACAACTAAGGGTTTTTATTATTAAGAAATAGTGGATGTTGAATACTGGAAATCATGTAGAGAAAATACTGGAAATATATCTTGAGGGAAATTACCCTCACTCTGAGAAATCCCGACACTTGACGACTTACTAAAAATCAAGTTTTCCTCATAGCTCTGTGCACCTTCTGCATCATCTCAACGAATTCTGCTACACATTCAGCCTAAAAAAACTTAAGATCAAGCCTTCTTGCCTTCCATTGACTGGGAAAATGACCCTCCGACACTCTATAAATACTTTCCGGCCTTTGGAACTGAAAACTAGCTTGACCCAAGAAAAATTGAACTTTCTCACTAAAGCTTTTGCACTGCCTCTACACAGCTTCCTAGAGAAATATCGACCTTTCTATGAAATTCACTCACACAATCTAGAAATATTCCTCTAGCTTCACTATCTCTGCCCCTCTCTCACTGCTTCGATCTTTGGCTATCTCCAACAACTAACTGTTGCTACTCTGGAAATCAATCTGCCAAGAAAATTGAATTGCTCGAGTGATTTCTCCATCACCACATCGACCTCCCCTTATATTCCTCTGTTGGGGCACCAAAAAATAATATTTAAACATAATCGATCGCCAGGTTCATCTCTGGATCAATATGTGTGAGTTTCTAGACTATTCTCACCTTGAATTAATTAATATTTATTAATTAACGCATTTTCCTAAGTTTAGACATAGGGAACATTAAAAAAATTGTTAATATTCTAATTAAGTCAGTTCTAGGTGGAATTTCCTGAAACAATTTCTGGATTCTGGAGATCTCATGTATTCTAGCCTCTTCACAAGGTTTCGTGGCTAGAACACATTCAATGCTAAAAAAACTAAAACTCCCTCTTAGCGAGGAATGTGTTTTAATGCTGTTGCACACCTTGTAGAAACACCATGTCTCTGCATCATCTACTGTCACGCTGCTAATGTCTAACTAATTCTACCCAAAAAATAATACACAACTCTGATGTACGTTGCATCTGTGCTGCTGCTGACCCTGCTGAACTACTGCCAACACTGCAACTCTGTTGTTGTTGCTACTGCAACATCTGGAATATAAAAACATCCAAAATAATGAATCAAATATGATTAGTATAATGCATCTATCACCCAAGTATCTGACTGCTACTAGCTTCTGACTTGTCCATTGAAGACTCTGTGCTGCTTTTGACTCTACACTATTCCAACTGCACTTCTTCCAACTTTGCACTGCGCTCCCCAACATCTGACTACTACTAGTCTCTGCAACTATCACTCTGGCATCTGACCGCATCAATTGTCACTGATCCATATTGCTATTGAATATTGTGAGCCCCAGTAGAAAGGTCTTGATCTAAGAGGTGGATTCCTCAAGGATCCTTCCATTATATAGTGATTTGGGGCTATAACACCAAGTCACCCCACCTCACTCTTGAAGGTATATCAACGAACATAGCGATGTCTTCCTCTAGCCTGGAGGAAAGCTGATCGATCTCTACAGAAGATACCTGATGGTACTGCTTCTCTTCCTTTTCCTTCTTCTTGAGTGGACATTGGGTACTCTAGTGACCAACATCACCATATCTAAAGCATTTGACCTTTGATAGGTCCTTCTTATTTTTCCTATCCTCCCCCTATCCCTGACTGGGACCCTTAGACGAAAGGGCCAAATTATCCTCCTCCTTTACTGCCTTTGGTCCACTACTATTGCTGCCATTGATGGAGATCTTTAGTAGATCTCGTTTCAACTCCTACTGCTGCAAATAAACCCACACCTAGTCTCATCCTTGTAGCATGTCTCTGCCCAATATACTTTGAAAAAATACTTTCCAATCCTTAGAGACACTGTTGATAGCTAATCCTAGTAGCTCTGAAGGTCGAGGCATTTCCCCAACAACTGAAAACTAGCACCGAGCCTCCTGAATCCTGGTAAGGTAGGGGTCTATTCATTCCCCTTTATGCATACAAATGTATCTTAAATTCTCCTTTAGGTACATCTTTTGCTACTCGGAAGTACCCTAGTATAATGTGGAGAGAGCATCCCACATCTACTTGGAAGTATCTTTCCTAGCTATATGGGAGACTACATGATTCCTAACTCCATCTAGGATCAACCGCTTCGCTCATGCCATCTCCTTTCTATACTATTTCAACTGATCTTCATCCTAGGGAAATGCTACTACATTATAGATGTAGGATTTTAGGCCAAATTCATCCAGAAGGAAGGACATCCTTGCCTTCCAGATGACGTAGTTGGAAGCTCCATCCAACCCGTCCTAATCACGAAGCCAAGTAGTGGCAATCTCAATGAAATTTCAAAAAATATCTGTTTCCTTCTGCTTTGCTGCTACGATGCTACTCACACTCCCTTCTGGTGTGAGAAAATATTCTCACAACTACTTCCAATCCACAAGGAAATATTGAAATTCTTGAGATTATAAGTTACGTGAGAGAAATTTTCCCTCTGTGTGTACTCTTCTCTCTTCCACCCCAACGCTAGTTTTGCACTAGCAATATGCTGCAAAACCCTTTGTGTCTAGCTAGAGACATTCCCAAAAAAAAATATGAGATGCTTCCTCTACCTATGGAATGACTCAATTTGGAGAGATCGAATTTTTCTTCCCCTCACTTAGAAAAATATAACTTCTACAAGTAACTCGTCCTCCTTGCATAATGACTGTGCTGCCCTTGGGAATTTTGGCATGCTGCCCACACTAAGCCGTGAAATTCATTCTTTTTTTCCTCTGAACTATCTGGATTATTAAATACGCTTTGATACCATGTGAAAATTCCAACACTGGAATCCTATTGCAGCAACTCAAAATTATTCTCCTAATTGTTAATTTAATTTAAAAATTTATTTGTTGTTTGCTACGAAAAATACTGAATAAATCACACTACAATCTAGAAAAATAAAAAATGTGAAAGAAATAAAATTCTGGGAGCTGAGAAATGATAGCACACACACATAAAATTAACATAATTTTTTTTGGACGAAAGTCCCTGGAAATACTCAATGTGGGAAAATTGGTGTAAAAGTTGAGGGTTTTTATTATTAAGTAACAATGTGTTGAAAATGCAACAAGATGATGGAGCTTAGTGAAAAGAAGTCACCTTCACTAAGTGGGCCCGTAGGCTATTTTTGGCGCAAAGTCTATTTTTAGACTATGTCTATTTTTAGACATATGGATCATGGTCTATGAGTTGCAGGATGCTATTTATGGATGATTGGTCATGTTGGTAAAAATATATGGACCTCTATTTTTAGACATTGGGCGGAATCTATTTTTAGACTGCCGAGCTAAAAATAGAATAGTCAAATATTATTAACCCTTAATAATATTTATACTATAAACATTATCTTATCCTCTTGGAGCACTTCAGTTTGATGCTTGGATGTGGCACATGTAGCTGACAGAAGGAATTACTCTATTCCTAGGGGTTAGTTGAGCTATTGCATGGTTGACTTCAGTTAGAACTCATGTGGCAGAGTTTGGTGGAGTTGATGAGACAGTTGGTGGAGTTGTGTTCGGTTTAACTTATTTGAACTAGTTGTATTTAGTCTAACTGAAAAATACACTAGTGATGAGTGGTGTGAATTAATTATTAATTAATTCACTAATTATTAACTCATAAATCAACTAAAGAACACATCATTTAACTGCAATGCATGGACAGTTTAGTGGAGACCGGTGTTAGAGGTGGGTGAAAGGGTGAGTCTACTATCAGTTGTGACTATAGCTGTGCATGGGATTTGCACACACATTGATTGAGATTTCCAATGAGAATTGTGTAGTTCAAGCTAGTGGGATTCAAACTTGGATCTCATCATTATTCATCTTGGATTGCGCAGTAGAGGCAGGAAGACTTGTGGAGGAGATTTGAACCTGTGACTTGTTCATCTTCCGTGCTAGTTTGTGTGTAGCATGTGAGATAGTGCTGAGAGCTGTGAGAGCTTTGTGTTATGTATTGTTACATGTTCTCTATCATTATAATATACAGATAGTTGGGGGTTTTCAGCTATTGCTTTCCCCATTACATCCTGTGTTGATATGTGTGCTTGATTATGTTTTAATGAGCGCATGCGACTGCTTTCTATTTCCGCATATTGATGATCAATTGTAAAAGAGGTTATGTATTATGCATGAAGCTTAAATAGTGTGTAATTAGGATAATCTTGGTGAATAATTCAGCAAATTATTCAAATTTCTACATGGTATCGGAGCTAGATTGATCATCGAATCTATTACAGTGATTACAATTATTTTGGTAGACAGAGTCTGTAACAGGCCAGGTAGCCTCTGGATCCATCCTTTCCTTGAAAGGTGATATATCCAGTAAATGCCCCTACAGTCGATCTCTGTGCTAGAAATATTTTTTTCTCACAGATCGGAAGCTGTTGAGTTTTGAGCTGGTGGAATTCGAATTTGAGGTAGAATTTGGAATTCGAATTTGCAGCAGTTTTCTTGGTGTCGAAGTCAAAATGTCTTTCAACGGATTGCGACTGGAATATTCCCTTGAGGGCAGTTCAAATTATGTTGCATGGAAGGACAAAATGGAGGCGGTATTAGATGATAACGGGCTGAAGGAGTTCATAGATGCTGAGATCCCAAAGCCTACTGATGCTGCTCAAGTTGAGGCTTGGCAAAAGAAGATGGCAAAATGTCGAAGGATTCTGTTGGAGGGCATGAAGGATCACATTGTATCCAGCATGCATGGAAAAGCTTCTCCATAATTGATGTGGAAAGCGTTGAAATATTTGTTCCAAAGCAAAAGCGACCAGAGGAAGTTGGCGCTCAAGGATAAACTCAGACACATAAAGATGGAGAAAGGCGACAGTATGCCCAAGTACCTCACGAAGTTCATCCAATGCAGGAATGAGCTGGGAAGTGTGGGGGTGACTGTAGATGATGAGGAATTGGTGAGCTTGGATCTCCTTGGTCTTCCAAAGAGTTGGCATGCCTATCAGGATTCTGTCAATGGTTGGGAAAAATTGCCAGGATGGGAGCGACTTTGGCCAGATCTTGTGCAAGAGGAGATAAGGCGGAGTACCAGGGATGGATCTTCATCAAAGGCATCTGATGAAGAAAATTGCGCTTTGGCTGCCAAAGCAAAGAAGGGGAAGAGCAAGAAAGCTTCTCATTCCGGTGCGAAAGGCAAGAAGTAGGACATGTCCAAGGTGAATTGTTTTCACTGTCACCAACACAGACATTATGCCACAAATTGTCCGCAGAAGAAGAAAAATAAGTAGGCTGCTGGATCTGCAGCTGGAGAGTCCTTAGCCTCATAGTTTGAGCTGGATTTTTCGCTAATCGCATGCTTGGTCTCAAGTGTGATGGGATCAATATGGTTCTTGGACAGTGGTGCGTCTTTTCACATGATTGGAGATCAAGATTTGTTTTTAGATCTGGATGAGAAAGATCTTGGAGTGCACATCGAGATGGGCGATGATGGTAGATACAATGCGACCAGTATCGGTACCATTTCATTTAAGAGGGAGTCAGGTAAACCCTTCGTATTGAAGGAAGTGATGCATGTTCTAGGATTGAAGAAGAATCTTATCTCTGTGGCGATGTTAGAAGACAAGGGGTATGATGTTGTCTTCAGCAAGGGAAAGGATTTCATGCGCAGTAAGACAACTGGAGAAACCCGGAAGATAGGGGTTCGAATCAAGAACCTTTATCAATTGCAAGTAGATGGTTGCATAGCAATGGCATGCAAGGCAGAAGGAGTGGTGAGCCGGGATGATGGCGAGCTGTGGCACCGGAGATTGGGCCACCTTCACCATGGAGCTTTGAAGATACTGCAGCAGATTTCTACTGGGCTTCCTAAGGGCACTCTTGCGCAGTCAGATTAGTGCAAGGGGTGTACCTTGGGAAAATTTGTGAAAGCCACCTTTCACGAGAAGGATAGTCGCGCCATGATGATCCTTGAGAGAATTCACACAGACGTGTGTGGACCTTTCTCAGTAGCTTCGACAGCAAAGCACAGGTACTATGTGATATTTGTTGATGATTTTTCTCGGAAGTGCTGGATCTTCTTCATGCAAAAGAAGAGCGAGACATACTCAAAGTTCTGTGAGTTCAAGGCGCTGGTTGAGAAGGAATCAGGGAAGCATGTGAAGGCTCTTAGGAGCGACAATGGTGGTGAATTCATCTCTGCCGAATTCAAGGACTTTTGCAACGCAGAAGGAATTCGGAGAGAGCTCATAGCACCTCATAACCCACAGCAGAACGGGGTTGCTGAGCGGAAGAACAGAACGATCGTGGGTGCTGCACGGGCGATGTTGCATGATCAGGGCCTACCCATTCACTTGTGGGCGAAGGCATGCAATACTGCAGTATATGTGCAGAACCGTTGTCCTCACAGGATACTTGGCATGAGTACACCCGAGGAGGCGTTTTCTGGTAAGAGGCCCGATATTTCCCATTTGAGGATTTTTGGTTCACCTGTTTACATTCATGTGATGAAGGATGCCAGGAAGAAGCTGGAGCCGATCGCAGAGGTTGGGATATTTGTGGGGTACACTGATACGCCCCACAACTATCGTGTGTATTTTCCAGACAGTCGCAAGACTGTTGTGCGACGGGATATCAAATTTCAAGAGGAGAAAGCCATGAAGTGTTCGCTTGAGAGGGAGCCACACTTGCATGCAGATGAGGAGCTATTAGTTCCTAAGGATGAGCTTCGGGATGTGGATCAGCCACAAGAGGAAGTTCATGGAGTGGAAGAGACCACTCATGCAGCGCCAACCATCAGAGGGCGGAAGCGCACTACAGAAGCTGAGCGACTGGCTCAAGATGCAGAGAAGGTTGTAGGACCACCTACAACACAACGCAGACAGAGACAGTCACCGGACCGGTACACTGGATACATGGCTCTTGTGAGAAAATGTGTCATGACAGAGCCATCCTCTTTCGAGGAAGCTATGGAGGACCCCGCATGGGTAGATGCCATGGTGGAAGAGTATGATTCGATTGTCAGAAACAATGCATGGGAGATTGTCCCAAGGCCAGAGGGGAAATCAGTGGTGGGTTCGAGATGGATCTACAAAGTGAAGCAGGCGGCTGACGGGAGTGTGGAGAAGTACAAGGCAATATTTGTTGCCCGAGGCTTCTCACAGATAGAGGGGATCGATTATGAGGAGACCTTTGCACCTGTCGCAATGTATTCTTCCATACGGACGATCCTAGCTCTCTAAGCGCAGATGGGGTGGCACATTCATCAGATGGATGTGAAGACTGCGTTCCTCAACGGAGTCATTGAGGAGGAGGTGTATATAGAGTAGCTCGAAGGTTTTAAGATCGTCAGCAGTGAGTCGCATGTGTGCAGACTCAAGAGAGCACTGTATGGGTTGAAACAAGCACCTCGTGCATGGTACACACGGATAGACAGTTATTTCACCGGACTTGGATTCTCCAAGAGTGAGGCGGATCCTAACCTGTACCAGATTGTGGTGGTGGGTAAGTTGCTGATCATTGTAATTTATGTAGATGATTTTATTTTGACGGGAGATGAGCTGTTGATACTTTCATGCAAGGAGGATCTTGTTAGAGAGTTTGAGATGAAGGACTTGGGCCTCCTTCATTATTTCCTGGGATTGGAAATTTGGCAGCGCAGTGATGGACTGTTTGTTTCTCAGGGTAAGTATGCCCGGGAGATACTGGAGAAGTTCAACATGCATGGCTGCAAGCCTGTTGATACTCCTCTTCCTAGAGGTTGGAGGAAGGAGGATGCTACTTCAACAGAGGTAGTGGATACCACTGTTTATCGACAGTTGGTGGGGTCGCTTATGTATCTGGTCAATACACGACCCGATATATGCTATGCTGTTAACCAACTTTCACAAGCTATGGTTAAGCCTACCAAGCTCTTCTGGAAGGCAGGCAAGCATGTATTGAATTATCTCAGAGGCACATCGGGATATGGATTGTGGTACATACAGGAGGATGAGGTGAAGCTATGTGGCTTCACGGATGTAGATTGGGCAGGGAGCCCAACGGATAGAAAGAGCACATCTGGAGGGATCTTCACTATCGGGTCGACATCAGTTTCTTGGTACAGCAGGAAGCAAAGATCCGTGGCACTCAGTTCAGCAGTGGTTGAGTATATGTCAGCAAGCTTGGCTGCATGCAAGGCCATATGGATGAGGAAGATCCTGGTCGGGTTGTTCGGGTCACACTTGGAGCCTACTGTGATTTATTGTGATAACCAGAGTTGCATTAAACTCTCGGCTAATCCAGTATTTCATGATAGATCCAAACACATCGACATCAGGTACCATCATATCAGAGATTGTGTGCAGCGAAGAATCATGTTACTTTCATATATTCCCACGGAGGATCAGGATGCTGATATATTGACGAAGGCGCTCACTAGGAGAAAATTCGAATACCACAGAGGCAGGAAAGGGGTTGTAGATAATCCATATCTTGTTGAGAGGGAGTGTTGAAAATGCAACAAGATGATGGAGCTTAGTGAAAATAAGTCGCCTTCACTAAGTGGGCCCGCAGGCTATTTTTGGCGCAAAGTCTATTTTTAGACATATGGATCATGGTATATGAGTTGCAGGATTCTATTTATGGATGATTGGTCATATTGGTAAAAATAGATGGACCTCTATTTTTAGACATTGGGCGGAATCTATTTTTAGACTGCCGAGCTAAAAATAGAACAGTCAAATATTATTAACCCTTAATAATATTTAGACTATAAACATTATCTTATCCTCTTGGAGCACTTCAGTTTGATGCTTGGATGTGGCACATGCAGCTGACATAAGGAATTATGCTATTCCTAGGGGTTAGTTGAGCTATTGCATGGTTGACTTCAGTTAGAACTCATGTGGCAGAGTTTGGTGGAGTTGATGAGACAGTTGATGGAGTTGTGTTCGGTTTAACTTAGTTGAACTAGTTGTATTTAGTCTAATTGATAAATACACTAGTGATGAGTGGTGTGAATTAATTATTAATTAATTCACTAATTATTAACTCATAAATCAACTAAAGAATACATCAGTTAACTGCAATGCATGGACAGTTCAATGGAGACCAGTGTTAGAGGTGGGTGAAAAGGTGAGTGTGACTATCAGTTGTGACTATGGCTGTGCATGAGATTTGCACACACATTGATGGAGATTGAAAATGAGGATTGCACAGTACAAGCCAGTGGGATTCGAACTTGGATCTCATCATTACTCATCTTGGATTGCGCAGTAGAGGTAGGCAGACTTGTGGAGGAGATTTGAACTCGTGACTTGTTCTATATCTCAACTAGTTTGTGTGTAACTATGTGAGATAGTGCTAAGAGCTGTGAGGAGCTTCGTGCTATGTATTGTTACATGTTCTCTATCATTATAATATATAGATAGTTGGGGGTTTTCAGCTGTAAGCTTTCCCCATTACATACTGTGTTATATGTGTGCTTGATTATGTTTTAATGTGCGCATGCGACTGCTCTATTTCCGCAAATTGATGATCAATTGTAGAAGAGGTTATGTATTATGCATGAAGCTTAAATAGTGTGTAATCAAGATAATATCGGTGAATAATTCAGCTATTATTCAAATTTCTACACAATTATATTCTGAGTACAATATAAATGGTGAATACTAGTAATCCTACAAAGAAAATATTGAAAAAATTATCTTGAGGGAAATTACCCTCACTTCAAGAAATTTTGACAATTGACTACTTACTAAAATGTTGGGAAAAATACTGAGCGGGGGGGGGGGGTGAATTAGTATTTAGTACAGACAATAAAACTTTTTAATTTTTCCTTTCTAAAACCCATACGCTAATTTCCTGAAGCCAACTCGCGTATACACGCGGATATCCTTAATAAAACATGCGTATGTCCAGAGATCTTATTATGCAGATAATTCTTCACTTATGTCATTGTATCATTCATTCATTAGATGTTCAATAAATAGTAAACATGTGCAGTAAGAACAGAATAAATCATCACACATCATCAACACACATGAACACCAGGATTTAAGGTGGAAACCCAAGTCGGGAGAAAACCACCGCTGCCGTTGTCTCAGTCTTCAATATTTATTATATAAAGAAAACATGTTACAACCATGTACTGGCGCAGACTCATACTAGCACGCAGGCACCCACCTGCAGAAGGATACAACCTTCTCTCGTTTACCAGCCTCTCCTGGAAGGGAGCTACAACCCCCTGCTCTCGTTTACCAGACTCTCCTGGAAGGGAGCTACGACCCCCTGCTCTCGTTTACTAGCCTCTCCTGGAAGGGAGCTACAACCCCCTGATCTTGTTTACCAGCCTCACCTGGAAGGGAGATACAACCCCTGACTGAAGGCTACAACCCTCAGCACCACCATGGACCACGTTTCATCAATTTTCATACTGGATCCAATAGCTTCAATAGATCACAACTTGTAGGCCAATTTTCATCATATTTTCAGACTGGACCCACTCCACACATTTAAGCTCAATCATACATCAAATTGAAACTTATACCCTTATCAATTCATTCAATGAATCATCAACCAATAAATCAACAACTTTATCTTTTCTCAACATATTCAGCAACATAATCAATATTCAGAAAACCTAGATTTGTATGAATACATCATAGACAAATAGCAGTAATACAGCAGAACATATCAAACATTTCATACCACATACTTCAACAAACCCTAGTTTTCATACGTGCTTTCCTTTCACTGATCTTGCGTATATACCCACTTTCATGCATATAAACCCGCGTATACATCTGCACATACTTTAGAACTAGTTTCACATTCCATACGCGCTTTCGCTTAATTCAACCCGCGTGTATACGCGCTTTCTCTACTGCAAACAAGCGTATGGATTTTCAAAGATTATAGGGCAGCATACTTCTTCAGATCAGATATATAGTTCAGGTTTTACCCTTGACTTCAGATACATGTTCACCTCATCTCAGATCTAAACATTCCATAAACAGATCTAGAAGATACAAATACATTTCAGATCTAGAGATCCCTCTTCATCATTTTCTTCATAGGTGCATTATGAATTTAGATCTATCATTCAACTGTTACCCATTCCATACAGATATACTACAGAGAGAAGTATTCATTGAAACCCAGACTCATGCACACCCTTTTCATAATTGATTACTTCTCCTTATATATATTTAGCCTTTGTCAATACCATGGGCCAAAACCACATCACTTCCGATGGTATTCCTGGACGGGATCTCATAGACAATCCAACGCTCAATACAATGGGTCAATATCATGGTAGTAACCCCTGGTTTTACACATTTAGAGTGCAATTGATCATACGCGATTTGGCACGTACTTTTCCGCGTGCATACACGCCTTCTCCTTGACAAACCCGCGTATGCCTTGTAACACACCTTTTTCATTATTATTCTTGCACATACTGATATTTATTTCTTCTGCAACTTCTGTACTACTTGTAGAACATCATATTTACATAATTAATAAACCTATCAAGAATCAAGAACAACTTCATTAAGTAGGTTGCCATCATCTTCATCAAGTGGGTTGCCATCAAGGACAACACTCTGCATCATATTGCCAACAATCTCCCCCTTTGGACTTGATGGCAACCACGATGGTGTTTGATCACTACAACAGTTAGATACATTGATTATAACTAGTATGCAGTAACCATGTTACTCTCCCCTTATTCAAGCACCATGTTACTCTCCCCCTTTGACATCAAGGGCAAAGGGCGGATCAAAACCAACAAAGGTTTTTCTCCTCATGTAAAAGAAGAGCGTTGTAGATTTGATGTGCATTGAAGTTATCATGCTCCCCCGGAGTTCATGCTGATTGTTCAAACATATTTTTCAATGAATTACATGACTCTTTGACCTTCCTATCACCAAGGACTCATACTTACATCAAAAATCCAACCAAGTGGATTTACATATGAGACTCAAATACCCAACCAAGAGGGTTTACACATTTTGACTCAATTGCCCAACAAAGTGGGTTTACAAATTTGAACAAGTCCTTACATGACTAATTTTTACATCATAGGTCTCATCATGACCTTTTCATCAAATTACAAATATGAATTTTTATGACCACTACCAAAAAGAACTCAAGAAAGATCATATTTCAGAATCATCATAATGCCAACAATGCATTATACTCAGCAAGGCTAATGCTCCCCCTGAAAATGTGCATGTAATGCATCCTTTCCATATGACCAAAACTCCTCCTTAGCTTATGCAACCTGAACACTTTCAACAGCCAAATCATCAAGGCATATTTAAGAAACATCTGAGAATGAAACAGAATTATGAGTACTGGAACACCACCAGAGATACCAAACAATACTGCAGCTCTGCTGAAGAATGCTGAATCAGAGAAATTTGTCAGCAAGAACCCATACGCGGTTTTAGTTGTATGTAATCGCGTATATACGTGACTGTAGTTTAGGAAATCCGCGTATCCATTTTAATCTTCTGATTTTGAGCAAATCTGATCTCCTGAAAAGGCAGAGATAACTTCCAGCTTCTATCTGGGATATTTTGAATGCTTCCCTAGAATATATGAGAGAAGAACAAATAGGATAATGTAGCTATGTTCAAAAGTGTCATCCAGAAGTTGTAGCATAAGCACATTAGTAACCAAGCCTTCAAGCTCTTCTTATTATTCCCAAGAGGAATTATCATTCCAGAACAACTTCTTCAATAGACAACACGTGTCAAACAATCATCTAAGTGATCTCATATCACCAAAATCTTCAAGATTTACATCATGATGCAACATGTGATGGAATTATGTATAAAAGGTCAGAGCCATAGCAAAAAACTCTACATGATCTATTCGTATCTCTGAATCATAAGACTTCCATCTCATCCATAAAACAAAATACTCTTCATCAAAAAGCAATCAGGGCTTATCCATAACCTCATCATAAGAAGCCATGTATTATATCATCATCATTTGAGCATGCATAAGCAGATACAATGCCAACCATGCAATCATTAGCAGTTAGATTGATGCTCCCCCTAAACCTGTGCTCCTGTTCTTCAGCTGTCATACTAATTTCCTTATCATAAATGCATACGCATCTGTGTCCACTGGAACTCACGTGTATACGTGAATTTACTTCATTAAACCTGTGTATGGAAAGTGAAATACTAAAAATTTCACACTCCTTCTTCTCCCCCTGAATTTGTACCACCTGTACCTGTCTTCTTCACAACAGATGCACTGTCAAAAATAAACATAACCAGAATAACCAAATCACCCATGAGAATCACCATACATCGCTCCCCCTGTGATGATACATTACTAATCACTAGAATGTATCTCACATCATTCATGCAGTCATTATGAGAAATAAGCTTTAGAAGCGGATGACTGCAGTAGGGTCAATATTCCCTACGTTTCTGACCGGTCCTCCTTCTTTTTCCAACTTTGCTTGAACTTTCTAATTGTGTGCTAGAAATTGTCCACTTTCTCAGATCTATTCATCCTGCATCCCTTTTCTACATGTCCATACTTGTTACAGGCATAACATCTTATGTGACCAGAAAAGTAAGCATATGGATCATAATGTTTTTTTCTATTCTTTCTTCTATTGCAATCAGCTGCTTTATGACCATACTTGTTGCATGAAAAACAATACCCCTTGAAGACACCTGAGTACCTTTCTGTGTAGAATCTGCTTGTTTGTGACTGAAACAATCTGCTCCTGCAATTGGCTGCAACATGCCCATAATTATGACATTTAAAGCATTCAACATTATTGATCAGAGGGAATGATTTCTTTTGAGAGTTCATGATTGTTGGTTGACCTTTTGCTTCTTTCAACACTTCAGGCTTTGCATTGATATCCTTTGAATTTCCTTGTGAACTAGATTCTCCTTTAACAGTTTCATGAAAACCAAGACCAAGTTTAATAGCAGGAGACCTTTGATTACTAAGAATATTGTCCAGAATCTTAGTGCTATCTTGAAACCTCAAGAGTTTATATTTTTCTTCTAATTTACCTTTCAAAATATTTACCTCAACCTCCAAACTTTGGCATTGCTTCTTCATGCTTTCTTCTTTCCTTCTTCCTTCTTCTACTTGATCATTCAATTTTAAAATCTCTTCCTTCAACCCATTTTCTTGTGCTTCAAAAGTTTGTAAAAGTTCTTCACTCTCTTTATATGATGCTGTTTTCAGAGAGATGATTTCTTCTTTAAGTTCTTCATTCTTCTTATTTGATGCTTCGAGATCTACTTTCAGGGAGATGAGTTCTTCATTATTCTTATTTGATTTTTCCGGATCTTCTTTGAGAGAGATGATTTCTGCTTCAAGTTCTTCATTCTTCTTATTTGATTTTTCCAGATATGCTTTTAGAGAGATGATTTCTGCTTCAATTCCTTTACTTCGATTGGATACATTATCGTACATCCTTTTCAGTCTAGAGATCAAATCTTTGTAGACAGATTCCTTCTCATTAAATATTCTTTGTTGATCTTTGATAACTTCTTCTAGGTCCATAACATTACTTTCACTATCTTCACCATTGCTTTCACAAAGAAGAATATCACAAGAACAAAAATCACTACCTGTTTCATCTTCTTCATTTTCTGTTGCACATGTTTTCTGAGATATCTCCTTTCCTTGAGTAGCCTTCTTCTTTTGCTTCTTTCCCATTGTGACGGATCTCCTTCAAGCGATCAAGCTTCTGCAGAAGAACTTGGCTCTAATACCAATTGTTGGGAAAAATACTGAGAGGGGGGGGTGAATCAGTATTTAGGGCATACTCAAAACTTTTACTTTTTCATTCTCTAAAAACCCATACGCTACTTTGCTGAAGCCAACTAGCGTATACACACGGATATCCTTCATAAAACTCGCGTATATATAGAGATCTTATTATGCCATTAATTCTTTACTTAGATCTATGCAACATTCATTATTCTGATGATTAGATAACAATAAGCATGTGCAGTAAAAACAGAATAAACCATCACACATAAGCATCACACAAGAACACCAGGATTTAAGGTGGAAACCCAAGTCGGGAGAAAACCACCGCTGCCATCGTCTCAGTCTTCAATATTTACTATATAAAGAAAACATGTTACAACCATGTACTGGCGTAGACTCATACCAGCACACAGGCACCCACCTGCAGAAGGCTACAACCTTCTCTCGTTTACCAGCCTCTCCTGGAAGGGAGCTACAACCCCCTGCTCTCGTTTACCAGCCTCTCCTGGAAGGGAGCTACGACCCCCTGCTCTTGTTTACCAGCCTCTCCTGGAAGGGAGCTACAACACCCCTTCTCTCGTTTACCAACCTTGCCTGGAAGGGAGCTACAACCCCCTCACTGAAGGCTACAACCCTCAGCACCACCATGGACCACGTTTCATCAATTTTCATACTGGATCCAATAGCTTCAATAGATCACAACTTGCAGGCCAATTTTCATCATATTTTCAGACTGGACCCACTCCACACATTTAAGCTCAATCATACATCAAACTGAAAATTATACCCTTATCAATTCATTCAATGAATCATCAACCAATCAATCAACAACTTGATCTTTTCTCAACATAGTCAGCAACATAATCAATATTCAGAAAACCCAGATCTGTATGAATACATCATAGACAAATAACAATAATACAACAAAACAGATCAGACATTTCATACCACATACTTTAGCAAACCCTAGTTTTCATACGCGCTTTCCTTTCACTGATCCTGCATATATACGCACTTTCATGCATATAAACCCGCGTATACATCTGCACATACTTCAGAACTAGTTTCACATTCCATACGCGCTTTTGCTTAATTCAACCCGCATATATACGCGCTTTCTCTACTGCAAACAAGCGTATATATTTTCAAAGATTATAGGGCAGCATACTTCTTCAGATCAGATATACAGTTCAGGTTTTACCCTTGACTTCAGATACATGTTCGCCTCATCTCAGATCTAAACATTCCATAAAAATATCTAAAAGATACAAATACATTTCAGATCTAGAGATCCCTCTTCATCATTTTCTTCATAGGTGCATTATGAATTCAGATCTATCATTCAACTGTTACCCATTCCATACAGATATACTACAGAGAGAAGTATTCATTGAAACCCAGACTCATGCACACCCTTTGCATAATTAATTACTTCTCCTTATATATATTTAGCCTTTGTCAATACCATGAGCCAAAACCACATCACTTCCGATGGTATTCCTGGACGGGATCTCATAGAAAATCCAGCACTCAATACAATGGGTCAATACCATGGTAGTAACCGTTGGTTTTACACATTTAGAGTGCAATTGATCATACATGACTTGGCACGTACTTTTCCGCGTGCATACGCGCCTTCTCCTTGACAAACCCGCGTATGCCTTGTAACACACCTATTTCATCATTATTCTTGCACATACTGATATTTCTTTCTTCTGCAACTTCTGTACTACTTGTAGAAAATGAGATTTACATAATTAATAAACTAATCAAGCATCAAGAACAACTTCATTAAGTAGGTTGCCATCATCTTCATCAAGTGGGTTGCCATCAAGGACAACACTCTACATCATATTGCCAACATAAAAATCAAGCCATCCTTTTAGCTCTGAGCAACTTTTGCGTCACCTTTGCGTAGTCTGATACACACTCAACTAAGAAAAGATGAAGATCATTTTGTCCTCCCTTATATTTACTAGGAAAATAACCCTCCAACACTCTAGAAATACTTTCCATCCTATGGAATTGAAAACTAGCTTCACCCAAAAAAAATCGAACTTGCTCAATGAAGCTTCTGCACAACGTCCTAGAGAAATCTCGGCCTTTCTCTGCAATTCACTCACTAGAATTGGAATTCTTCCTCCGGCTTCAATATCTATTCCCCTCTCTCACTTATTTGATCTATAGCTCTCTATGGAAACTGACTGCTGCTACTCTGGAAATCAATTTGCCAAGAAAACTGAACCGCTCAAATGATTTCTCCATCACCACATCTACCTCCTCTTATAATCCTCTATTGGAGCACCAATGACCAAGAGTAAAACATAATCGATGGAAAGAATCATCTCTTGATCAACTCGTGTGATTTTATAGAATATTTTAGCATTTAATTAATTAACAATAATAATTAATTAACTCGTTTTCCTAAGTTTGGAATTAGGAAACACTAAAATAAATGGTCAATAATCTAATTAAGTCACTTCTAGGCAGAAATTCTAGAAATGATTTATGGGTTCTAGAGATCTCCTCTTTTCTATCTTCTCAAAAAGGTTTCGTGGCTAGAACACATCTGATGCTACAAAAAATAACACTCCCTCTTAGCGAGGAATGTGTTCTATTGATGCTGTACACCCTATAGCAACACCATGTATCTGCATCATCTCATGTCACATTGTTGATGTATGGCTATGGCTGCCCACCAACTACTACGCAAATCGGATATACACTGCATTTGTGCTGCTGCTGACTCTGCTGAACTATTTCTAACAATGCAACTCTTTTGTTGTTACTACAACATATGTTGAAATGACACCCAAAGGGGGCTTCTAATTTATTTTTCCCTCAATTAAATTGGAAGATAAATTGTAATTTCATCTCATGACAACTTGCATTAGTTAACTAAGTTAGGAATACTTAGTTAGCTTAGGAAATTCAAGTTGAGGGTCAGAGAGGAGGCATGTAGAGTTATCCCATGATTTTAGGGGGTCCAATTACAATTAGTTGTGAGTTGTAATTAGTTAACTCAATTAATTGAGCTAAAATCAGTTTAACTAGTTCTAACTCAGAGATGAGCTAGTGAGAGGTCTAGTCAATTAAATCTGATTTAATTCAAAATTAGTGACCAATCAGTTAACTGATAATTCTTTATAATTTTTTTTGCATGTCAGTTATAAGGAAGACCCAATTGAGAGTGAGGTTAAAGGGAAGATAACTATCAATTGTATATTTAGAAACTTGTATAGGTCATGTATAGAGTCATCAAGAGGCCTTGGATGAATTGCACAATCAATTCTTGGGAATTTCCTATTCAAATATAGGGCGACAATTCCTCCAGGAATGTGTGAGTAAGGTTGGTCAGACAAAGACTAAGAATTGGTTAAGTATTTGATTGATTTTGCCTAGATCAGAGTTAGATAGTCAACAAAGTGCAGAGTTTTCTTAGTGAGAGAAAAACATTGTATAGTTTCATGGTATTAACTTTATACAATATACAGATACTGGGGTTTTGAGCAGTTTCTTTCCCTAGATACATCTTGTGTTGTGCGATTGATTATTTATGTCTCTTACTTGTTATGTGATTGTGTGATTGAATTTGGTTTTTGCAAATTGTAGAAGGATTCAATATTTTGTTTTAGTACATTACAAGATTATATTGAATCCCGTTGATATAATTTCTACATGGTACCAACGCGCTAGGAATCACAATAGAAGAGAAGAACTAGAGTTTGTTTTGAATAGGTACATCAATTTTTCATATTTATTCTTTAGGACCCAACAATAGATCAAGATATATTTCAATAACTTGAGACTCAAATATTCCCTTGAGGGAAATTCAAATCACATAGCATGAAAGGACATGATGGAGGTAGTGCTTAAGGACAACAGACTAAAGGAATTCATATATAGTGATATTCATTAGCCCGTAGTAGCATATGCTCAACTTCTTGATGCATGGAAGAAGAATGTAGTAAATGTGTGGATGATCTTGTTAGTGGGAGTTTGAGATCATGTTGTCTCAAGTCTCCATGGAAAGTTGACTCCATATGCTATGTGGAAGGCCTTGATAGATCTGTTTATGAATAGAAATGACCACAGGAAGCTGGCACTGGAAGACAAGCTTAGAAAGATCAATATGGAGAAGGGTGACGCGATCCAAAAATACTTGACGAAGTTCACTCAATGTCGAGATGAGATTGGAAGTCTTGGGATAAAAATTTCCCAAGATTATTTGGTGAGCCTAGCTCTTCTAGGCCTTCCCAAGAGCTAGCATAGCTACCAGGACTCTGTGAATGGGAGGGATTCGCTACCAGACTAGGAGCGATTTATCCCAACTTGTTACAAGAAAAGATTCAACGGAGCACTAGAGATGGATCCTCATAAAAAAAATGATGATGCAAAGAATCGTGCCTTGGATGGAAAGGCGAAGAAAGGGAAAGGGAAGGTGTCCCATTCCAAATCATAGTCTAGTAAGACAGGAAAGAAGTGAGGCTTATCAAAGGTAAAAAAATTCAACTGTCATGAGCATGGAAACTATGCCAAAAATTGTCCACAAAATAATACCAACAAGAAGGCCTCGGGAGGAGTAGCAAGTGAAGCACTTGCTTCATAGCTCGAGTTGGATTTCACTCTCATCACATGCGTGGTGTCATTGGTGATGGGTTCTGTGTGGTACATGGATAGTGGAGCTTCTCTCGGTATGACCAAAAACAAAGAATTATTCAGTAGCTTGGAGGAGAAGGATCGCCATATGCACATCAAGATGGGTGATGAAGAGAGGTATAATGATACTAGTGTAGGTACAATTACCTTTTAGAGGGAGACATGTAATCCACTCACATTAATAGATGTCATGTATGTTCCTGGTTTAAAGAAGAATTTGGTTTCTGTTTCTATGTTGGAAGATCATGGCTATGATGTGATATTTAGTGAAGGAAAGGCATTCCTTCGTCACATAGCCATGAGACAGGTGAAAAATATTGGGGTTCGAGTAAAGAGCCTCTACAAATTGGATGTAGAAGATTGTGTTTCCTTGAGCATGAAAGTAGAGAAGGTGGAAAGTCGAGACAACAGTGAGTTATGGCACATCATATTGGGCCATCTACACCACAACACTTTGAAGACCATGCAACAAATTTATACAAGACTTCCAAAGGGTGCACTTACACAGAGAGATACATGCAAATGGTGTACATTAGGGAAGTATACCAAAGAAACCTTTTAGAATAAGGAAATCAAAGCCAAGGCGATCCTTCAGAGAGTTCACTCATACGATTTTGGACCATTCTCAACAAATTCCATAATAAAACACAAGTATTATGTGATTTGTGTTGATGATTTTTCAAGAAAGTGTTGGATTTTCTTCATGCATGAGAAATATCAGACATTATGCAAGTTTTGTGAGTTCAAGGAACTTGTCGAGAAAGATACAGGGAAGAAGGTGAAAGCTCGAAGGAGCGAAAATGGCGGAGAATACATCTCTAACGAATTCAAGAACTTCTATGCCTCATAAGGAATTCAAACAGAATTGATAGAACCTCATAACCCACAACAAAATGGGGTTGTAGAAAGAAAGAACAAAACTATTATGGGAGTAACCCGAGTTATGTTGCATGATCAGGGCCTACCATTGCATCTATGGGCGGAAGCATGCAATACTATAGTATTTGTGTGGAACATAAGTCCTCATCGAATACTTGTGATCAATACACCAAAGGAGGATTTTTTCAGGTAAGAGACCATATGTGTTGTATTTTAAATTTTTTGATTCATCTATTTATTTCCATGTAATTAAAGATTCCAGGAAGAAACTAGAGCCCACAACAGAGTTGGGAATATTTGTGGAGTACAATGATACACCTCACAACTATTGGGTGTACTTTCCAGCACAAAGAATGACAGTGGTAAGAAGAGATGCGAAATTTGATGAGAGAAAGCCATGTGATTTTCCCTTGAGAGGGATTTTGAGTTGCATGCAGTTGAGGAGATCTTGGATCCAAAAAATGTTAGGTCCCTATATTACTAGTATAGTCCCTTATTGTTGTTAGTGTAACCCCCTTATTGTTATTATTGTACCCTTGTAACCCCCATATTATTATTATTCTGCCCTTAAATTATTATTGCTAGGTCGGCTAGGATTACATTGTGGCCCCACTAGGATTACATTGTGGCCCCATGGACTCCTATATATAGAAAGGAGGTTTTGTAATTTGAATCATCCAGGAATTGTTCATTCATGTAATGTATTGGAGGCTTCCCCCTTGAATTGGATTATTTCTAAGGCATTGATATCTCTTTTATTCTCTTTTTGGAGCTGATTTCACAACATTTGGTATAAGAGCTTTGAGATTCTAGGGTTTCACTGCTCCAAACAGGTCAGCGTGGCATTTTCGCTATAGTGTTTTTTCTACGAAGGTTCAGAATCTGAAATTTTTAGAGTGCGAAGCCAAAATCTTGAGGAACATCGTCAACAAATTTCAGATCTTGGTTTGCAATATTTTCGGAGATATGATCTGTGCAAGTTATGTCATTTTGCAGGCTCCTGAATTTAACCTAAACAGGTCATCGTGGTAATTGCATAATAAATTTTTTTCTACAAAGGTTAAGAAGCTGAAATTTTTAGAGTGCGAAGCCACCATCCTGAGGAACATTTTCAAAAAATTTCAGATATTGGTTCACAATATTTTCGGAGATATGATCTGTGGAAGTTAGGGATTTTTGAGGCTTCTGAATTTCATGTCAAAGAGGTGATCGTGGGAAAATCTTCATAGGTTTCTCTCTGAGCATCGGATTGGAATGCTGTAAAAAGTGGCCATACGTGCATGGACTATAGTTTTCGGTTTGTCAATTTCAGAGCCAAAGGAGGAAACAGTGACGCGTGGAAAGTCGTACAAGTTCACTCTACTGAACCAGTCCAAAATTGGGTCATTGTGGGAGATTGGACATAAATTTTCCTTGAAGAATCCAAATCAGATCAGACTTGTGGCATTTGAAAGAAGCGTCAGAGGGCTACTACATGGATGAATTTCAGATATTGAGGATCCTAAATTATATAGATAATTCAATTTCAATATTGAGCTCCTCAAAATCAAGTAAAAGGTGTGTATTTGTTTTTTATCAAAATTACAAGAGCAAGTGCAACAAATTTCACTCTCGCAAAGAGCAACAAAAAATGACATGGAATTTTTGAAGAAAGGCATGGAAACTAAGATGGATGGTTTGAAGAAAGGCGTGGAATCTAAGATGGATGGTTTGAAGAATGGCATGGAATCTAAGATAGATGGCATGGAAGCTGGCATGGAATCTAAAATGGAAAACATGAATAATGATCTAAAAGCAGACATGGAAGGTTTGACAAAGTTGATACAAGAAATGTTTCCTAATGGTGAAAATATAGTAGAGGAAACTCATGATGAGAACAAAATAAATGTTAATCGTGATTTCATAAACTCTAATGCTAGCGGGAAGAACCACCATATTCCAAAAATGGATTTGAGGAAGTTTGATGGAAAGGATCCTGTAACATGGATACTACAGATGGAGCAATATTTTGATCTACATAATGTGCAAAACACACAAAAGGTACGCATTGCAACTTTACATTTAGAACAAAATACATTTGTATGGTATCGATGGCTTTGCTTCTGTAAAAAAATTGTCACTTGGTCAATTTTTATGGAGGAAATGATTGCACATTGTGAGGATACAAAGAGAAACACCTTCTTTAGCCAATTGATAAATCTCAAACAAAAGGGTTTAATGGGGGAGCACATTGAGGACTTCCAAAAATTGAATATAAGGGTAAATGATATTCCAGAGGAACACAAGATTGATCTCTTCATAGGTACTTTAAAGGATAACATCCAACATGAAGTTCGCATTTTGGAACCCGATTCATTGGAGAAGGCATTCAGGTTGGCAAGAAAAATTGAATGTAAAATTATGGCGACAAGGAAGCCTACCACTCACTTCTATAAAGATGGAAGTGTTGTTACTCCTCGATTTCCACAACCTACAAGGTTGACACCACAAAAATTGGAAGAAAAAAGAGTAAAAGGGCTTTGCTACAGTTGTGATAGAAAATACACTAAAGGTCATAAGTGTGCTGAGAAGAAATTATTTTACATAGATTGTGAAGAGGAAGAAGAAAATGAACAAGAAGAGGATATACACCAGGAACCAACCCAAGAAGAGGAAGAAATGAGTCCGACCATATCGTGTAATGCATTGGAAAGAATTACCACTCCTCAACCTCTCAAGATAGAAGGACATATCAAGAAGAAAAAGGTAATAGTGTTGATTGATTCAGGTAGTACCCATAATTTTATTCATTGTAAGGTAGCTAAGGAATTGAAATGTTTCCTATACCCAGCACCAGAATGCCAAGTGATGGTTGCAAATGGAGGAACTATAAATTTCTCTGGAAAATACCATAATATCAAGCTAACCATGGGGGAATATGTATTTAATAGTACAATGCTTTCTATTCCTATGGGAGGTGCTGATGTTGTACTAGGAGTACAATGGTTAATATCTTTGGGGACAATAGCTTTTAATTTTCAAGAACTTTTCTTGAAATTTTTTTCAGAAGGAAAGGAAATAAAATTACGGGGTATTGTAGGGAAGCCGGGAAAGATAATAAGCTCTAATGTCCTGAAAAATCTTCTAAAGAAATAACAACGAAGCATAATGGCACAATTATGCTCACTAGAAGTTCCAACATCAAAATCATCTATTTCTGCAGATCTCCAAAAAGTCTTGGACAATCATTCCAAGGTTTTTGAAACTCCAAAAGGACTCCCACCTATTCGTGATCATGATCATGCTATTCATTTGATTCGAGGAAGTGTTCCTCCAAACATCAGGCCTTATAGATATCCTTACTTCCAAAAGAGCGAAATTGAACGTATGATTGCAGAAATGTTAGAGGCGGGTATAATTCAACCTAGT
This sequence comes from Pinus albicaulis, assembly GCA_034641835.2. Classification (NCBI taxonomy): domain Eukaryota; kingdom Viridiplantae; phylum Streptophyta; class Pinopsida; order Pinales; family Pinaceae; genus Pinus; species Pinus albicaulis. The sequence goes on along the minus strand of CM076575.1, from coordinate 60,626,768 downwards.
CAAGGTTCTTTCTCTGCTCCTGTAGTATTGGTACACAAGAAGGATGGATCATGGCGAATGTGTCCGGATTATAGGGAGCTCAATAAGCTCACCATTAAAGATAAATTTCCCATTCCCGTGATTGATGAATTATTGGATCAATTACATGGAGAAATTTATTTTACCAAGTTGGATCTTCGTTCAGGATATCATCAAATTAGAATGAAGACTGAAGATATTCCAAAAACAGCATTTCGAACTCATGAGGGTCATTATGAATTTTTGGTCATGCCTTTTGGCCTTACCAATGCACCTTCTACATTTCAGGGTTGATGAATTCCATTTTCAAACCCTTCCTTAGAAAATTTGTGCTAGTATTTTTTGATGATATACTAATCTACAACAGGTCTTGGAAGGATCATGTTCAACATGTTGACAGGGTGCTCAAACTATTGCAGGAGAAGCAATTATATGAAAAAACATCCAAATTTTTCTTTGGAATAAAAGAGTTGGAATATTTGGGTCATATTGTATCTCAGAGGGTGTTAAGGTAGACCCTAACAAAATTAAAGCCATTAAGGAATGGAAAGTCCCCACAACCATAAAGCAGTTGCGAGGATTTCTTGGGTTAACAGGGTATTATTGAAAGTTTGTTAAGAATTATGGGATAATAGCAGCACCTCTAACAACATTACTAAAGAAAGATAAATTTTCATGGACTCCTGAAGCAACTAAGGCCTTTGAACATCTTAAAGAGGCAATGTGCCTAACACTAGTCTTAGCTATGCCAAACTTCACAAAAACCTTTGTTGTGGAATGTGATGCCTCAGGAAATGGATTTGGTGCTGTTTTAATGCAAGAAGGAAGACCCATTACTTTTGAAAGTCGTCAAATCAAAGGAAAGTATTTACAAAAACCTATTTATGAGAAGGAAATGTTAGCAATATTGCATGCACTAAAGAAATGGAGAACTTACCTAATAGGAAGACACTTCAAGGTAAAAATTGATCATGATAGTCTTAAACACTTTTTGGAACAAAGAGTATCTTCAGAAGAGCAGCGAAAATGGGTCACAAAGATGTTGGGTTATGAATTTGAAATAATATACAAAAAAGGGAAGCTAAATGTTGTTGCAGATGCACTCTCAAGAAAGAATGAAGAGGTGGAAGCATTGCTTTGTGCCATTTCTATTATCCAACCAGATTGGATAACCAAAGCAAGAGATGAATGGAAGAAAGACAAAAAAGTGTGGAAACTCATTCAAAAGTTGCAGCAAGATCCTAGTACATCTGATACATTTAGTTGGAAAAATGATTCCTTATGGTACAAAGATTGCTTATATCTTTGCAAGAATTCCCAACTTAAACAAAATATTGTTTTGGAATTTCACACTTCTCCTTTTGGAGGACACTCAGGATTTTAAAAAAATTACCACAGGGTGAAGAAAGAATTTTTTTGGGATGGCCTTAAATATGATATTCAAAATTTTGTGGCGGAATGTTTGGTTTTCCATTAGAATAAAGTTGAGACAATTAAGACCCCGGGTCTTCTACAACCTTTATCCATTCCAAGTCAACGTTGGGGGGAGATTTCAATGGATTTTATCACTGGTTTACCTAAGTCTGAAGGAAAGAGTGTCATCATGGTGGTAGTTGATAGAATTACCATGTATGCACACTTTTGTGCATTATCTCATCCATTTAAAGCAAGTACAGTTGCTACTACATTTATGGACAGAATTCAAAAGCTACATGGAAGCCCAAGGGTTATTGTGAGCGATAGAGATCCCATTTTTACTGGAAAATTTTGGACGGAGTTATTTTCTTGTTTGGGTACTCAATTAGCTCATAGCTCATCTTATCATCCTCAATCCGATGGTCAAACTGAGATAGTAAATAAATGTTTGGAAGGATATCTTCATTGTTTTGTATCTGATAAACAAACACAATGGGTCAAGTGGTTACCTCTAGCTGAATGGTGGTATAAAAATTCCTTCCATACTGAAACAAAAATGATCCCATTTATGGCACTTTATGGATATCATCCACCATCCATCACATCATCTTTAAGAGAAAATTCGAAGGTTCAAGCAATGGAAGATCACATCAGGCATCAATAAGAAGTTCTCCAACTCTTAAAGGACAACCTGAATTTGGCACAAAATTGAATGAAACAATAGGCAGATCAACATCGTAGTGAGAGAAGTTTTGATGTAGGAGACTGGGTATTTTTACGACTACAACCATACAAAAAAAATGTCCCTCAAGCAAGTTAAGAAGGATAATAAATTATTTCCAAAGTACTATGGTCCTTACAAGGTGTTGCCAAAAATTGGTACTATGGCATACAAATTGGAGCTTCCTGCTTCTTCACGAGTGCATCCAATTTTCCATGTTTCATGCTTAAAGAAGGTTATAGTGAAAATATTCTAGTTCAAACAATAATGCCAGAACTTGATTAGGAAGGAAAAATCATATTGGAACCTAAAGCGGTCATAGAAACAAGAACTCGACAGCTACGAAATCGATCAATTTCAGAGTATCTCATCAAGTGGAAGAACTTACCCACTAAAGATTCTACATGGGAGGATGAGAATTTTGAAGGAGAGGGGCATGTTAGGTCCCTATATTACTAGTATAGTCCCTTATTGTTGTTAGGGTAACCCCCTTATTGTTATTATAGTACCCTTGTAACCCCCATATTGTTATTATTGTGCCCTTAAATTATTGTTGTTAGGTTGGCTAGGATTACATTGTGGCCCCACTAGGATTACATTGTGGCCCCATGGACTCCTATATATAGAAAGGAGGTTTTGTAATTTGAATCATCCAAGAAATTTTCATTCATGTAATGTATTGGAGGTTGCCCCCTCGAAGTGGCTTATTTTTGAGGCGTTGATATCTCTTTTCTTCTCTTTTTGGAGATGGTTTCAAAACAAAAAACCTCAGGATGTGGAGCAACCACAAGTAGAGGAAAAAAGAGTGGTAGAAACCACTCATGTAGAGCCATCCACCATAGATGGAAGGAAGCACACAAGAGATGCTGAAACAATGCATGGGAATTTGTCTCCAGACCAGTGGGGAATTCAGTTGTAGGATCTAGGTGGGTATACAAGGTGAAGCAGGCAATAGATGGGAGTGTGGAGAAGCATAAGGCCACATTTGTGGCCAGAGGGTTCTCTTAGGTGGAGGTGATTGACTATGATGAGACTTTTGCACCAGTCGCAAGGTATTCATCTATCAGATCAATCTTTGCATTCTCAATGAAGATGGGATGGAAGATACATCGGATGGATGTAAATAAAACCTTTCTCCATGGATTTATTGAGGAAGAGGTGTACATTGAGTAACGATAATGTTTTGAGATATTATATAGGGATTCACATATGTGCAGACTCAAGAGAGAAATGTATGGGATGAAGCAAGCACCTTGTGCTTGGTACACTAGGATCGAAAACTATTTCATCGGGTTGGGCTTCACCAAGAGTGAAGAGGATGTGAACCTATATAATATTGTGGTTGATGGTAAGATTTTTATTATTTTACTTTATGTCGATGATCTGATACTGACAGGTGATGAGAAGCTCATCAAGCATTACAAAGAGGATATTTCAAGAAAATTTGAGATGAAGGACATGGGGCTCTTGCACTATTTCCTTGGATTGGAAATATGGAAAAGAGATGGGGAAATATTTGTATCTCAGGGCAAGTATGCCAAGCATATTCTTAGGAAGTTCCACATGGAGGGCAACAATCCCCTGGAGACTCCTCTAGCAGGAAACTAGAGGAAAGAGGATGCTACTTCAGGTGAAGTAGTGGATGTTACTATTTATATTTAGCTTGTGAGTTCACTCATGTATTTGTGAACACATGACCAGACATATGCTACGTTTTTAACCAACTTAGTCAAGTTATGGTTAGGCCTACCAAACTCTTTTGGAATGCATACAAGCATGTGTTGAGATACATCAGAGGCACTATAGAGTATGGGCTATGGTACATATGAATAAAGGGAAGTGAAGCTTCAAGGCTTCGCCAATGCATATTTGGAAGGGATTCCACCCGAAAGGAAGAGAACATCAAGGGGAATCTTCAACATAAGATCAAAAATAATTTCCTGGTACAACATGAAACAAATATCAATTACACTCAATTCAACAGAGGCAGAGTACATGGCAGACAATCAGGCAGCGTGTGAAGCCATCTGGATGAGGAATATGCTTGTTGATTTGTTTGGTCAATAAATGGATCCGACAGTGATACATTGTGATAACTAGAGTTGCATCAAACTCTTGCTTAATCCAATTTTTCATGACAAGTACAAGCATATTGATATCTGGTATCACCATTTCAAGGATTGTGTGCAGAGGTAGATTATATCATTAGAGTTCATTCCCATGGAGGAGTAGATGAAAACACCTTAATGAAGGCGCTGACAAGAATAAAATTATAATTCCACAGAGATAGGATTGGGGTAGAAGATAATCCCTTTCTTGTTGAGAGGGAGTGTTAAAATGGAACCAAGAAATGACACCCAAAGGGGGTTTCTGATTTAATTTTCCCTTAATTAAATTGGAAGAGAAATTGCAATTTCATATCAGGACAACTTGTATTAGTTAACTGAGTTAGGAAGACTTAGTTAGCTTAGGAAATTCGAGTTGAGGGTTAGAGAGGAGGCATGTAGAGTTCTCCCATGGTTTTAGGGTGTCTAGTTACAATTATTTGTGAGTTGTAATTATTTAACTCAATTAATTGAGTTAAAATCAATTTAACTAGTTCTAACTCATGTATGAGTTGGTGAGAGGTCTAGTGAATTAAATCTGAATTAATTCATAAGTAGTGGTCAATTAGTTAACTGACAATTCACTATAAATAGCTATTGCATGTCAGTTCTAAGGAAGGCCGAGTTGAGAGTAAGGTTAAAGGGAATATAACTATTAGTAGTATATTTAGAAACTTGTGCCGGTCATGTATAGAGTAATTAGGAAGCCTTGGATGAATTTCATAATCAATTCTTCAGAATTTCCTATTTAATAGGGTGAAAATTCCTCCAGGATTGCGTGAACAAGGTTGGTTAGACAAAGGCTGAGAATTGGTTACGTATTTGACTGATTTTTCCTAGATCAGAGTGAGAAATTCAACGGAGTGTAGAGGTTTCTTAGTCAGAGAAAAACATTGTATTGTTTCATGGTCTTGACTTTATACAATATACATACAAAGGGGTTTTGAGTAGTTGCTTTCCCCATACACATCTTGTGTCGTGCAATTGATTATTTCTTTCTCTTACTCGCTATGTGATTGTGCGATCGAATTTGGTTTCCAAAAATTATAGAAGGATTCAATATTTTGTTTTAGTAAACTACAATATCAGATTGAATCCCATTGATATAATTTCTACATGGTACTAGAGAACTAGGAATTTCAATAGAAGAGATTAACCACAATTTTTTTTGAACAAGTACATCAAATTTTTAGATTTATTCTTCAGGACCCAACAACAGATCAAGATGTCTTTCAATAGCTTGAGACTCGAATATTCCCTTGAGGGAAATTCAAATTACATAGCATGGAAGGACATGATGGAAGCAGTTCTCAAGGATAACTAACTAAAGGCATTCATAGATAGTGATATTCCTTAGCCCGTAGTAGCAGATGCTCAACTTCTTGATGCATGGAAGAAGAATGTAGGAAATGCGATAATGATATTGTTAGAGGGAGTTCGAGATCATATTGTCTAGGGTCTCCATGGAAAGGTGACTCCATATGATATGTGGAAGGCCTTGATAGATCTGTTTATGAATAACAGTGACCACAGGAAGCTGGCATTGAAATAAAAGCTTAGAAAGATCAATATGGAGAAGGGCGACACGATCCAAAAATACTTGACGAAGTTCACTCAATGTCAAGATGAGATTGGAAGTTTTGGGACAACAATTTCCCATGATTATTTGGTGAGCCTAGCTCTTATAGGCCTTCCCAAGAGATATAATAGCTATCAGGACTCTATGAATGGGAGGGAGAAACTTCCAGACTAGGAGCGATTTAGCCCGACTTGGTACAAGAAGATATTCAGTGGAGCACTAGAGATGGATTCTCATCAAAAAATGATGATGAGGAGAATCATGCCTTGGCTGGAAAGGTGAATAAAGGGAAATGGAAGACATCCCATTCCAAATCGGAGTCTAGCAAGATAGGAAAGAAGCGATAATTGTCAAAGGTAAATTTTTTCAATAGTCATGAGCATGGAAACTATGCCAAAAATTGTCCACAAAAGAAGACCAACAAGAAGGCCTCAGGAGGATTAGCAAGTGAACCACTTTCTTAATATTTTGAGTTGGATTTTACTCTCATCACATGCATGGTGTCATTGGTGATGGGTTTGGTGTGGTATTTTGGATAGTGGAGCTTCATTCAATATGACCGACAACAAAGAATTCTTCAGTAGCTTGGAGGAGAAGGATCTCCAGATGCACATCGAGATGGCTGACGACGAGTGGTATAACGCTATTAGTGTAGGTAAAATTACCTTTTAGAGGGAGTCATGTAATCCACTCATATTAATAGATGTTATGTATGTTCCTGGTTTAAAGAAGAATTTGGTTTTTGTTGCTATGTTGGAAGATCGTGGCTATGATGTGCTCTTTAATGAAGGAAAGGCATTCCTTCGTCACACAGCCACAAGACAAGTGAAAAATATTAGGGTTCGAGTAAAGAGCCTCTATAAATTGGATGTAGAATATTGTGCTACCTTGAGCATGAAAGTAGAGAAGGTGGAAAGTCGAGACATCGGTGAGTTATGGCACATGATATTGGGACATCTACACCAAAATGCTTTGAATATCATGCATAAAATTTATACAAGACTTCCAAAGGGTGCACTTGCGCAGAGAGATACATGCAAAGGGTGTACATTAGGGAAGTATACCAAAGATACCTTTCAGGATAAGGAAAGCCAAGCCAAGGCGATCCTTGAGAGAGTTCACTCAGACGTGTGTGGAACGTTCTCGATAAATTACACAATAAAACACAAGTATTATGTGATTTTTGTTGATGATTTTTCAATAAAGTGTTGGATTTTATTCATGCAGAAGAAAGAACATATGTTCTCCAAGTTTTGTGAGTTCAAGGCACTTCTCGAGAAAGATACAGGGAAAAAGGTGAAGGCTCCAAGGAGTGAAAATGGTGGAGAATACACCTCTAACAAATTCAAGAACTTCTGTGCCTCAGAAGGAATTCGAAGAGAATTGATAGAACCTCATAACCCACAACATAATGGGGTTGTATAAAGAAAGGAGAAAACTGTTGTGGGAGTAACACGAGCTATGTTACATGATCAGGGCCTACCATTGCATATGTGGGCGGAAGCATGCAATACAATAGTATTTGTGTGGAACATAAGTCCTCATTGGATAATTGCGATGAGTACACCACAAGAATATTTTTTCAGGTAGGAGACTAGATGTGTTGTATTTTAAAAAGTTTGGTTCATCTATTTATTTCCATGTAATTAAGGATTCCAGGAAGAAACTAGAGCCAACAATAGAGTTGGGGATATTTGTGGAGTACACTGATACACCTCACAACTATCGGGTGTACTTGCCAACACAAAGAATAAAAGTGGTCGCAAGAGATGTGAAATTCGATGAAGAGAAAGCCATGTGATTGTCCCTTGAGAGGGAGTTTGAGCTGCATGCATTTGAGGAGCTCTTGGCTCAAAAAGAAGAACCTCAGGATGTGGAGCAACCATAAGTAGAGGAGAAGAGAGTGGTCGAAACCACTCATGTAGAGCCATCCACCATAGATGGAAGGAAGTGCACTAGAGAGGTTGAAAGATTTTTGCTAGATGTGAGAGAGAATGTGGGAGAACCCACATCACAATGCAGGCAGAGAAGGTATCCAAAGTGGTACACTAGATACATGGTTCTTATGAGCGAAGGTATTGAGATAGAACCATCCTCTTTTGAGGAAGCAGTGCCATAACTAGTGTGGGTTGATCCCATGGTTGAGGAGTATCACTCCATTATTAGAAAAAGTGCATGGAATTTGTCCCCAGACTAATGGGGAATTCAATTGTAGGATCTAGGTGGTTATATAGGGTGAAGAAAGCAATAGATGAGAGTGTGGAGAAGCACAAGGACACATTTGTGCCAGAGGGTTCTCTTAGGTAGAGGGGATTGACTATGATTAGACTTTTACACCAGTCGCAAGGTACTCATCTATTAGATCCATCCTTGTATTCTCAACATAGATGGGATGGCATATACATCAGATGGATGTAAATATAACCTTTCTCAATGGAGTTATTGTTGGGTATGTGTTATATTCTTTCCACGACTAGCCCCACGCGCTGTACGTTGTGCCGGGCGCAGCGCCCCGGCGAAATTTTTTTTTGGTATGCGGTCCCACTCATATGTGGACCCACCCATGTTTTGTGCATGAGTTTGCACATGGTTTTGGGGTACGATGGTTTTCGGCCCATGGTATTTTGTAGATCCGGTCAAGGGAACTACGGTTATGTTCTAATCCAGGGTTAATGGATTGGGGTTTATGTATGCTTCGGCATGTATATATATGTGTTGTAACACTAAAAGGATTATAATGAAAAATCAAGCTGGTCGTCCCAATTTGGGATCCAGGGGAAAATCTCTGTGTTTATTTGTTTTATGTTTTATGCTCTCGCTATTGTTTATTTTCTGTTATAAGATTCGTGTGTAGATAATTTCTGTTCAGGGTTAAAACCTACAGTTATTGAGGAAGAGGTGTACATTGAGCAATGACAAGGTTTTGATACCTTATTTAGTGAGTCACATGTGTGCAAACTCAAGAGAGAAACTTATGGGCTGAAACAAGCACCTCGTGCTTAGTATACTAGGATTGACAACTATTTCATCGGGTTGGGCTTCACCAAGAGTGAAGCATATGTGAACCTATATCATATTGTGGTTGATGGTAATATTTTGACTATTTTACTTTATGTTGGTTATATGATACTGACAGGTGATGAGCAACTCATCAAGTATTGCAAATAGGATATTTCAAGAAAATTTGAGATTAAGGACATGGGCTCTTGCACTATTTCTTGGGATTGGAAATATGGAAAAGGGATGGGTAGATATTTCTATCTCAGGGCAAGTATGCCAAGGATATTCTTAGGAAATTCCACATGGAGGGCAGCAATCCCATGGAAACAAGCAGGAAACTGGAGGAAGGAGGATGCTACTTCAGGAAAAGTAGTGGATGTTACTGTTTATAGATAGCTTGTGGGTTCACTCATGTATTTGGTGAACACATGACCATACATATGCTACATAGTTAACCAACTAATTCAAGTTATGGTTAGGCCTACCAAGCTCTTTTGGAAGGCATACAAGCATGTGTTGAGATGCCTCAGAGGCAATACATAGTATGGGCTATGGTACATACAAACAGAGGGAGTGAAGGTTCAAGGCTTCACCAATGCATACTTGGTAGGGAGTCCATCCGAAAGGAAGAGAACATCAAGGGGCATCTTCAACATAGGATAAAAAATAGTTTCCTAGTACAACAGGAAAAAAATATCAGTTGCACTCAGTTCAACAGAGGCAGAGTACATGGCAACCAATCACACAACATGTGAGGCCATTTGGATGAGGAAGATACTTATTGATTTTTTTGGTCAACAGATTGATCTGACGGTGATACATTGTGATAACCAGAGTTGCATGAAACTCTTGGTTAATTCAATTTTTCATGACAGGTACAAGCATATTGATATCCAGTATCGCCATCTCAGAGATTGTGTGCAGAGACATTCCCATGGAGGAACAGATGCAACCATCTTGGTGACGACGCTGGCAAGAAGAAAATTCTAATTCCAAAAATATAGGATCGGGGTAGCAGATAATCCCTTTCTTGTTGAGATGGAGTGTTGAAATGGCACCAAGAAATGACACCCAAAGGGGGCTTCTGATTTAATTTTACCTTAAGTAAATTGGAAGATAAATTGTAATTGCATCTCATGACAACTTGTATTAGTTAACTGAGTCAGGAAGACTTAGTTAGCTTAGGAAATTCGAGTTGAGGGTTAGAGAGGAGGCATGTAGAGTTCTCCCATGGTTTTAGGGGGTTTAGTTACAATTATTTGTGAGTTGTAATTATTTAACTCAATTAATTGAGTTAAAATCAGTTTAACTAGTTCTAAATCAGAGATGAGCTAGTGAGAGGTCTAGTGAATTAAATCCGATTTGATTCACAAGTAGTGGTCAATTAGTTAAATGATAATTCACTATAAATATATATTGCATGTCAGTTCTAAGGAAGGCCCAATTGAGAGTGAGGTTAAAGGGAAGATAACTATCAGTTGTATATTTAGAAAACTGTACAGGTCATGTTTAGAGTAATTAGGAAGCCTTGGATGAATTGCGTAATCAATTCTTGGGAATTTCCTATTTAATAGGGCAAAAATTCCTCCAAGAATGTGTGAGCAAGGCTGGTTAGAAAAAGGCTAAGAATTGGTTAAGTATTTGATTGATTTTTCCTAGATCGGAGTGAGACAATCAACAGTGTGTAGAGGTTTCTTAGTCAGAGAAAAACATTGTATTGTTTCATTGTATTGAATTTATACAATATACAGATAACGGGGTTTTGAGAAATTTCTTTTCCCATATACATCTTGTGTTGTCCAATTGATTATTTCTTTCTCTTACTTGCTATGTGATTGTGTGATCGAATTTGGTTTCCACAAATTGTAGAAGGATTCAATATTTTGTTTTAGTACATTAAAAGATTAGATTGAATCCCGTTGATATAATTTCTACATCATCTACAACAAAAAAAATCCAAAATAATAAATCAACTGTGATTAGTATAATACATCTATAACATGAGAGTCTGACTTTTACTATCTTCTTCCCTGTCCACTAAAGACTCTATCCTACTACTGACTCTGCACTATGCCAACTACATTGTTACCAACTCTACATTGCACTCCACAACATTTGGCTGCTACTAGTATCTTCAACTGTCACTCTGGCATTTGATTGCATCAAATGTCACTAATCCATCCTAGTAATGAATAATGTGGGTCCCCATAGAAAGGTATTTATCCAAGAGGTGGATTCCTCAAGGATCCTTCCCATCTGTAGCACTCTAGGGCTACAACACCAAGTCACCTAACCTCACTTTTGGAGGTATATCGATGAACATAGTGAAGTTTTCCTCTAGCTTGGGGGAATTCCTATCGATCTCTGTAGAAGCTGCCTGCTAGTATTGATTCTCCTCCATGTTCTTCCTGAGAGGAAACTAGGTACTATAGTGATAAAGCTCACAACATCTGAAGAATTTTACCTTTGATAGGTCCTCCTTCTTCTTCCTTTTCCCCCCCTGGCCCTGACTGGGACCCTTATATGCAAGGGCCACATTCTCTTCCTCCCTTACCACCTTCGATCCACTACTACTGTTGCCACTAATGGAGCTCTTTTGCATAGCTCATCTCAACTCCTCCTGTTGAAACTTGGTCCACACCTTGTCCCATACTGGTAGTGTGTCTCTGCCCAATATAGTTTGGACAAAGACCTACCAATCCTTAGAGATATTTCTGAGAACTAATCTCACTAGCTCTAAATATTGAGGCACTACCCCAACAACTGAAAACAAGTCCTATACCTCATGAATCTTGGTAAGGTAGGGTCTATGCCTTCCCCTTTCTGCATCCAGATGCATCTCAATATCTCCTCTAGGTACATCTTTCGCTGCTCAGAGGTATCGTGGTATAAATCGGAGAGAGTATCCCACATATTATTAGTAGTATATTTTCCAGCTATATGTGAGACTAAATGATTCCTAATACCCTCTAGGATCAACTGCTTCACTCGTGCCATGTCCCTTTTTTACTCTTTCAGCTGATCGACATCATGGGGAATTGCCACTACATTATAGATGTAGTGTTTCAGGAAAAATTCATCTAGAAGGAAGGACATCCTTGCCTTCCAGATGATGTAATTGTAAGCTCCATCCAATATGTCCTATTCACGAAGCCCAATAGTGCTCATCTCATTGAAATGTCTAAAAATACCTCTTTCCTTGTGCTCGACTGCTTCTATGCTACTTGCACTCCCTTCTATAGTGAGAATATATGCCCACAACTACTTCTAATCTGCAAGGAAACATCGAACTTCTTAAGACTAGAATTTCCCTGAGAGAAATTTTCGCTATGTGTGTGCTCTTCTCTCTTCCACCCCAACGCTGGTTTTGCACTAGAAATATGCTGCAAAACCCTCTGTGTTCAGCTTGAGATCCGCCCAAATAAAAATATGAGCTGCTTCCTCTACCTTTGGAATCAATCGATCTGGAGAGATCGATTTTTTCTACCCCTCACTCAGAAAAATCAAACCTCCACAACTAACTCGACCTCCCGGCAGAATGACTATGCTGCCCTTGGGAATTTTAGCCTACTACCCAAAATGAGCAGCAAAATTCCTTCTTTTTTGCCTCTGAGCTCTCCAGCTAATTAACTGTGCTATGATACCATGTGAAAATTCCAACACTAGAATCCTATTGCATCAACTAGAAATTATTCTCCTAATTGTTAATTTAATTTAACAATTTATTTGTTGTTTGCTACGATAAATACTGAATAAATCACAATACAATATACAAAAATAAAAATGTGGAAGAAATAAAATGCTGGAAGGTGAGAAATGCTAGCACACAAACGTAAAATTAACACAATTTTTTTTGGATAAAAGCCCCTGGAAAAACACAATGCGGGAAAACCAGTGCAACAACTTATGGTTTTTATTATTTAGCAGCAGTGATATTCTGAGTACAATCCGGATTCCGAATACGGGAAATCCTGTAAAGAAAATACTGAAAAAATATCTTGAGGGAAATTACCCTCACTCTGAGCAATCCCAACACTTGATGACTTGCTGAAAATCAAGTCGTCCTCCTAGCTCTATGCATCTTCTATGTCACCTTTGCGTAATCTGCTACACACTCAGCCTGGAAAAACTGAAGGTCAAGCTATCCTACCTTCTGTTGATTGATAAACTGACCCTCTAACACTCTAGAAATACTTTTTTTCCTCTGGAACTAAAAATTAGCTTCACCCCAACAAAATATAACTTTCTCACTAAAGCTTATGTGCTACTTTTTAGAGAAATATTAGCCTTTCTCTGCAATGCACTCACTGGATCTAGAAATCTTCCTGTAGCTTCACTGTATCTACCCCTCTCTCACTGATTTGGTCTTTGGCTCCCTTCGAAAATTGGCTGCTGCTACTCTGGAAATCGATTTGCTAAGAAAATCGAACTGCTCAAGTGATTTCTCCATCACCACATCGACCTCCTCTTATAATCCTCTTTTGGAGCATGAATAACCAAGAATAAAACATAATTGATGGTTAGGATCATCTTTGGATCGATTTGTGTGAGTTTATAGACTATTCTCACCTTGAATTAATTAATACTGATTAATTAACCTGTTTTCCTAAGTTTAGACTTAGTAAACATTAAAAAAATTAGTTAATAATCTACTTAAGTCACTTCTAGGTGGAATTTACAGAAACTATTTTTTGGGTTATGGATATCTCATGTATTCTAGACTCTCCACAAGGTTTTGTGGTTAGAACACATCTGATGCTACAAAAATTAACATGTCGGAACTTGTTACAACTACAATGATTAGAAACGACTAGTCAAAAATACCAGAAGTATTCAAAGATATGGAGTGGCCGCAAATTATATACAACTAAAATATAATGATGAAAATAAAGGCACAACTATGTATATTGATGGAAGGCCAAAATAAGTAGGGAGTATTGCAGGGTTTATATATAGGAAGTTGTGTATGTGCCATTAAATCAATAGTTCCAGGGGAAGAGTTGCTTATTGATTACAAATTTAATAGAATAAATAAAAATATTGCTATTATGGGGGCGATATGTATTCAATTTTACCCAACTTGTAAGTAATGTCAATTGTATGCTATAATTTTAATTTACTACAATATATTGTTAGACACCTTACTAGTTGAGGAAACATTTCAATACGTCATGGTTAAAATGTTGTGTCAGGTTGATCAAGGTAAAAGGGAACCAACCTCACAGTAGGTAAACATCAATGTAGTTGCACATAAAATAATATAACCACGAGATATATATACAAGTATCATTTTATCCATTATAGAGTAAGTCAAATTCATATTTTTAGGCTTCATATAACTAAATGAAAGATTCATTATGCATATGACCAGCTTGAACAACTGCATTCCTTCATCATTTTCAAAGTATTGTTTCTATAAAATATGGAATATATATCGATCCTGTCATAGTGCCTCTTGCAAGAGCCTTCCAAGACGATTAAGTTTTTATGTATTTATAACCTTTTATATTGGCCATGATATAACTTGAAGTTTCTATATAGATTTAGACATATGTTAGTAGTGGTTTTCTTATTAATATAGTGATGATTAATTGTGGATGAATTGAAAATTACACTTTTTGGATAAAAAAAGTGATAAGGGGAAGGCACGTGCCTTAGAGCAGTCCCCAAATGCTTGTGAGGAAGAGGTTATCGATGAAGCAATTTTTATGTCTGCCGATCCAATCCAAGAAATAAAGAAGCTTAAAATGAAAGCAGACAAGAAACTTAATTATTTAGTTCTGATTTAGCCTTAAACAAATGAGATAAAAGGAAAAATTAGAACCTTTCTACAACAAGTTCGTCGGTATGGGGTGAGAAACTCATTTAATTATCCCATTTATTTGTTTATGATTTAGTTATCTCATCCTTTATAAAAAAAATTCTTTATTTTACATAATTTTTTGGTGGAGTACGATCCTAATGCTACGACTATGGGGGCCGACATTGGCAGCAGCGTGAATGCTCTACCAGTGAGCGATTCATTAGTCATTGAGGCTAGTACACCCACTCGGCCACCCACAATAGGATTTTAACCCCCTGAACAATGTACGTCATGATCTACACATGATGCTGTGGATGCAAAGCATGATTTGATTTCACAATTGAAATGGGATTTCCTGGTTCTTCCAGTGTTACTAGCATGAGATCACTATGATCATGTTTTCGGTAGATGATGAAAATGTCCCTAAGAAAATAGAGAAAATTCCACGTATTTAAGAATTTTTTTTATATATTAAGTACAAACTAAATTAAATTAACATATAGTTTGTGATTATTTTAAACTAATGATAATATCGATTTGCAAGAAATGATGTTTTTTATAGGTGTTTGTATGAAATAACCTTGGAAATGTTTGCGCTGACCATTTGTACAAACTGGAAATCCCAAAGTTCCAAGTTAAAATATGAACTTATTAACAAGATGGTTCACCTGTTCGGTGATGGTACCTTAAACAAATCTGGAGTTACCTCAAAGGCAAGCATACATTTAAAATATTTGCGGGACCAGTACATGTCTCAATTGGAAAGTGTAGAAATTATACAACAAGAATGTATATCATGGATTCAACCCTATCTAAAAATGTGCTAAAGATAGATACTGAATCCCTTCTACAAATCAATTTCAGAACTAAAAACACAATCGCCAATCACATGAAGCAAAGAATAATCAATCAAACCACAACACAGATAATTTCCCAGGGAAATATTGCTGCTCAAAACCCCACTATATTCTATTGTATATTCAACATGGATACATGAAAAAATTACATACAACTCTTCTCATAAGAGCCCTCCTGTACTCAGCTAATTATATCACACTGTCCTCGACAAAACAAACCAATACTTAGCCAATTTTCTACCTCCTGGCCACCTCCCTTGCTTGTGCAATTCATGTGGAATGCAATCCCTATTCCATAAGAATTTTGGCCTTCCTTGAATGCGCAAGTATCATGGGAAATCCAATGGGTGTTTGGTTGCATGGGCGCAACCCAATAATCCTACAACTGATAGTCAACTTCCTTTTCACCTAGATCTTAACTGGGTCTCCACTGGAACTAACATGCATGCAACTAATAATAGTAAATCCTCAGTTGCATGTAAGATCACTGATTGTGAATTGAATAACATTTAATTCACTTGATCTCTCACTAGTGTATCAAACAGTTACAACTAGCAAAAATGAGTTTAAATCACTTAATTGAGTTAAACTGATTACAAACTGCATTAACTAATGCACCATTGCACTTCGAACTTTGTTACAACTAGAATTACTCTGCATGCCTCACCAATTACCCTCCACTCAAAATTCAAGAGTTAACTGAGTTTATCACATTCAGTTAACTATTACAAGTCATTTTGAGATTATATTAGATTTTATTGTCCATATTAATTAAGGATAACTAGAATATACATGCAACAAATTTAGCCCACACCAGTGTAGGTGCTGCTAAGACCTGTGGTCCCACACTAGTCCAGGTGCTTCTTGGACCTCCTGGTCCCACACTAGTGTAGGTGCTGAAATTTCTTGTTGAAATTCAACACTCCCTCTGAACAAGAAAGGGATTATCCTTCACCCCAATCCTACTTCTATGGTATTCAAATTTGCTCCTGGTGAGCACCTTCGTCTGAATATCTACATCCTGATCTTTCATGGGAATGTACTGAAGTAACATTATTCTCCTTTGCACACAATATCTGAGATGGTGGTACCAGATATCTATGTGCTTGGACCTATCATGAAACACAATATTAATCGAGAATTTAATGCACCTCTGATTATCACAATGTATCACTGTCGGATTCATCTAAGAACCAAACAAACCCACCAAGATCTTTCTCATCCAGATAGCCTGACATGCAGCTTAAATTGCTACCATGTACTCTGCTTCTGCTGAACTGAGTGCCACAAATCATTGCTTCCTGTTGTAATAAGAAACTGCTGTCGATCCTATGCTGAAGATCCCTCCTGATGTTCTCTTTTTGTTTGATAGACTGCCTTCTGAATCTACATCTGTGAAGTCTTGAAGCTTCACTCCCTCTATCCATATGTACCATAATCCATACTTTGATGTTCCCCTTAGGTATCTCAAGACATGATTCCACGCATTCCAAAAGAGCTTGGTAGGCTTAACCATAGCTTGACTCAACTGGTTAACTGCATAGCAAATGTCTGGTCTAGTGATCACTAAATACATCAGTGAATCAACTAACTGCCTGTAGACAATATCATCCACTCCCTCTCTAGAAGTAGCATCCTCTTTCCTCCAATTTCTTGGAAGAGGAGTGTCCCTGGGTTTGCAGCTCTCCATGTGAAACTTACCCAATATCTCTTTGGCATAATTTCCTTGAGAATCACAAATTTCACCATCACGCTGCCATATTTTCAAACCAAGGAAATAATGAAGGAGTCCCATGTCCTTCATTTCGAACTCCCTTGCGAGATCCTCCTTGCATGAGTGTATCAGCTGCTCATTACTAGTCAAAATTAGATCATCAACATAAAGTACAATAATCAATAGCTTACCCTCAACCAAAATCTGGTACAGGTTTGCACGAGATTCAGTTTTAGTGAAGTCGAGTCCAGTGAAATAGATGTCAATCTAAGTGTACCAAGCACAAGGTGATTGCTTTAGCCCATACAATGCTCCCTTGATTCAACACACATGTGACTCATTGTCAAAGATCTTGAAACCTTCTAGCTACTCTCTATACACTTCTTCCTCAATTACTCCATTGAGAAACACAATTTTCACATCCATATGATGAATGTGCCACCCCATCTGCGCTGAGAGTGCAAGGATGGATCTAATGGAAGAGTACCTTGAAACTGGTGCAAAAGTCTCATCATAATTGATCCCCTCAACTAGTGAGAATCCTCGGGCCACAAATATGGCCTTGTATTTCTCCACACTCCCATTAGTAGCTTGCTGTACCTTGTAGATCTATCTAGATCCAACCACTGATTTACCAATCGGTCTTGGGAAAATCTCCCATGCACTGTTCTTGACAATGGAGTCATGCTCCTCCACCATTTCATCAACCCAAATTGGTTGCTACAATGCCTCCTAAAAGGAAGATGGTTTAGTCACAATAAATTTTCTCATAAGATCCATGTATCCAGTAAACCTATCTGGAGACTGTCTTTGTCTGCGATGTGAAGTAGGGGCTCCTATATTATCTGCAGCATCAAGTCTCAAATTATCAGCTTCCATGGTGCACCTTCTACCATTTATGATGGAAGGATCTGCAAGAGTGTTTTCTGCCACTCCATGATCCTCCTCATGTTGTTGCTCCACATCTTGAGGCTCATCCTTGGGAACCAAGAGTTCCTCCTTTGCATGCAATTCCAGCTCCCTCTCAAGGGACAATCACATGGCTTTCTCCTCATCAAATTTTATATCTCGTCGCAAAACAATCATTCTACTGTTTGGAAAATACACTCGATAGTTGTGGGGAGTATCAGTGTACCCCACAAAAAGCCCAATCTCGGGTGTTGGTTCCAGCTTCTTCCTGGCGTCTTTTGTCACATGCACATAAATGGATGAGCCAAACATCTTAAAATTGAAACATCAGGTTTCTTACCAGTGAACGCCCCTTCTGGTGTACTCATGCCAATTATCTTATCAGGACACGGGTTCTGCACAAATACCGTTGTGTTGCATGCTTCCGCCCACAGATGAATCAGTAGGCCTTGATCATGCAACATCGCTCTTTCTACACCCACAATAGTTATGTTATTTATTTCAACAACCCCATTCTGATGTGGGTTATGAGGCACTATCAATTCTCTCTGAATTCCTTCTTTGTTGCAGAAGTTCTTGAATTCGTTAGAGATGTACTCACCACCATTATCACTACTAAGAGCCTTCACTTGCTTCTCCATGTCTTTCTCCACTAGTGCTTTAAACTCAAGAAATTTTTAGAATGTATAACCTTTCTTCTGCATGAAGTAGATCCAACACTTATGAGAAAATTCATCAACAAATATC
Organism: Pinus albicaulis; assembly: GCA_034641835.2. Classification (NCBI taxonomy): domain Eukaryota; kingdom Viridiplantae; phylum Streptophyta; class Pinopsida; order Pinales; family Pinaceae; genus Pinus; species Pinus albicaulis. Next base: position 60,607,899 of record CM076575.1, on the reverse strand, counting down.
ACATAGTACTTATGTTTTTCTCTCGAAGCAACAAAGAATGGTCCGCACATGTCTGAGTGAAATCTCTTAAGGATCACTAAGGCTCGGTTCTCCTTCTCATGAAAGGTGGCCTTTACATATTTTCCCATAGTACATCCCTTGCATGTGTCTGATTGCACAAGTGTACCCTTGGGAAGACCCATAGAAATATATTGCATGAATTTCAAGGCTACGTGGTGAAGATGGCCCAATCTTCCGTGCCATAACTCTCCCTCATCCCGGCTCACCACTTTTTCCGCCTTGCCCATCAATGCTGCACAACCATATACATATAGCTTGTAGAGATTCTTAACTTGAATCCCAATGTTCTTGGCTTTCCATGTTGTTTTGTGTTGCAAAAAATATTTTCCTTCACTGAAAACAACATCATAGCCTCTATCCTCCAACCTTGTAATTGAGACTAAATTTTTCTTCAAACCTGGTAGATGCATTACATATTTTAATTGAAAGGGTTTATATGACTGTCTCTGGAACGTAATGGTACCAATCTCGGTATCACTGTACCGCCCGTCATCACCCATTTCGATATGCATCTGGAGATCCTTATCCTCCAGGCTACTTAAAGGTTCCTTCTCTCTCGTCATGTGAAAGGATGCACCACTATAAAAATACCACATAGATCCCAATGCACTTGACACCATGCATGCAATCAATTAGAAGTTAAGCTCAAATTGCGAGGCCAAAGCTTCACTAGCTGCAGATCTTATAGCCTTCTTGTTCTTCTTCTTTTGTGGATAGTTAGTAACATAATGCCCATGCTCGTGACAATGAAAACACTTCACCTTGGACATGTCGCGCTTCTTGCCATCTTTGGACTTAGATTTGGAATGGAACTTCTTTCCTTTCCCCTTCTTTGCCTTGGTAGCCAAAGCACAATATTATTCATCTTCATTCTTAGATGAAGATCCATCTCTGGTATTCTGTCTGAACTCCTCCTACACCAAATCCGACCATAGTCATTCCCAATTTGGAAACTTTTCCTTTCCATTGACAGAGTCTTGATAACTATGCCAAATATTGGGAAGTCCTAGGAGAGCTAAAATCACTAAATAATCATCAACGAAATTAATGCCAACACTCCCCAGCTAATCCTGACATTGGACAAACTTTGTTAAATATTTTGGCATGGAGTTGCCTTTCTCCATCTTGATCTTCCTGAGTTTATCTTTCAGTGCCAATTTCCTATGGTCACTGCTACTCTGAAATAGATCCGTCAAAGCTTTCCACATAGCATATGGTGTCGCTAATCCATGGAGACTTGAGACAATGTGGTCTCGTACTCCCTCCAGTAGGATCCTCCTTGCCTTTGCCACTTTCTTTTGCCATGCATCAAGATTTGTAGCATCCATCACAACGGCTTTAGGAACATCATTGTCAATGAATTCCTTTAAGCCATTGTCTTCGAGTACTACCTCCATCCTATCCTTCCAAGAAATATAATTAGATCTGCCCTCGAGTGCATACTCCAATCTCAAGCCATTAAAATCCATTTTGATCCCGAATTAGGTGTAGTACCAAGAAAGTCTTCTACAAATTTGAATTCTATTCAATCACAAACTCAACTCCTCCTTCACTATTGTCATTTCTTGTGCTCTGATACCATGTATAAATTATACAAAAAGCATGTATATCATGGATTCAATCCAATCTAACAATGTGCTAAAAATATATACTGAATCACTTCTACAAGTCAATTGCGGAATTAAAACACAATCACCAATCACATGAAGCAAAGAAGAATCAATCAAACCACAACACAAATAATTTCCTGGGGAAAGCTTCCTGCTCAAAACACCACTATCTTCTATTGTATATTCAACATGGATACATGAAACAATTACACACAACTATTCTCACAAGATCCATCCTGTACTCAGCTAATTGTCTCACACTGTCCTCGAAAAAAATACCCAATAATTAGCCAATTTTTTGCCTCATTCATGTGGAATGAAACCATTATTCCATAGGAATTTTGGCCTTCCTTGATTGCGCAAGGATCATGGGAAATCCAATGGGTGTTTGGTTGCATGGGTGCAAGCCAAAAATCCTACAACTGTTAGTCAACTTCCCTTTCACCTAGATCTCAACCGGGTCTCCATTGGAACTGACATGCATGCAGCTAATGATAGTAAATCCTCAATTGCATGTGAGATCATTGATTGTGAATTAAATAATATTTAATTCACTTGATCTATCACTAGTGTATCAAACAGTTACAACTAGAAAAATTGAGTTTAACTCCCTTAACTGAGTTAAACTGATTACAACTTGCATTAACTAATGCACCACTGCACTTCGAACTCTGTTACAACTAGAATTACTCTACATGTGTCACCAAATACCCTCAACTCAAAATTCATGAGTTAACTGAGTTTATCACACTAGGTTAACTATTACAAGTCATTTTGAGATTAGATTACATTTTATTTTCCATCTTAATTAAGGGATAACTAAAATAGACATGCACCAAATTTAGCCCACACCAGTGTAGGTGCTCCTAAGACCTGTGGTCCCACACTAGTGTAGGTGCTGCTTGGACCTCCACCTCCTGGTCCCACACTAGTGTAGGTGCTGAAATTTCTTGTTGAACTTCAACAAAAAGGGCCAGGTCGCATGAGCACCCTCCAATTCTAGAGATGGAATGGAGAGTGCTCATGGAAGATACGCATGAGAAGGCACTTCGAAAATCAGGGAAGAATCCACTCGAACCAGGAAGCTTTGAGGCACTTTTAATAATGTAATTACGATGCTTTATCATCATTACGACATCTAATTAAATTTTTCAATGTTTTAAAAATAGGCTCCTAGATAATTCCAAACTTAGAAAGTCTAGAATAGCCAAACATGGGAAGCATCAACTTAACCCGTGTGGTTACTCAAAACAAGACACAAAAATTGAAATTATAAAAAATATAATTTGCATCCAAATTATAAATTGTTAACAATTTTAATTCAATATCATAGAAGAAGAAAAATTCACATTCTAATGCAAAATTTTAGGGGACATAATTCAAAGAGGCTTACATGGAGGAAGACCTAAATATTTCTTTCAAGTAGAACTATCAAGCTATGGTAGAATGAAGGACAAGGCTTGCATATTCATAGTTTCCCACCACCCAGCATAACACTTAGGAGAGTAAAAGCAACAAATAACATTTATAAATCATTACTTGTACAATCTATTGGTTATTATTTTTTTCCATAATGTAAAGTCCTTGATTGTAAAAAGTAGGAAAGCAATGTAGATACAACACATGAACCTACTGAAGGTGGAGTGCCTGATCTTGAGACTAATGTTCAAATCGGTACTGGATGTATTTCATGTGTTATAAATCAATTTAGTAAGGAATACAAATAAAAATATTTAAATGAAAACGGTGTATTAATTATAACCTTTCTTGTTTCTACACTATAGAATGTACAATGTTAGCACTGCAAATTTTCAAATATTTTTCGAAGTTTGGTCATCATTCTCTAAGGAATCAATCTTCCTTTTCAGTTGATTTGTAAGATGAAAGTGTTGTTGTTAAAGCATAATGGAGAGAAAATTTCATTTCTACCTTCATTCATTTCATTTCCCTTCTTTTACCTTTCATTTTCCCAAAAAACCCAAAGTCCATCGTTTCATTTCTTTCGAAACCCCTTTTTAACTATTAAAATCCATTTTTATAGTTAAAAATTTTCTCTACCTGCATCACAACAAACCTTTGTAATATCATATATTATATGTTATAAATTACCGCACTTAATCATTGTGGAACCCTTACCCTTTCATTGCAATCGTCTTATCGCAGTTTTAACTTTCATTCATGTTACAATTGCCGTCTCCTACAAAACCCCTGATTGCGATATTAAAGTGAGACCTTTCCCTGCCACGTCAACTCTTGTCTCATCACACATCAAAATTCACGAGTCTTAACCTTTAAATCCCATTCCTCACAATAACAAAACTCCCGATTCTCTGATTGCAATGTAAATGGGCCCCATCATCTGTCATGCCACGTCACCTCCGTTCTCATCGCACATCGCTCTTTGCAAGTTTTAACACTTGCCTCCCATTTCTCATAATAAAGCTCCTGATTCCTCGATTGTGATGTAAATGGGCCCCACCTTCCATTCCATCGCACATCAAAGTTCGCGAATCTTAACCTTTAACTCCCATTCCTCATAAAAAAACTCTTGATTTGTGATTTGCAGCAATAAATGGGCCCCATCTCCGTCTTGCCATGTCACCCTCCAATCATCGCACATCGCGCTTCGTAAGTTTTAACACTTACCTCTCGTTTCTCATAACAAAGCTCCCGATTTGTGATTTGGGTTATTAAATGGGCCCCATCTCCATCCTACCACATCACCCTACGTTCATTGCACATCACGCTTCACAAGTTTTAACACTTACCTCCCATTTCTCATAACAAAAATCCCGATTTGTGATTTGCGGTATTAAATGGGCTCCATCTCCCTCTTGCCACATCACCCTCCATTCATCGCACATCACACTTCACAAGTTTTAACACTTACCTCCTGTTTCTCTTAACAGAACTCCTAATTCACGATTTACGGTATTGTCTGGGCCCCACCTCCTTGCCATGTCACCACCTCCATAAAAAAATTCATTCCCTCCTACTTGTGTATTATGTTTAAACATTTCGACCCAGATCTGCGATTGTGATATATGTATAAAGAGTTTTTCTCCTCCCACTCATCTAATAATCTCTCCCGCTAATAAAATGAAACTACGCTATCTCTTTTAATCCACTTCCATCCCTATCACGACAAACAAGAAACCAAAGGAGAGGAAAAACGATAAAGCTTCTCTGAAACAAATTTCTACCATTACTCTCAAAACCATCACGTTTCTGCGAGGCACCAGGCATCATTCAAGGAACATAAACATGTCACTTTCACTGCTATTTACACTTTTTGTGGAGTTGGTTGCACTAAAACAGAGGAGTCTTCCTATAGATTGCCACATTATACAACAACTTCGAATTGTTAGCCTTGATGCTGTTTATTTTGATTATGTCATATAATTTTGTATTAATTTTTTTGGATAATCCTCATCTCTTGCACGAGATGGTAATAACTTTTAGGAACAGATTTACTCCTTTTGTGGGGATGACAATTTTATATTTTTGTATATATGTGACAAAATACTATGAAGTAAGGGTTCATGGTTTTAGAATCTTAACTCATATGACCAGTACTCTTTTTAGTGAATTAAATAGACAAAAAATTTTGAGGACTTATTACCATATGGTGCGTGTATTGTCAATTTCCACTTGTGTTTCCATATCTTATTATCTTCAGTTGCAACTTGCAATTGCTCATGCTGTTATGAGTTTTTATTAGTCTCTTGACATGTTCATGTGTTTTATCAATTTTCGTTAGTCTCACACAGTGAGCCTTCTTTGTAAAATATATATAATAATAGTGGAAAGAGAATCACTCATGACAATTATATTTTATAGTATTTCAGTGAGAATATTATAAGACTAGAAATAACTTTCTCTTGATGAAATGTTATTAAATTGCTACTTGTGTTAATTTCTACCAAATTCAGTAGATTTCTGCTTTGCAGACCTGCTGTTTCTTCTCTCATTTTACATTTTATTCTCCTCATAGGCTACAAACTCACTCTTTTATACCACATCATGATCCAATACCCTCATTAGTAGAACTGTGGATTTGACTGAAATCTCTTTTAAGTGAATAAGAGTTTAAACCACCTACCAATCTGTTAGGTCCCTATATTACCAGTATAGTCCCTTATTGTTATTAGTGTAACCCCTTTATTGTTATTATTGTACCATTGTAACCCCCATTTTGTTATTATTGTGCCCTTAAATTATTATTGTTAGGTCGGCTAGGATTACATTTTGGCCCACTAGGATTACATTATGGCCACATGGACTCCTATATATAGAAAGGAGGTTTTGTAAACTGTATCATCCAAGAATTGTTCATTTATGTAATGTATTGGAGGTTTCCCCCTCAAAGTGGCTCATTTCTAAGGCATTGATATCTCTTCTCTTCTATTTTTGGAGCTGGTTACACAACATTTGGTATCAGAGATTTGGATTCTAGGGTTTCGCTGCTGCAAACAGGTCATCATGGAATTTTCACTATAAATTTTTTTCTACGGAGTTTCAGAAGCTGAAATTTTTAGGGTGAAAAGCTCAAATCCTGAGGAAGATCGTCTAAAAATTTCAGAGCTTGGTTCACAATATTTTTGGAGATATGATCTGTGGAAGTTATGTCTTTTTCAAGCTCCTAAACAGGTCATCGTGGCATTTTCGCTATAACTTTTTTTCTACGAAGGTTGAGAATATGAAATTTTTAGGGTGCAAAGCTGAAATCCTGAGAAAAAGCATAAAAAACTTTCAGATCTTGATTCACAATATTTTTGGAGATATGATCTGTGGAAGGTGGTGCTTTTTCGGGCTCCCGAATTTCATCTCAAAGAGGTGATCATGGGAAAAGTTCAATAAATCTCTCTCTGAGCATCAGATTGGAGTGCCATAAAAAGTGGTTGCAAGAACCCAAAATTTAGTTTCTTGGATATCAATTTCAGAGGCGAAGGACAAAACAGTGACACGTGGCAAGTCGTACAAGTTCACTCTACTGAACCAGTCCATAATTAGGTAATTTTGGGAGATTGGACATAACTTTGTCTTGGAGAATCCAAATTAGGTCAGAAATATGGCATTCAAAAGAGAATTCATAGGGCTACTTCAGTGCTGAATTTCAGATATTGAAGAGTCGCAATCATAGAGATAATCAAATTTCAATTACGAGCTCCTCAAAAGCAAGAAAAAGGTGTGTATTTTTTTCCAAATTGCATAAGTCTTGTTTGAAAAGTCAATTTGAATTGATTCCAAGGGCATATTGTAGAATATATATCAGTATTGGGTTTTAAAAAGATGCTCCGTAAAAATAATTCAACACCCATTAAGCCTTCAGAAGGCTCTACTATGACTCATGAAGATGAAGAATTGCAACATGATCTATCAAAATTACAAGAGCAAGTGCACCAAATTTCTCTCTCGCAAAGGGCAGCAAAAAATGAAATGGAAGTTTTGAAGAAAGGCGTGGAAGCAAAGATGGATGGTGTGAAGAATAATAGGGATGGTTTGAAGAAATAAGTGGAATCTAAGATAGATGACATGGAAGCTGGCATGGAATCTAAAATGGAAAACATGAAGAATGATCTAAAAGCAGATATAGAAGGTTTGACAAAGTTGATACAAGAAATGTTTCCTAATGGTGAAAAAATAGTAGAGGAAACTCATGATGAGAACAAAATAAATGTTAATCGTGATTTCATAAACTCTAATGTTGGCGGGAAGAACCACCATATTCCAAAAATGGATAATAGGAAGTTTGATGGAAAGGATCCTGTAACATGGATACTACAGATGGAGCAATATTTTGATCTCCATAATGTGCAAAACACACAAAAGGTACGCATTGCAACTTTACATTTAGAACAAAATGAATTTGTATGGTATCGATGGCTTTTCTCCCGTAAAAAAATTATCACTTGTTCAATTTTTACGGAGGAAATTATAGCACATTATGAGGATAGAAAGAGCAACACCTTCTTTAGCCAATTGATAAATCTCAAACAAAAGGGTTTAGTGGGGGAGCACATTGAGGACTTCCAAAAATTGAATATAAGGGTAACTGATATTCCAGAGGAACACAGGATTGATCTCTTCATAAGCACTTTAAAGGATAACATCCAACATGAAGTTCACGTTTTGGAACATGATTCATTGGAGAAGGCATTCAGGTTGGCAAGAAAAATTGAATGTAAAATTATGGCGACAAGGAAGCCTACCACTCACTTCTATAAAGAAGGAAGTGTTTCTATGCCTAGATTTCCACAACCTACAAGGTTGAAACCACAAAAATTGGAAGAAAAAATAGCAAAAGGGCTTTGCTACAGTTGTGATAGAAAATACACTAAAGGTCATAAGTGTGTGAGAAGAAATTATTTTACATAGATTGTGAAGAGGAAGAAGAAAATGAACAAGAAGAGGATATACACCAGGAACCAGCCCTAGAAGAGGAAGAAATGAATCCGACCATATCGTGTAATGCACTGGCAGGAATTACTACTCCTCAAACTCTCAAGATAGAAGGACAAATCAAGAAGAAAAAGGTAATAGTGTTGATTGATTCAGGTAGCACCCATAATTTTATTCATTGTAAGGTAGCCAAGGAATTAAATTGTTTCCTATACCCAGCACCAGAATGTCAAGTGATGGTGGAAAATGAAGGAACTATAAATTTCTCTCGAAAATGCCATCATATCAAGCTAAACATGGGGGAATATGTATTGACTTGTACAATTCTTTCCATTCCTATGGGAGGTGTTGATGTTGTACTAGGAGTACAATGGTTACAATCTTTGGGGACGGTAGCTTTTAATTTTCAAGAACTTTTCTTGAAATTTTTTTCAGAAGGAAAGGAAGTTGAATTACGGGGTATTGCGGGGAAGCCAGGAAGGATAATAAGCTCTAATGTCACGACAAAGCTTCTAAAGAAAGAACAACGAGGCGTAATTGCACAATTATGCTCACTAGAAGTTCCAACATCAAAATCATCTATTTCTGCAGATCTCCACCAAGTCTTGGACAATCATTCCAAGGTGTTTGAAACTCCCAAAGGACTCCCACCTATTCGTGATCATGATCATGCTATTCATTTGATTCCAGGAAGTGTTCCTCCAAACATCAGGCCTTATAGATATCCTTACTTCCAAAAGAGCGAATTGAACGTATGATTGCAGAAATGTTAGAGGCGGGTATAATTCAACCTAGTCAAAGTTCTTTCTCTGCTCCTGTAGTATTGGTACACAAGAAGGATGGATCATGGCGAATGTGTCTGGATTATAAGGAGCTCAATAAGCTCACCATTAAAGATAAATTTCCCATTCCTATGATTTATGAATTATTGGATGAATTGCATGGAGCAATTTATTTTACCAAGTTGGATCTTTGTTCAGGATATCATCAAATTAGAATGAAGACTGAAGATATTCCAAAAATAGCATTTCGAACTCATGAGGGTCATTATGAATTTTTGGTCATGCCTTTTGGCCTTACCAATGCACCTTCTACATTTCAAGGGTTGATGAATTCATTTTCAAACCCTTCCTTAGAAAATTTGTGCTAGTATTTTTTGATGATATACTAATCTACAGCAGGTCTTGGAAGGATCATGTTGAACATGTTGACAGGGTGATCAAACTATTGCAGGAGAAACAATTATATGCAAAAACATCCAAATGTTTCTTTGGAGTACAAGAGGTGGAATATCTGGGTCATATTATATCTCACGAGGGTGTTAAAGTAGACCCTAACAAAATTAAAGCCATTAAGGAATGGAAAGTCCCCAAGACAATAAAGCAGTTGCGAGGATTTCTCGGGTTAACAGGCTACTATCGCAAGTTTGTTAAGAATTATGGGAGAATAGCAGCACCTCTAACAACATTATTGAAGAAAGATGCATTTTCATGGACTCCCGAAGCAACTAAGGCCTTTGAACATCTTAAAGAGGCAATGTGCCTAGCACCGGTCTTAGCTACGCCAGACTTCACAAAAACCTTTATTGTGGAATGTGATGCCTCAGGAAATGGAATTGGTGTTGTTTTAATGTAGGAAGGAAGACCCATTTCTTTTGAAAGTAGTCCAATCAAAGGAAAGTATTTACAAAAACCTATTTATGAGAAGGAAATGTTAGCAATACTGCATGCACTAAAGAAATGGCGAACTTACCTAATGGGAAGACACTTCAAGGTAAAAACTGATCATGATAGTCTTAAACACTTTTGGAACAAAGACTATCTTCAGAAGAGCAGCAAAAATGGGTCACAAAGATGTTGGGTTATGACTTTGAAATAATCTACAAAAAAGGAAAGCTTAATGTTGTTGGAGATGCACTCTCAAGAAAGAATGAAGAGGTGGAAGCATTGCTTTGTGCCATTTCTATTATCCAACCAGATTGGATAACTGAAGCAAGAGATGAATGGAAGAAGGACAAAGATGTATGGGCACTCATTCAAAATTTGCAGCAAGATCCTAGTACATATAATAAATTTAGTTGGAAAAAATGATTCCTTATGGTACAAAGACCACTTATATCTTTGTAATAATTCCCAACTAAAACAAAAGATTATTCTGGAATTGCACACTTCTCCTTTAGGAGGACACTCAGGATTTTTAAAAACTTACCACAGGGTGAAGAAAGAATTTTTTTGGGATGGCCTTAAATTTGATATTCAAAATTTTGTGGCTGAATGTTTGGTTTGCCAGCAGAATAAAGTGGAAACAATTAATACCCCAGGACTTCTACAACCTTTATCCATTCCAAGTCAACGTTGGGAGGAGATTTCAATGGATTTTATCACAGGTTTACCTAAGTCCGAAGGAAAGAGTGTCAAAATGGTGGTAGTTGATAGACTTACCAAGTATGCACACTTTTGTGCATTATCTCATCCATTTAAAGCAAGTACAGTTGCTACTACATTTATGGACAGAATTCAAAAGCTACATGCACTAGAGAATTTGGCGGAAATTCCGACGGCCAAATCGTCGCTATTCCGACACATTGTCGTCGCAGGAGCGACAGTTAGAGGGCGGGCAAACTATGGTTTACCATACCGTCGCAGTTTCGACACAACTAAAAAGTGTCGCAGTATCGACACTTTTCCGTCGCTTCCAAACAAGCGTCACTCTTCCGACGTCTCCTAATCCGTCGCACTTCCGACCTCTATAAACTGTCGCACTTCCGACGAAATGTGGTTCGACGTTTTGAACGTCGCTCTTCCGACGTCCCCGTAAATCGTCACACCATGCCGAAACGTAACCACGTTTGAACGCGCTCTTCCGACGCCTCAGAACCGTCACACCACGGCTTCTAAATGTGGTCCGACGTTTTGAACGTCGCTCTTCCGACGTCTGTAAACTGTCACAATTACGACGAAATGTGGTCCGACGTTTTGGACATCGCGCTTCCGATGTCTGTAAATTGTCACAATTCCGATGCTTACAAGACGTCGGAATTGCGACGGAAGGTTCAATTTAAAAAAAAAAAAATGAAACTTTAAAAGAGGAAAAACATTGTTTTGAATATATTATATGAAGTAAAACAGTACATGAAGTCATTTCATTTTCACATCTGAAGATTTGAACCCAAATATCCATCCAGAAAAGTGGAAGTCCCACCTCTCTGCATAATGATAGAAAAACACCCCCATGTCACAGAGCTGTGGACATGATATAAAACCCAAGCAGAACCATTCATTCACATGGAGATTATCGACAACTGAGAAAGCATCCAAATATGCCCAAGGCATCTATAAGAAAGTGAAACAACAAGATGTAGAATAGTAAACAAATGTATAGAGTACCAACGTCCATTGTTCCAAATACAAATTAAAGTACCCAAAATCATTGAATGAGAAAATGCTAATCATGTGAGGAGTGTGATATGTCCCAAATATAAAATATCATGTGACCATATCAATAAACCAAGAATATAGACCAAAGATCGCTAGTTTTGGCGTAGTGATAAACATTAATCATTTTTTTCTCACGTATAAAAAACGCCGTTTTTAATATATTATATGAAGTAAAAAAGTCACCCATGAAGTCATTACATTTTCACATCTCAAGATTGAACCCAAATATCCATCCGTAAATGTGGAAGTCCCACCCCGATAGTGATAGAAAAATAACCCATGTCACATACAGGGACTTGATATAAAACCCAGTAACGGTCCACATGGAGATTATCGACAATCTGAGAAAGCATCCAAATATGCCCGAGGCATCTATAAGAAAGTGAAATAGAAGTATGTAGAATAGTAAAGCAACAAATAGAATACCGACGTCCATTGTTCCAAATACAAATTAAAGTACCCAAAATCCTTGAACAGATAAAAACGCTAATAATGTGAGGAAGACCATCAGACCATATCAATAAACCAACAACATAGACCAACATCGGTATTTTTGAAGGCAGAGTGATAAACATTAATCATTTTTTTTTCACAAGAGAAAAAACGCTGTTTTTAATATATTATATGAAGTAAAATAGACCATGAAGTCATTACAACAATATAGAGACAGATTGTCTCGTAGATAAGAAAAATGATAACTGATGTTGTGCTGTTTCCTTCTTTTAAGAATGTGTTGGAGGTAGGCCCTATATCTTGGCTTGCTGCTGTCCTCTTTAGTAATTCTATGTTGATTATTTCGTTTCACTGATACTCTTTAACTGCTCTAATACTCTTTGACCTTTGTTCATCCTTTTATCCTTTTTATCATGATATACTGTGGTAAATAGGCAAAAATTTATGTAAGGATAATTTTCTACAAAAGTTCCATCATTTCTTCCCACCATTGAACTTTTGGCACTCTGGTCCTTTTCAACTTTCTTAGTGTTTCATCAGCCTCAGTATATCTGAAGAAATTAGGCTGATTTGGGAACAAATGATTTACTTCATGCTCACATAAAATAAATTCCTCCAATCATTATGAAGGTTTTTCCCTAGAGGGCAATGCCGTCGTTGATGAACTCGGTTGAAGAACTACTTGATTATCAAAGATATTTGTCCAATTTTCAACATAACTTATCAAGGTCCATTAGCTTATCTTCGCAACTATAGGACTAGGCCAACTATAGGACTGGCAATCCTCTATTTAACAAAATATTCAATCTTTCTCCCAAGGCAATGATTTCTCTCTGTACATCTCGAGCACCTTTGCTCTAAATTGCATCGCAGTTCTTTTAGTAAAACTTCTCTTTATTTCCCCGTAATTGTTCCTATCTATTCGAATACCAATTTGCAAGTTGATTCTTAGTCCGATTCAAAAAATGTATAAGTCTATTGGCCTCTTCTCGCATATTTCCTAACTCTTGTCTTGATTCCCCAATCTCATCTAGAGCCAATTTAACTAAGTTATTCTGTTCATCCATTATTTGAATTGAGGACCAAAAATCCTTTATTGATTGAATGATATTATCCCAAAGAATATCATTTATTTCTTTTAAAGGTTTCTCCAATGTGAGATCCTTTTCCAATGCTTTGACTGTTTTTTCTAATTTGTTCACTTCTCTTGTTTTATCAGAATTACTCATTTTTGAAAGATCATATTTATGTTCTAGAGTGGCCAATTGTTCCTTTGTTTTGTGAAGCTCTATGGCCTGAATGTTCATATCTTCCATTGAATTTGTTAATTCATCGCTGTTCAAATTTGCAGTTGTTGTTCGGGACAATTACTGGCCGAATTCGTTGTTGTCAGATCTGTCACTACTCCTGCTGTAGATGCTAGAATATTAGCTTTCTTATCTTTCAATGCATTCTCAAGCTCTTTTTCAGTTGCATTAAGTTGCTCATTTAATTTTAAGAGCAAAGCCATTAGTTTTTCCTCATAATTTTGTTTGATGATTTCTGCAGTCTGTGGATGTCTCAAGGCTGATAACTTCAATTGTTTTCTCACAGTTGCAATATCATCATCTTTTTCCTTTATTAAAGCTTCAATACCTTTCACATCTTTAGGATTATGACCCAAACTAATGATTATTTACTCCAAATTTTTGATTCTATTATCCTTAGCTTGGGAGGAGGCTTTTTCAAGCTACAACTGTGTATTAGTGTTATCCAAAGAATCCTGCAACTTATGGGCCATCATTTATTTATCCGTCAGAGTAGAATAAATCATCTCACCTATTTGCTTGTGTAGCTCAATTTGATCTAAAGGATGGATATCCTTTGCTAGAACTTCAAAATTAGTTCTAATGTAATTTGCAGCTATCTGAGGCTGCTGCATCTTGGGCTTGAAGTGGCTCATTAACATCTTACCCTGTTGGATGTCATAGGCTGACATCAATCTTTCTTGATTTTTCGGAGCCATATTCAAATATTGGTTGTACACTTGAAGTCTAAGTGGATCGTTCCTGGCCTTTATATTGGTGAATGTTCTTTTGATGTCCCAGGAAGTTTTTATTGGAGGTTTGAAAGAAGATATTTCTGCACTTTGTTGCCTCTGTATTCTCTGTTTTTGAAAATTAGTGGATGTCCCACTACCTGTATCTGTTTGCTGACTGTCTTCTCTTCCCTGGCTGTCAGGGATTTCCTGAAATGATTCATCTTCTGGAAGGGGAGTTAATTTCTGCCTTTTAACATCTTGTTGTTCAGAAGAGCCACCAATAGGAGTAGTTGTTTCAACCTCTCTCTTTTTGCCCTTTTCTATATTCAGAGGAGTTTGTAAAATAGAAATTTCTGGCTCACTGATCTGAGTAGGAGGAATTTGTCCTTGACCTTGTTCTTTAGAAGTCTCTGGTTGCACTGTCATTATGAATTTTTCAATTATTTGTATATCGGGCTCCTTTTCTTTTCCTTTAGATTCTACTGCTACTGTACTAATCTCCTGCAAATTTTGTTGTAAAGTCCTGGCTGAAGAAGATCCCTGCACCTGTCCAAAATAATCTAGGTCAAGTATCTTTTCAAGATCTTTCATTACATTTTCAACGTTGACCTGCTCACTATCATTTTCAACCAATGTCCCTTCTGTCCATTCATCCATATTAGCATATTGTTCTATTTCTAGGATTCTTTGATGGATGTATGGTGACTGTTTATTTTTCATTCTTCTATCAGAGATAAAGTTGTTTGGATCATAAGGCACCCATTAGAAACTCTTTTGTAGTATGAGATAATATTCTAAAATCCTTTCGGCTTCCTTTCCAGCTTCCCTAGAGTTACAAATGAAGGGACCTAATTGGCTCTTGATCCTGAGTTGAGCCTTTTTCTTTGCATTGCAAAAATGAATTATATATGAATTATTCATCTGCCTGAAATATTCTAATGCAAAGAGTCTCATTGGGACATACTTGGGCAGTTTGAATGGGCATAATTCACATCCATATATCCTGATCTCTGTGTAGTTTTTATATAGGTACCAGTCACCTATCTTGTAATGCTTTGAGAGTTGAAGGATTTTCTTGATTTCATTGTTAATTCTAGGAGGAGAGACTCCTGTCAACAAGGTAGTTGCAGGATGAACAAAAAGGTCGAAAAACTCATTATAGGAATAAGGAGAATCAGATTTGTGAGTAATGGCAGACCAAAAGATGACTGACCTAGGATTCCCTTTAGCATCAAGTTTCTTAACATAAAAAGGGAAATTTTCTGACTGAAAGTAAATCATGAGATGATATATGACAGAAGAATACTTAAATACTCTCTCATTCTCAAATCTCATGAGCTGATCATGGATTTTGTCAGCAATATAAGATGCAAAATCGTACTTGACAGCAGGAGGCTGTCCAGGGGTAAAAATGGATAACAATACTAGGGTTAAGTGATCAACATACTCACTAGTATTGAAGCCCATTATGGAAGATATCATGTCTAAAATAACTCTACCCTCATCAGTAAAGAAAGCATAACCATAAGGGGGAGGGTTTTTAGGCTGATGCTCTAGTAACATGAAGGTTTGGCATAGGCGGTTTAACTCTTCATGGGATAACTTAGTAGATTTCTCAAGTAATTCAACCATGGACAGGGGAGTGAGAGCTTGACCGGGTTGGAATTGTAGCATTTCATTTATGGACTGAGCAGTTATTGGGAAAAGGACATTTTGTCTTGGGGATAAAACTGCTCGTTGGTTGGGATCATAATTTGCGTAGCAATAATGGATTAACTCAAGAAAAATATGGACTGAGGGGAGAAGGTACATAGGAAGATTTGATTCCCAAAGTCCAAAGATGTCAGAACCATTCAAATAATTGTCTCTGCAGTGGCAAAATATTCGAAGAGGATTCTCACTGAGAAGCAAGTCCTTAATTTGAAAATCCATATCGGTTAAAGGCAAATAATCCAAGTCCTTGTGAGGGGCATTGATGGGCACGACATTCAGAGCTACAGGAACTTCCATTTCTGGTTCTTGTGGATTCAGAAATGGAATTTCAGGGTTTTTGTGGAAAAGGGGCACAATTACCAGTTTTGGGAATATAATTGCAGTTCTGGGAACGAAAAAGACCAAACTGAACTTCTTTTCAGACCTTATGTTGGGAAAAATACTGAGAGGGGGGGTGAATCAATATTTTAGGCTGAACAATTTTCTTTCCTTTTCTTTCATAACAACCATATGTTACAGTACTGCATTCAACGTGTATGTCCAGATATCTTATTATGTTTGTACTTAGAGAAATGCATCAGATAAGCATTAAGAATGAACAGAAACAATAGAACAAACCATTAATCATGAACAACACATATGGACACCAGGATTTTAAGGTGGAAACCCAATTCGGGAGAAAACCACCGCTGCTGTAATCTTAGTCTTCAATATTTTATTATAGAGAAAACCATTTACAATTTATGCTGGTGCAGAATCATACTAGCACGCAGGCACCCACCTGCAGAAGGCTACAACCTTCTCTCGTTTACCAGCCTCTCCTGGAAGGGAGCTACAACCCCCTGACTGAAATATTCGACCTTCAGCACCACTGTGGACCTCGTTTCATTAATTTTTAGACTGGATCACACAGCCGCAACCCCAGACTTTAGAAAGTGTATGCATTCGACATCCCGTTTGACTTTCTGGATAAAAATTCTTCAACAGACATACGTTAGCTCTTCATTGATTCTTCTATTTAGTGAATCCCAGATTCATTCTTTTGATGGGTGCTACATGGACTCAGAATTATCAGTTAAGCACATTGTCTGTCCATGCAGATATTCCTTAGAAGAATTCGCTCTTTTCCGTGCTACCCTTTTTTCTCCTCTATCTCTTTTTAATAATGATCTTTGCCCTTTATATAGTTCTCGCCTTTCTCAATACCATGAGTCTAAGACCACTCAACCGCTAATGGTATTCCTTTGTCAATATTCCCTTTAGTTTATCCCCGGGGCTCTTCAAATTATTTTTAATTTATTTCATTTAAACGTGGAAATTCAAATTATCTATGTGCGCCAAGCCTTTAACCCAAAGTTTAACCCTTCGGATTTTATAAACAATATCCAATGCATTTCCATATGCAAGTGTCTTGTTGATGTGGTGAGTTCTGCAAGCGGAACAACCATACATCTCAATCACTTTGTATTAATAATTGTGCCAAACCAATTTGAAACCCCAATCTTCGATTCCGGGCCCACATTGCAACTTACAACCGGCGGAAATACCATATGGCGAAAATGCGAAATTGCGATCGTGTGATGTTGCGATTGCGCGATGGCGCGATGATCGCATATCGCAAACAGAAGAACTTGCGATGGCGGAGGGCGATGATTATAATATGCGCTTTTGTGATTTTGCGCTGATCGCACATCGCAAATGGGAATTTTGCGATGGGCAATTTCTGAATTTGTAAACTTGCGCTCTTGCAATTTGCGCTCAAGTGGTAGGGACCACCTGTCCTGCCACATTCAAAGATTTAAAGTCTCTCCGCTGTTTAATCATAATTTCATAAATTTTCTTCATGCTTGGTTGTTGAAGGCTTAAATCCCGAATTGACTGTCTTGAATAACTTTGCTCCTCCGTAAATTAGATTTACGGGAATAGCTTCGTTCCACTGTAAAGACGACTCTGCTCAACACCATAATCAACTCTCCTCTGCAATTTGTGGCTGCGGCCCATGACAATTAATTCATCCTTACATTTCTCCCATCCTTCTTGAATGCGTGTTGATGTTCACCAAAATTCTGCTGCGCCTTTGTACTCTTCCCATTCTGTCTCTGCTCCTTCTGTTCGTCCTCTGTTATTTTCTACTGACCTTTTCCAAATCCTTTGCCATCAATGACAATATTTCCAACACCTTAGTGCAGAATTAAAACTAAAACTAGGATTTTTTACAGAGTTTAGCGGGGAATTGGAATAAATACCTGTTTACGGGAAATGAAACGTGTTTAAACAGGCGCTGGTTATGACAGAAGAACCCTGAAATACTCGGCTTCAATTCTCTTCAGCAAGGTAACGATCAGCAAGCGTTAACAGTTGGTTTTTGAATTTTGTTGCATGGAAGACTGGCTAGCGCACGGAACAATGAAAATGACGCAGACGCAATTTGTTTTATTTACAAAGTCAAAAGGGTGGCGAGGAACAATGAAAATGACCCGAAAAAGATTAGGGCGAATTTGATAAGAAATTCGCGTCACAACTCTCCCTCCGTACGCCAGCCAACTTCGGACCCGAAAAAGATTAGGGCGGAATTCATTTGGCTTTTGCGTCACAAAATTGGCCGACGTTAGCAGGCTATTTTTGAACGCGAATTTGGTTTGAATTATGGTTTATCGCCGTTTGAAGTCCGATGGGCTCGACTCAAGAGAACCGGGGTCGTGAACACTGTTCAAATATAAAAATCCCGCTTAATAAAGAGACAAAATTGTTGTGCTTTCGGAACCTGACCCGAGGATTAGACATGAGTTAACAAACAAAAGGATAGCGGAACCAGACTTGCACCCGTGGTCAAGCCCTCTACCAAAACCACGAGCGGAATCACAAAAGCGGGTTGCCCATATCGCACCGCTTTTGCGGAGTAGGCGGTATTTCCTATTCGCGAGCGATTCCATAGGGAAAGCGACACATGGCGAAGTGACCCCCGGAAAACCACCGTTTAACCCGCGCCATCGCACGTTAAAGTCCGACGTTGGAAGCCGAGCGAAATTGCCAAGAGTCGTTGATTTGGAGAAGGGCCATCGGACGGTGGTCGCACGTTGAACTTGCCCGGAGGTTAACTAAGGTGTGCGGAGGATAGCCAGGTATGATACGAGTGTTTGATTGGTTATTGATATATATAGGTGGGGCCGGAGTATAATGAAATTTTTTAATTAAACGATTGGCGGATAATTAGCATAAGTTTGGAGCGTGATTGTTGTAAGGCTGGGTGGTGAAATATAAAGTCGAAAGTTCATTACAAGTTATTTATTTTAAAAGAAACGTGGAGTATAAATACAAAGTGTTGAAAGTTAAACATTGGTTATAAGGATTGGAGATAATATAAAGTCGGGAATATAAATTAAAGTCCAACCATTGTGGATGGTATTTATTTATCAAATTCTACGAATTTGATAAATAAACCCGAAGAAAGAAGAAGTCAATGAAGACCCAGGCTGGAGGAAAAGAACGGGGTAAACCAGGGGAAAATGCTGGCAGAGCGATTGTAGACACACCAGCTATCCTTAGGGGTCCAATTTCAGTTTTGTTGCGTCACACGATGATCTCTCTTCTCTGGCATTTACTTGTATTGAAGATCACTATTCTAGGAATAAGGGGTTATTTTATCCAAAAATAACCCTAGCCAAACATTGAAAATGCATCAAGGATATCTTTCTATGCTTCATAAGTACATATTTTCTACTTCTAAATCATGTCTTGGAAGTGGTTGTTTTGCTGGAAATTATTCACCAGTTGGTTTCATACCAAAGTCTTTTTCACATTTTCAGCATCCAATACATGAAAAAGATAATGGTTTAAAACAAGATAAATATTTGAAATTTTGCAAGAATTGTCTGGCACACTTTGAATATGAATTTTGAAGTCAAGTGCATGATGCTGTATAGGATCAAGTGTCATTTTGAATACCAAATGTTTCTCAAGAAACTTCTCAACATGCTACCCTGCAGTAAGGATTAAATGACAATATTGCATCAACTATTTCCATAATAAAAGTGCACCTCGGCCATAAGACTAAACAACTACAAATGTTGTAGATCTAACAAGACCACAAAATCAAATGTATTCCACAAGGCCAATATTGTATGAAAAATGAAAAGGAGTTTGCAACCAAAAATACCTTAGGCAACTAATTCAATTAGATACACCAAACCATCAGCAAAAAGGAAAACCAGCCTACTTGGCCTCAATATTTTCAATTGGGTCCTCTAATTCAACCAATAAAAAGGCCAAAACCATAGCATTGAGATAAATTTCATTACACTGTCAATAACAATAAAATTTGACTCAGCCATAACCCTTTCCTTTTAGACCACTGGGTAACAAATATGTTTCCTTTCACCCTTTGAGTTTTCAAATTATGCCTACCAAATCTAAGACATTTAAGAGGGGGAACTAATACAACGTTAAAAAGAAAACCAGAGCACACATCTAAAATAACAACCCTCCATGAAAAATTAAAATAACACATTAAAATCGAATATAAGTGGACAAGGAAAGATCCACCGCAGTGAAGTTTCACGTGCGGGGGACCTTCCTTTAAACATAATTTTTTCTCTGACCTGCAATTTTTTTGTCACTGAGCCATCCTTGTTGAAGTACAACTCCTTTTCCATAGCTCTTGTATTAACTACCTTCTCTCTGTCGCGTAATCTCAGAGTCCCTCTTCTGCTTGAGCGATTAAAGGAAATGGGTGAAAAAACTGAAAGAGAAGACAATTGTCTGCCATAATTATCAAAAATTGCACCCAACTTCTTCCCCTTTCCATTGTTACCCAATGAGGTAGATGTGGCAATTGTTGTCATACTGCCCAAAGCAGAGGCCATCTTCTCTTATCTTGAATATAGAATTACAAGATCTTCATATTAGTATGAACCTTAAAAAACATGACTCCCATTGCTAAAAACCACTTTTAAGTTGTAACAGGAAAACTAAACAACTATCGCAACTTTTGGCAACTTCTGGAGCATTAAGAGAGAAACAACCAAAGAGAAAGACAACCAAAATCCTCATTTTAATGAGACCGGACTATATATTTGCATTAAGATAATAGAAAGAAATCACGACTATATTAAGGCCACCACAAAACAATCCTTAACTAGTGTCTCTCGCAGCCTTCAAGTTGCCATGCTAGAGGTTGCATATTTTTAATTTAAATTCTAGACCTCTCGTGCCCATCTATGAATGCATCCAATGGGATTTCTACATCAAATTCTCCTTTATATCCCCAAAAACAAATTCCCTACTACAAGAGCACTAGTATTGATGGATCAGCCCACACCATCCCACCCACTAGAAACGGTGAAAAAGGAAACCCGAGAAAACTTCTGAAATATCTCAAGATGACTATATGGGTGGTTATTATGAATCAACCAACCATTCAGAACATGCTCATCAATCCAAACCATGAGTATTATGTGACAATATTCAAGCAGGCACTGAATCGGATTTATGAAGCTATGTTAGAGAAACCCTAAACTCTCACTGAAAATAGGTGAAATGTGGCACCACTCAGGGATTGACATGTGCCAATTGGTACAAGTGGTAGACAATTGGCATGCTCAAACAACGAGGTGATGCGGGAATGACATGAGGGAGAAAATATCAGAAAAGCCCCAAATCTAGAGAACTAAAGCTCATCACCAACCTGAGATTGACAACTTTACATGATGTAACCTATGAAATTGTAAATGGAGAAATCATAGTAACAATAAAGTAACCTATGTAACAATAAATTCGGATTCATCCTGGGAGTGGTAATGGGAGAAATCATAGTGAACAACAGGAAACATGCATATTTGCTTACAATCAAATAGATGAAAAAACACATACAAAAACCTAGATAATAATCATGAACAAGCTTAATATTGAATTATGAACTGTAAAGGAACTTACAAAATGTGACATTACGAACCTGGTCAAGCGCACAAGCAAAAATATCCTGGACATGACCCTGGTTGACAAGTTGTATTGCTCATGATGCGAGAGGATTTGTACCTGCACTGCCAAGTCAATCAAAATCCATCATTATATATACAATAAATACAAGTAATTGATGTAGTATTTTTTACTCTAAGATGCATTCTTATGATAATGTTAGAACATATGTTGAAAATGTCAAAACATACCTGAATAAGCTCCTCTTCATTTCAAGAACGATTTATTGGAGTCGCATGAAATTGGAACAAGCCTCCCACAATCTGAAAGAGTAGCAACTAAGTCAACAATGAATTTTTTGTTGCCACTTTGGATCGAGAGAGGTTTTCTCTAAGATTAAATCGCTCCAATAAATTATTCTCTACTAAACAGGGCCAACCACGTGAAGGTGGAAGCTCTTATGGCCCCTCCCCCCCCCTCACATCACTCTCAATTCCCTAATACCCAATCTATATTTCATTTTTTACTTTCATGAGCATAAAAAAAAATATTCAATAACTAATAAAAAACAATTCAACAAAAAGTACGCAAGGAAACATTGCAATTAATGCTTGACATAAAAATAGTATGATAAATGAGTTTTTTATATAACGCAAAAAACGTTCCAAGTATGGTCATTGGTAACGTTTATCTTATAATAATACAATATTTTACATTATCGAAATTTCTTTTTCTTCTTCCTATTTTTAAAGCTCCTAATTACATCATCAATATCATCATGCTCTACTCCTGTTTCGTGCCTTTCAACCCGCACTGTTGACCTAGTTGCGTAGTTACGATGTATGGTCTCATCCAGTGACGGGGCATCGCCTACAAAAACAGATAATATTAAATTTTAATTGTCAGTTTTTAAATATCATTGAACTAGTTCGGTAATATTAATAAAAAAAAAATTGCAATGAGATTATTTACCTGGTGCACCAGTTGTCGCCGCTGACCTAGTTGCGTAGTCACGATGTCTGGTCTCATCCAGTGACGGGGCATCGCCTACAAAAACAGATAATATTAAATTTTAATTGTCAATTTTTAAATATCATTTAACTAGTTCGGTAATATCAATAAAAAAAATTGCAATGAGATTATTTACCTGGTGCACCAGTTGTCGGCGCTGACCTAGTTGTGTAGTCACGATGTCTGGTCTCATCCAGTGACGGGGCATCGCCTACAAAAACAGATAATATTAAATTTTAATTGTCATTTTTTAAATATCATTGAACTAGTTCGGTAATATTAATAAAAAAAATTGCAATGAGATTATTTACCTGGTGCACCAGTTGTCGCCGCTGACCTAGTTGCGTAGTCACGATATCTGGTCTCATCCAGTGACAGGGCATCGCCTACAAAAACAGATAATATTAAATTTTAATTGTCAGTTTTTAAATATCATTGAACTAGTTCGGTAATATTAATAAAAAAAAATTGCAATGAGATTATTTACCTGGTGCACCAGTTGTCGCCACTGACCTAGTTGTGTAGTTATGATGTCTGGTCTCATCCAGTGATGGGGCATCGCCTACAAAAGCAGATAATATTAAATTTTAATTGTCAGTTTTTAAATATCATTGAACTAGTTCGGTAATATTAATAAAAAAAATTGCAATGAGATTATTTACCTGGTGCACCAGTTGTCGTCGTTGGGACTGTTGCCCTGTCTTCCTCTCTAGTGGTAAGATCCTCAAGGGAAAAATTCTCTGTCATTTAAACAAAAAACGTTATAAGGACAACCATCAAGGTATAATTAGAAAAAATTATAAGTGGAAATTAATTACCGTCACGACCCTCACTGATAGTAGCATTGTCGGCCTGGTCCCTACTACAATGATCAGGTTGCACGTGAGGATCATCTACATTTGGCTCTAAAACTGGGTTATTTGCGTCGTCGGTAGTGTTGCTCCCCTGATTTAAACGAAGTTGTTCGACATTAAATTTATGGATGAAAACAAACATATTGAAAGGTTAATGTTTTACCTTATCAGGCATTCTTAATCTTGGGACCTGCCCCAAGCTTATGCGACGTTCAACTACGGCTTGATAGCCGAAATGGAAAGCGATATTTTTATCTTCCTCTGTTGTTTCTGTTCCGAAGTCATCACCCTACATTACATATGTCTGTGTATTTTTAATCATATTTGATAGGATTACAAAAATGTTGGAAGGCGATACAATTAATTATAAGATGTTTAGCTACTTAATTACAATTCTTGTGGCTAATTTCAAGTAGCCGCCCTGGCCTAGCTTGTGATGGCCCTTTTTTCAATCCTAGCTTTGGTTGCCTTTGAGGTGTCAGGCAACCTAGCATCAAAAGATTAAAGTCAGATATGACGTAGCACACTTTTATTTTAGACATAGAAAAAATTAAAGCTATTGAATTAAAGTTGTAATTTACCTTGCGGGTCCAGTTGGTATTTTTCCTTCTTTCTTTGCCCTTTTCTCTTTTCCGTCATGGATGAGTGCTCTCCACTCACTCTCTGGAACTATGAGAGGACGCTCATATCTAGGGTTAAATTGCAATTGCGTCCTATAGGTGTCCCTGGTATATTTCAAATATTTGCCGGCAACCCGAGCCACCGTTGTTCTATCAAATATGCCGACCCCAAAAAGGGTTTCTAGATAATCTAGAAGTTCTTTTTTCAGGTTGGAACTCTGGGAATTCCACCCTGTGCGTATGGTTGGGCCAAAAATTACCAACGCATGGCTCTCCAGATACCTGTAGAACTCATTATTTCCTACACAGAAAATTTAAAAAGAAGAAGAAGAAGAAGAAGAAGAAGATATTATCATTAATTTAAAAATAAAAATCGTGATAAATATGTTTTAGATAAAGTACATGAAATAGTTAAAATATTAAAATTTACCTGGGAGTTGTACATGCTTTATAAGGACACCTTCATCGTTCACCAACAACGTGCCATTAATGGTCCCTGTGGAGCTGACACGTGTAGCTCCAGGAAACGCAATAATGTAGTTGGCCATATTAGCCTCATCATTGCCAACACGTTCAGCGGTTGGCTGGGTGTCTGCTTGGGCAGGGTGTGTTTCTTGCCTGGCACCTAAAGGAGTAGAAGGTGTACAAGAGGGTTGTTGGGCAATCTCTTGCCCTTGTGTCCCACTACCACCAACACCGGATTCAGTAAGTGCCAGAAAACGCTACATACAAAAGAAATTTTTGTTAGTTTAGTCAATGTAAAAATTAAAAATCAAACTATCACAATTCATCTCATGCAGAACAAAAAAAATATGCTTTTGACTTTTTATTATTACCTGATATATTTCTAGCTAGCTCATAAGTTGTTTTATCTTCTCTTCTGTTTCAGGTGTTTGAGGCGCGTCTATCAAAGTATTAAATTCCAACCTTGCATTTCGTGCCTTTTTTCGCAACAAGAACACTGGAGATAGGGATGAAGAAAGCTCTTCCTCAAAGAGGGAATCATCAGGCGTACCATGGCTAGGTGTCTGCATATTTGAACAAAATTAATATTATTTCAATTATGTAAATAACTAAAATACCTGAAGATAGAGCAATGTTGGCACTTTACATGTTCTTCCGTTGGCCTCTTTCCGCGATCATCCCGTCTCGGGGTTGTTCCTGTACTGCCCTGATCAGTCTGCCACATTGCAATAAAATTATAAATGTAAAAACTTGAAAACAATATCTAACTTGAAAACACAAAATGAAAGCTGAAATAATTTCTAATAAGACACGGGAAGACAGAGTTATAGTTTCAAATATGCCTTGCATTGAATTCAGTCCTGGAAACATGTCATTGCACATTAAGGCACCCAAACAAGAGACGAGTTGACAATGAAGACCTTATTGAATATATTGTTGGAGAAACTTCTAGTAAACTTGTTGTGAAGACCTTGAGGATATTTTTGGAGCAAAATTGTTGAAGTTGATGGTATAGCATTGTTGGAGACGATCTTGAAGGGCCTTGAAGTGAAGCTTTTGGAGCAACTATTGAAAAATCCTTAGAGCATTTAAGTAAGGCACTTTCTATCTTCCATCACCTTTTTCCTTTCAATATCCTTTAAAATATTTTGTTGATATTTAATGTTTGAAATCACGTTATAATTCCTTGATTATATGTGTTTGGGGACTAGAATAATTTCACACTAAACCATGAAAACTTAAAAGTAACTTAACAGATCCATAAAGTAATAATAATCATAATTCCTAATTTCCTATTGTACGATATAATGCAAATTATTCAAACATGAAGCAATGAAGACATACAATGTCTGAATTTCAAGATTGATGAACCAATACAAGAAGTTAGAAACTACAACTTTGATTCAATACTCTGTGTCCTAACTCCAGGAAGGAATCTAGTTTATAGTACAGAACATGCATCGTGTATTATCAATTCTTAATTGACAACAACTAAGGTCATCTACCTCATCAATTCCTTCCCATTTTGTGTTTTTATGTTATATTCCTTATAAAAGTGTCAAATTTCTCTCAAAGTAAGCAACCACTGAATAAAATAAAAAATAGTTGAGATATGATTAAGAAATGGTCATTTATTTCTTGAAAGGATCTTCACAATTTCTTTGGTTGTTTTCATCTCAAGAAACAAGAAATGACCTAAGAAACTATCGTGATGTAATATAAGAAACAACACGGTGCAATGGCCATTTTCAAAGCCAAATGATGTCCATTGAGGACATGGCCTTTATTTGGTTCTTGTTTCATAGGAGTTTCGGGTATAAATGGAACTTTTTTGTACCATTTCCAGTAGTAAAAAGGGAAAACCTTCTTTTTCCATGGGAAATAATTTACCTTTCCTTTTTCAAGATAATCTAAATCACAAAAGATATGAACTATACTGCACACATTCTTGGATAATGTGAAAGTGGAAAAGGAATACCCTACACAAGTGATGCACACATGTACACTTGAACACTAATATATTTTTGTAGTTGAAATGCAATGCTTGTTTTCATTTAAATGTAGGGTTTTTAAAGCAAGGAGAAATAATGGCTGCCGATTTAATAAGCGTTTTTTTGGGAAAAATTTAAATCTTGTATTGGGTGATGAAGATAATAGAGGGTATTGAATCTTGATTCTTGACATTGTGTTTAACTTGAATAACTCAAATGATTATAAATATCAGTCGATGAGTTCTTTTTTCAAGTATGTCACTCAAAACTCTTATGTCAAAGAATTGTATGATGGCTAGCATTTGCTTGTTTCCCTATCTTCAGTTCAATGTAAAAAGTTTATTAATATATTGGAGCACGAATGATAACTACAATTGTTTGCTCTGCAGTATATCCAGCCCCAAGATTATGAAAAGTTTTCTCAAGTGGAGCTATTTGGTTAGGCTGTAGGGTCAACCCTCTATAGGAGGAAGGGCCTGCAGTAAGAACTTACCATTTTGCAAGAGCTGAGGGCGAATGCTAAGGGCGAATGCTAAGGGCGAATGCTGTTCTGCAAGAGCGGAGGGTGAATGCGCGCATGATATCAAACGTTAATATAGCACACATGTACATTTGAACACTAATAGATTTTTGTAGTTGAAATGCAATGCTTGTTTTCATTTAAATGTAGGGTTTTTAAAGCAGGGATAAATAATGGCTGCCAAATTAATAAGCGTTTCTTTGGGAAAAATTTAAATCTTGTATTGGGTGATGAAGATAATAGAGGGTATTGAATCTTGATTCTTGACATCTAGAGAGAACCCTACAACCTAACACAATCCAATGGAATTGACCAAAAAAAACCCAAATAGAGTCAACCCTACTATAGAAGGAGCTGTGATGAACACCATTTGCAAGAGTACGAGGGGTGAATCTTCATTAACAATAATTTGGGGGGGCGAACGAGGGGAAAAGAAGAGGAGCAAATTCTGTTGCGGGGCGAGAGGCGACGGCGGGCGAATGCGAGGGCAAATTACGATGCCCAAGAGGGCGAGGAAACGAGCGAGTCTGGGTCGTGCAGAGGGCGAGCGAATGCGTGCAAGAGCGGAGGGCGGATGCGCGCGTGATATCAGACGTTAATATAGCTATTGCGATGGATACGAAACAATAAAATCATTTTTATGTAGCGTGGATATAAGTTTCGTTTTTGTATTTTAGCGCGCATATTAGTGTCGTTATACCGACGGTCGAAAAGGCGTCGCTATTGCAACGAAGGCCTCCAAACGTCGCAATTACGACACTTAGACATTGTGTCGCACTTGTAGTCATCGCAATAGCGACGTGTTGGGCCAGAGTGTTGCTAGTGCGACGTATTCCTCCAAACGTCGCAATGGCGACACTTTTCTAAGTGTCAGTATTGCGACACCTTTCTATAAACGTCGGTATAGCGACGGTTTCGGGTGGGATGGAAAAAAATTGGGGAAATTTCCAACATTTGGTCAAAAGCGTCGGAACCAAGTGTCGGAATTTCCGCCAAATGTAGTAGTGATGGAAGCCCAAGGGTTATTGTGAGTGACAGAGATCCCATTTTTACTGGAAATTTTTGGACGGAGTTATTTTCTTGTTTGGGTACTTAACTAGCTCATAGCTCATCTTATCATCCTCAATCTGATGGTAAAACTGAGATAGTAAATAAATTTTTGGAAGGATATCTTCGTTTTTTGTATCTGATAAACAAGCACAATGGGTCAAGTGGTTACCTCTCGCTGAATGGTGGTATAACACTTCCTTCCATACTGCAGCAAAGATGACCCCATTTATGGCACTTTATGGATATCATCCACCATCTATCACATCATATTTAAGGGAAAATTTGAAGGTTCAAGCAGTGGAAGATCACATCGAGCATCAGTAAGAATTTCTCCAACTCTTAAAGGATAACCTAAATTTGTCACAAAATCGAATGAAACAACAGGCAGATCAACATCGCAGCGAGAGAAGTTTTGATGTAGGAGATTGGGTATTTTTACGGCTACAACCATACAAACAAATGTCCCCCAAGCAAGCTAAGAAGGATATTAAATTATCACCAAGGTATTATGGTCCTTACAAGGTGTTGCAAAAGATTGGTACTATGGCATACAAATTGAAGCTTCCTGTTTCTTCGCGAGTGCATCCAGTTTTCCATGTTTCATGCTTAAAAAAGGTTATAGGTGAAAATCTTCCAGTTCAAACAATATTTCCAGAACTTGATGAGGAAGGAAAATTTATATTGGAACCTGAAGCGGTCACAGAAACAAGAACTCGACCGCTACGAATCAATCAATTTCAGAGTATCTCATCAAGTGGAAGAACTTACCCATGGAAGATTCTACATGGGAGGATAAGAAGTTTCTATAGAAGCACCCAGAGCTACTCAAGTGTTGAGGAAAACACCTTTTTGAAGGAGAGGGGCATGTTAGGTACCTATATTACCAGTATAGTCCCTTATTGTTATTAGTGTAACCCCTTTATTGTTATTATTGTACCCTTGTAACCCCCATTTTGTTATTATTGTGCCCTTAAATTATTATTGTTAGGTCGGCTAGGATTACATTTTGGCCCACTCGGATTACATTATGGCCACATGGACTCCTATATATAGAAAGGAGGTTTTTTAAATTGTATCATCCAAGAATTGTTCATTTATGTAATGTAATGGAGGTTGCCCCCTCGAAGTGGCTCATTTCTAAGGTGTTGATATCTCTTCTCTTCTATTTTTGGAGCTGGTTACACAACACAATCTCATAAAACAAATCATTAAATTTCCTTATATTTTAGGATGTGTCTTATTAGGCGCTTGATGCAGTCCAAGTTCTGATTCCAACGCCAACATTTTTTTGTGCGTCTGCTAGGAAACGAAGGCCTTGAAGCGAAGTATTATCCCGGCGTCTCTTGTTTTTAATTGCTGAATTTCAATTCTTAATGGTGAATATGAATTTATGACTTGAAGAAGACTGCAAATTAGTTCACCTGGTGACTCCACAGAGAGGAAAATGGGTTTCAAAACCTCCAACTACAAGGATAAATCATAGATCACCTAATGTGGCCCCGGTTGCAGACCCAGAGAAGATCATTAAAGATGCAAAAGGAAAGCATAGATCAGTTGATGCCACATATTAATTAGTGAAGAAGGTACACAAAAAATACTTTCCAAAGAAAAAGGTACCCTCATCTACTTTAGAATCAAAAGAAGTTTTAGTTTCAAAATATCTTATTGAAAAATATAAAACTGCTTCCCTAGAAGATAAAGTAGATGTTGTTAATCTAAGATCAACTGAAAGTTTTTCTCATTCCTCAATTAATAAATCTGAAATTAGTAAATATGAAGTAAGCAATATTTCAGTAAAAGAGGAAAAAACAGAGTTATTAAGTATTAATAAGAAAACATAAGAGTTTGTGCTAACTGAAGGGGAGTTAGAGCAAGTATTGTCAATTACACCTTTTTTTGATAGGGATGTTTTAACTGAAGAATATTTTAAGACCATTTTAAATTTCCTCCAAACTCATCTTGAATACCAGTGTTTCATCACTCCTCAGCAAGAATATTTTCCTTTATCTAGAAATCCAGCTGTTAGGTCATCCTCTTCTCATCCACTAGAAGGGAGTGTTCCTGAAGGCCTCACATTCAACTTATCTAACTTCCTATCTCAACAAAATAATGTTGAATTAACCTCATCCCCTCAAGAGACAAATTTTGAATCTAATTCTTATGTAGAAGGTGAAGTCAACACATCCTCTGGTCATCTCTTTGAGAATCCACTATTTTCAGTCCCCAAGCCCGAAGAATGAACTCAATATTTCCAATTTTCTACTGTCCTAAATCATATTCAGAATCCACAAATTGTAATTCCTATTTCCTAAAAAAATACATCAACCGGTCATCCATTGACTGTACATCATCAAAATATGGCTCAGCCTACCCTTATAAGGATGCAACAGATAGTGGTTGCAAGCTATGATCCACTTGCTCTTCCTCAACCTTTGCATCCACTCCCTCAAGGAGATTACATGAAATATCTTCCAAAAGACACCCGGGAGGAAGAAGGAGTTTCTACTGAGGAAAATTTAGTGGCTTTCTATAGTTATTCTAAAAACTAGAACGTCGAACATGAATATGTCTGGTCAAGACTATTTTTTCAAAGATTGGATGGTGAAGCTCGTAAATGGTTTAGAAGTCTCCATCCAAACTAAATAACAAGAATTGATGAATTGGAGGAAATATTTGTAAAGAAATGGGGTGATAGGAAAGACTATGTGTACTACCCTACAGAATTTGGAACTCTGAAGAAGAAAATAGATGAGTCATCGACTGATTTTACCAAGAGGTTTAATAATATTTATCAGAAAATTCTCAAAGAAATTAAGCCTCATGATATTACAGTTATGATAACTTTTGCAAATTCTCTATATTGCAATTTTTCTTTATGGTTAAGGGTTGAGAAAGCACAAACATTGATGGATATGCAAGAGGTTGTAATTGGAGTGCAGTCTAATGTCATGGCTTCTAATAAATTGAAAATGGAGGAAGAAAAGGCAACAAATGACAAAAAGAAGATGAAGGAAGAAAAACCTTATTCTTCTAAGTCTCTTACAGTAGAAGAAAAGATTGATCAAATGTCCACTTTAATCAAGGAGCTTACCTCTAAGATGACAAAGTTAGAGCTTGAAAACAAACCAGATGATACAACCAATTAAAATGAGGCAAATAGACATCAAGCTCCCTTCAGAAGGCCTTTTCAACCTCAACAAATATTACAACACCCAAGAAGGAATGCTGATGTTAACAATGTTCAGCCTCCTTTGAATAATTTTGCTGAAGAAGAGAAACAAAAACATGAGGAAGAAAATGAAGAAATAAACCTTGTAGGAGAAACCTCATAGTTAACTTGTTTGAATTTGCAAGAATATGAAGACCAATCAAGGATTTATTTGTTTCCAGATGATGAAAATGTTCAAATTTATGCAAAAAATGATAAAAAACAGCAAAAAGCTCAAAACAAAAATTATCCTTTGAGGTCAAAAGGCCCTGTTTAGCAACCTCAAAAAAAATCAGATGTAAAGAAACAAGCTGCTAAGTAAAATGCCAAAGTCAATGAGGTTCCTCCACTCCAAAATTCTGCCCCAATTGTCAAAATTACTGCAGAAAATAAGGAATTAGTTCCAATTTATTTCAGTTTCAAATCTGAATTGAGTAAGATCAAAATTCCGGTCCCACTTCTGGAATTGTTGAAAAATCCAACATATAAAGAGTCTTTTAAAAGTCTGCTTCAACTACCTCTCGCCCCCTACTCAGTAAATATTGAGGATGAACATCCCACTATTTATCTAGGTTGTCATGTCCAAGATCAAAATGATGACAACTCACCACCTTTCTATCTGTCACTCAATATACATGAAAAATTGCTACATAATTGTCTGTTAGATTTTAGGGCTTCTCACAATCTCATGCCAAAGAAAGTGATGGATGAATTGGGATTAGAGATCACCAAGAAATACCATGATCTCTATACCTTTGATTCCAAAAAGTAAAGTGCCTTGGAGTAATTAAGGACTTGGTTGTTTCTCTTACCCAACTACCTATGAAAATATTAGTGATGGAAATTTTAGTTGTGGACATTCCTTTTATATTTGGGATGCTACTTTCCAGATCTTGGTCTAAAAAATTGGGAGGTACCCTTCAGATGGACATGTCATATGCCACGATCCAAGCGTTTGGAGGGGAATTCAGAAGGCTATATAGGGAAACCCAAATGGCATACATCATTAGTGATCAGCATAATCCTTCAAACCATCCCATATATGCTGAAGAAAAGGAATTGGGGTCATCAATACTGCACCTTGCTGCTGATAATAAAAATTTTGAACCTGAAATAAGTGAAAAACATCACTTTCAAGGTACAAATGAGCATCATTTAGAGGGAGGACAGATCTGGAAATTGTACTTTGATGGAGCCTCATCAAGAGAAGGATCAGGAGCCAATGTAGTCCTCTTTTCTCCCACTCAGCAAAGGGTAACTATATCATATAAACTACAATTTTCTACCACTAACAAAACTGTTGAATATGAGGTGTTTGTGCTGGAATGAAGGCAAGGAAAGATTTTGGAGAGGAGCAACTAATTGCTTTTGGTGATTCAGAGTTGGTGATAAAGCAGGTGAGAAAAAACTACCAAGTAAAAAATTCCAAGTTTAAAAATTATAGGAATGAAGTCTGTGACTTGATTGAGCATTATTTTTCAGCATTTAATATAAAATTTGTCACTAGAGAGGAAAATCAAATGGCTGATTCACTAGTTATTGCTGCTAGTAATTTCAAAGTTCCTCTAGATGTCAAGGCAACCTATGATGTTCAAATAAAAAACAAGCCTTCAATTCCTGACAACATAAAATATTGGCAAGTATTTGAGGATGACAAGGAAATTCAGAAATTTTTAGAGTGTGTTGAAGAGTTTGCAGACATAAAAATTGATGATGAGCAGGACATTGTTGAAATTCAAAATAACAGTCCTTTTAAGAGAACCATGGCTGGGAAGAACATTATAGATCTGAAATCAAAATATACTCCTAAAGGCCTAGTTCCTTTAGAAATATTGTTCAATAATAATGATGTTTTTCTCAAGCCTAAAAGTAAAATTGATGGAGAGAGTACGATAAAATGTAGCATTGGCATAGAAGATCAAGAAAAATTAGTCAAAGTCTCCAAATTCCATTCTCTTGAAATAGGAACAAAATATATCGAGCTACTGAAAGAATTTGCTGATATTTTTGCATGGACTTATAGTGAGCTTAAAACTTATGATAGTAGCATAATGGAGCACAAGATTCCTTTGAAAACAGATGCAAAAATTATAGCACAAAAAATTAGACATATCAATCCCATGCTGCTCCCAATCATTGAGAAAGAAATCATAAAATTATGGGAAGAAAATATAATTCTGCCTTTGAGATTTTATAACTGGGTAGCTAATATAGTCTCGGTTCGGAAAAAGAATGGACAGATAAGAATTTGTGTCGATTTTCGCAACCTGAACTGGTGTTCATTGAAAGATAACTATCCACTGCCCAAGATGGATTATATTTTGTAGAAGGTTGTAGGATCCAAAATATTGTCAATGATTGATGTCTTTTCAGGCTATAATCAGATTTCAGTTGACAGGCAAGATAGAGAAAAGAAAACATTTACCATACCCTAGGGTACATTCATGTACAACAAAATGCCATTTGGTCTGATTAATGTAGGCACAACTTTTCAGCAGGCAATGGATATTTCCTTTGCGGGAGAAAAAAACAGATTTGTAGTCATCTATTTGGATGACATCATAGTTTATTCAAAATTTGATGAAGACCACTTGAAGCATTTGAAACAAGTTTTTGACAAATGCAAAAAGTTTGGTTTGTCCTTGAACCCAAAAAAGTCATCATTTGTTGTCCAAGAAGGGAAATTATTGGGACATATTGTAACAAAAAGTGGCATTTGTATTGATCTAGGAAGAGTAGAAGCTATTCAGAAGATTGGTTTGCCAAGGAACAAAAAATAACTGCAGTCATTTTTAGGGAAAATCAATTTTCTAAGGTGTTTTTTTCCTAACTTTGCAGAGCTGATAAAAAACATAAATGTCTTGCTAAAAAATGATGCATAATTTAAATGGTGAGGTGAAGAAAATAATTCATTTTTAGCAATCAAGACTACCTTGACTGAAGCTCCAGTTTTGATTAGTCCTGATTTTGAAAACGATTTTTCTCATTTTTTCATATGATTCAGAAGAAACAATTGCAACTGTCTTGTTATAGAAGAACAAATAAGGTTTAGAGAAACCTATTTCATTTTTCAGTCGTGCTTTAAGGAATGCTGAATTAAAGTACAACCTGATTGAAAAACAAGAATATGCACTAGTTAAGGCTTTGAAGTATTTTTGAGTTTGTGTTCTGCACTTAAAAGTAGTTGCTTTTGTGCCCAATATCACTGTTAAAGATGTTTTGATGCATCTAGATATAGACGACAGAAGGGGACGATGGCTGACAAAAATCTAGGAATTTGATATTGAGATCAGACCAACTAAATTGATCAAAGGTCAAGGCTTGGCTCACTTGATGTCTGAATCTAACTACAAGGCTTTAAGTCTGAACGTAGAGGCAGCTAAAGGAAAAGATGGAGAAGGTATTTCTAATTATCCTGAAATATTTCATTCAAATTGGTACAAGGATATAGTATAATTTTTGTTAAATTTCAACTGTCCCCCTGAAATGGAGAAGTCAAAGAGGAGAGATGTTAGATATTTCATTTTGGAAGACCATCTTTATTGGAAGGACCCTGTTGGAGTCTTATTAAGATGTGTAGATGAAGCTGAATCCCAAGAGATTATGACAGAGATACATGCAGGAGTGTGTGGATGGAATTTGTATTGGAAATCCACTACAAACAAAATCTTAAGAGCTGGCTATTATTGGCCAAATATTTTATCTGATGTCTTTGCCAAATTCATGAGCTATGTCGAATGTTAGAAATTTGTTGGTAAACAGAAATTGCTACCATTACCTCTTAGTCCTATTTCAGTAGATATTCCTTTCCAACAGTGGGGTTTAGACTTCATTGGTTAAATTCATCCACCTTCATCAGGACATCATATGTGGATTCCCACAACTACAAACTATTTTACTAAATGGATTGAAGCTGTACCAACTGGGAATGCTACTGATACGGTAGTTATCAAATTTCTATTGGAAAATATTATTTCCAGATTTGGTTGTCCACAGAAATTAGTAACTGATAATGCAATGGCCTTTAAGTCTACTAAGATGCACAACTTCTGTCAACAATATGGAATTGAATTGAATCATTCCACGCCTTATTACCCTCAATGTAATGGATTAGCCGAGTCATCCAATAAAATTTTGGTGAGGATCATTAAGAAAATTCTGCTTGAAACTAAGAGAAATTGGGACACTCAGCTGGTACATGCTCTTTGGGTAGATAGGGTAAGTGGTTAAAAATCAATTGGAATGTCTCCATTTTAGCTTGTATATGGTATTGATGCCATAATGCCTTTGCAATTAGCTCTTCCTGTGATGAAGTTCCTGCAAGATGAAGTTGATGATTAAAATCCAATCCAATGGAGAATGCTGCAGTTTATAGAGGCACCCCAAATCAGAGAATCACTGATGGATAAAACACAGAAGTATCAGATTAAAGTCAAATATGTTTTTGAAAAAAGAGAAAATCAACAGTTGTTTCAGGAGAATGATTTGGTGCT
Source organism: Pinus albicaulis (assembly GCA_034641835.2). Taxonomy (NCBI): domain Eukaryota; kingdom Viridiplantae; phylum Streptophyta; class Pinopsida; order Pinales; family Pinaceae; genus Pinus; species Pinus albicaulis. The sequence goes on along the minus strand of CM076575.1, from coordinate 60,572,079 downwards.
GCGCTGGGATGCGAGGAGAGAAGACCATGGAAAGTATGATAAGTTTGAAATTTTTTGTTTTGGACTATTTAGAATTGCTGAAGTTTTGGAAAACAATACTTTTCTGCTCAAACATCTGGATGATGCTCAGCTGACTGGAGGCCCATTCAATGGTCATTTTCTTAATAAGTTCTTTGTTTAGTGAGTTAGTTGAGTCATTCCATTGTAAATATTTGGTGTGACGTGTCAATAAAATCCATGCCCAATGGTATTTGTGTCTATATATATGGCCAATAGTGAGTACAGTCAATCAATAGTCAGTCCCAGTCATAATTTCCAAGAAGTATTATGAGTTTAAAGAGTTTTTAAGGCACTAATTCTACAGTCCTTGAAGCCTCACATGGAGGACTTCATCCCCAATAGGAGCCATTGTTAGCACTGCAATTTTTCAAAGATTTTTTGAAGTCTGGTCATCATTATCTAAGGAATAAATCTACCTTTTTAGTTCGTTTATAAGATGAAAGTGTCGTTGTCAAAGTATAATGGGGAGAAAATTTCATTTCTACCTTAATCATTCATTTAATTTCCCCTCTTTTACCTTTCATTTTTTCCAAAAAACCCAAAGTCCAACATTTCATTTCTTTCGAAACCCCTTTTTAACTATTAAAATCCATTTTTATAGTTAAAAAGCAACTCTACCCGCACCACAACAAACCTTTGTAATATCATATATTATATGATATAACTTACTGCAATTAATCATTTTGGATCCATCACCCTTTCATCGCAATCGTCTTATTACAGTTTTAACTTTCATTCATGTTACAATTTTCGTCTCCTACAAAACCCCCGATTGCGATATTAAAGTGAGACCTTTCCCTGCCACGCCAACTCTTGTCTCATCGCACATCGTAATTCATGAGTCTTAACCTTTAACTCCCATTCCTCACAATAACAAAACTCTTGATTCCCCGATTACGATGTAAATGGGCCGCACCATCTATCATGTGACTTCACCTCCGTTCTCATTGCACATCGCACTTCATAATTTTTAACACTTACCTCCCATTTCTCATAACAAAACTCTCGATTCCCCAATTGCGATGTAAATGGGCCCCACCTTCCATTCTCATCGCACATTGCACTTCGCGAATCTTAACCTTTAATTCCCATTCCTCATAACAAAACTCCTGGTTTGCGATTTCGGGTATTAAATGGGCCCCATCACCATCATGCTACGCCATCCTTCGTTCATCCCACATCGCGCTTCAAAAGTTTTAACACTTACCTCCCGTTTCTCATAACAAAACTCTCGATTTGCGATTTGCAGTATTAAATGGGCCCCATCTTCGTCTTGCCACGTCACCCTCCATTCATCACACATCGTGCTTCACAAGTTTTAACACTTACCTCCCGTTTCTTATAACAAAAATCCTGATTTGCAATTTGTGGTATTAAATGGGCCCCATCTCCATCCTTCCATGTCACCCTTCGTTCATCACACATCGCGCTTCAAAATTTTTAACACTCACCTCCCGTTTCTCTTAACATAACTCCAAATTCACGATTTACGGTATTGTCTGTGCCCCACCTCCTTGCCACGTCATCACCCCCATCACAAATCACATTCCCTCCTGCTTGTGTCTTATGTTTAAAAAATTCGACCCCGATCTATGATTTCGATATATGTATAAAGATTTTTTCTCCTCCCTCTCATCTAATAATCTCTCCCGCTAATAAAATGAAACTCCGCTATCTCTTTTAATCTTCCTCCAACCCTATCACGAAAAAAAAGAAACCAAAGGAAAGCAACAATGAAATATTTTCTCTGAAATAGATTCATACCATTACTCTCAGCACCAACACGTTTCCGCGAGGCACTAGGAAACATTCAAGGAACAATCACTCGTTACTTTCACTACTGTTTACACTTTTTGTGGAGTTGGTTGCACCAAAACAGAGGGGGAGTCTTCCTATAGATTGCCACATCATACAACCACTTCGAATTGTTAGCCTTGATGCTGTTTATTTTGATTATGCCATAACACTTTTTATTGAATTTTTTGGATAAGCCTCATCTCTTGCACGAGACGGTAATAACTTTTAGGAATAGATTTACTACTTTTGTGGGGATGATAGTTTTATATTTTTGTATATATGTGACAAACTACTATGAAGTAAGGGTTCATGGTTTTATAATCTTAAGTCATATGGTCAATAACATTTTTATTGAATGAAATAGACAGAAAATTCTGAGGAATTATTATCATCTGGTGTGTGTATTGTCAATTTCCACTTGTGTTTCCATATCTTATTATCTTTAGTTGCAGCTTGTAATTCCTCATGCTATTATGAGTTTTTATCAGTCTCTTGACATGGTAATGTGTTTTATCAATTTTTGTTAGTCTCACACAGTGATCCTTCTTTGTAAAATATATACAATAACAGTGGAAAGAGCATCACTCATGACAATTATGTTTTATAATATTTCAGTGAGAATATTGTAAGACTAGAAATAGCTTTCTCTTGATGAAATATTGTTAAACTGCTACTTATGTTAATTTCTACCAAATTCAGTAGATTTCTGCATTGCAGACCTCATGTTTCTTCTCTCATTTTACATTTTCTTCTCCTCATAGGCTACAAAATCACTCTTTGCTACCACATCATGATCCACTACCCTCATTAGTAGAGCTGTGGATTTGATTGAAATCTCTTTTCAGTGAATAGGAGTTTAAACCACCTACCAATCTCATAAAACAAATCATTAAATTGCCTTAGATTTTAGGATGTGTCTGGTCAGGCGCTTGATGCAGTCCAAGTACTGATTCTAGTGCCAACATAGAGGATGTGCCCAAAGAAGAGGTGGAACATATTGACACATCCAAAAGTATTTCGCATCCTCCCACTATTGAAGCAGGTAAAGAACACTCTACTACTTTTTATTAATAAAACATTTGTAATAATAATAACTCTAAATATGAATTTAAAATTTCTTTCTTATTTCAATTTATGGTAGGCCCCACTTGTAGCAACACATTCATAAGACTATAGGACTAGGTCAACAGCGAGACATTTTACACTAGAGACCATAACAACTGAAGGGGGCCAAGATTGAGACTGATTCGAACTTACATAAGAACACAATAGAATACATAAATAAACATAAAAAAAAAGATGCAACATAAATAAAACTTCATTACAATGAGGCTCAAGGGAGTTTTTATTATTGAACATCAAGGGAAAATACTAAACAGCCAAAACTCTAATGCCAAGATATGGAATGCCAAGACTTTGTGGGCTCGATTTGGGTTAGTTGGGTAGCTAACTTATCAAGGTCATAACTTGGTCATATTATCTCCGTTTGGCACGTATAATACCTCGTTGGAAATACATCTATGAGTACTATAGGATTTGTCTTAGGCCCCTACCTATGGCCATGGGCTTGCTGCATACCTCAAAAAAATTTCGTTTAGGGGGTCAAAACTGCTCTGGAAGTTTAAGACCCCAAAAAATGTTAAAAATAGTGAATGTTGCTATAAGCAAAGAAACTGAAGAAATTGAATGGAGGTCTAGGTGGAATAGGTGGGTGGAAACCAATATCCACCTGGATCATTCCTCCCTCCTTAGGAAGCAATGGTCCCCATTGCATGCATAGCCTCCATGAGGTGAGGAAATTTCTCGTGAACCTCGTCCCTGGTGAACCACTTTCCCTGGTGAAGGAGTTGGCATGATTTGATAACTTGATATAGATAGATCCTCTATTGACAGGTGTTATTGATATGTATGTCCATGATTTGATAAGTTATGGTATGTTCCATGCAGTCTGGGTTTAAATCCATTGATGTGAGTTGTTCTGCAATGTCGGCTGTGGTCTAGTAATGGTGGAAAGTATGGTTGAAGGCGGTCCACATTGAAAATTGGGTGCATACCAAGGAATGATGGAATTTTAAGCTCAAAGGCATTTTCCCATACAACCTTGGTGATGGTGTATGAACCATATTGAAGTGGGCGAAGCTTGCAGTGGGGCCCAACGAGGTGCTCCTTCTGTAAATGTAGCCAAACTTTGTCACCCTCCTAAAACTTGTGTGGTACCCGATATTGATCATGTCACTGCTTGTACTTAGAATTGGCTCTGTCCAATATGTCATGGACCTACTAGTGGATGTGTTGAATGTGCTCAATGAAGTTGTTCGCCCTATCAGATTTGGAATGGACATGAGTCAAATCTGCCTTAGTAGCTGCAAATGGTATGGCTACATCAATCAGATATAATGGCTAGAATCCAAACCCCACCTGAAAGAGGCTGTGGCTAGTTGAGCTACGGAGAGTTCTATTGTAGCTGTGCTAGACATAGGGGAGGATTTCATCCCATGTGCGTGGATGCTTCAATTTTTACATGCGCAAAATGTGTATGATCATCCTATTGACACCCTTTGTTTTTCCATCAGTTTGGTGGTGGAAAGCCATGGACTTGGTGAGCTTGGTATCCAACATTAACTAGATACTTAACCAAAATTTACTTAGGAACATGCTTTCCCGATTTGAGATAATGGACTGTGGGATCCCAAAGTGTACCCATGCTCATTCAAAGAAGAGATTAGCAGTGGATTCTGCTATGATACTCTTCTTGCAGGCCGCTAGAATTTCCATCTTAGAGAATCTGTTGACGACCACAAAAACGCAGTCGCTGCCATGCTTGGTAGAAGGAAGGCCCAACATGTAATCCATGGAGATGGATTTCCAGGGTACACTAGGAGTCTGAAATAGAGTATATAGGCCTTAATTCTTTATGGTAATTTTGACAATGGCGTAGGAAATGTAGGATCTGATGTACTTCCCAACATCCTGTTGAAGGTTCGACCAATATATATAGTTCTGCAACAATGACACTATTTTCTCTACCCGAATTGTCCAACGACTCGACTGCAGTGCGCTTCCCATATCATCTTGGCACGCTTGCTTGAAGGAAAACAAAGGTGTCCTAGGTGGCATAATAATGCATACTGGAGGTGAAAATTTAGAACTTGCTTGCTTTCTAGGAGTGTCTGATACATGTTGTTGAATTATGGATCGCTCTTGTAAAGATGCGGCCACCCCAAAGTCGCGTGCCCACAAGAGTCGATCACAGTGGTTAGTGCCATGATAGGCAGTTAGCTGAGGTAGTCTGCAAAATTGTTGGTGCTAGCCTTCTTGTACTTAATTTTTAAATGGAATTGTTGCAAGTATGTGGACCATTTCTGATGGCGATCATTCTGCAACTTCCCTTTTGTTTGTATGAACTGTAGGGGTCAATGGTTTGTGTGGATGACCATTTCCTTCCCTAGAATGTAATGCTTCCATTGTTAGCATACTTGAAGAATGGAATACATATCTTTGTAATAGGTGGGATACATTTGGAGTGCGTCTAAAAGTGTCTCACTATGATATGCCACTGGATGCCCCTGCTGAGTAAGAACTGAACCAATAACATAGTCATAGGCATCTATCTCAATATCAAATGGTTGTTGTTGGTATGGTAACATGAGCACTGGTGCAGAGCAGAGGCTACATTTCATCTTAGTGAACTCATTCTATTGGGATTTATACCCATAATAAATTTTCCTCCGCTCCTTCCTTGGTGACTTGACTTAAAGGCCAGTGATATGAGAGAACCCCAACACGAACCTCCAGTAGAATTTGGAAAGACCGAGAAAGATACAAAGCTCTATTAGAATGGTTGGGGCTGGCCAATACCGAATGAATTATATCTTGGCTAGGTCCACATGCACACCCCACTCATCAATGATGTACCTAGATATTTAACCTAGGTCATAACAAAATTGCATTTCTCAAAATTTGCACACAACTTGTATTTCCACAGGGTATGGAGGACCACGAATGAGTTAGTGAAGGGTCACAAGATGTCATCCATCAGCCTCATGAATATTGCAGGGGAATTCATCAACCCAAAAAGCATGACAAACCATTCGAAAATGCCCTCATTTGATTTGAAGGCAGTCTTCCACAAATCGAAGGGTTCAATTGATAACTGGTGATAAACGACCTTCAAGTAAATTTTTCTAAAATATTTGGCCCCCTTGAGATGGTCTAGAAGGTCATCAATCCGTGGGATTGGATACCTATTCTAGACAATGATATTGTTCAACACCTGATAGGAAATAAAGAGTCTCCAGGTCCCATCCTTCTTCTATACCAACACAATCAAGCTCTCACAGGGTGATGAAACTTGCATGATGTGCCATTTCTGCAACAGCTGCTGAATCGTCCTCTTGATTTCATCGTTCTATAGAATAGAGCATCGATAAATTAGTCCATTGGGTAGTGACGCACTCGGGGTCAGATCGATAGAGTGCTTGACTTGACAGTGTAGACCTGTGCAGGTGAGGTGAAGATATCCCTTCATTGATCCACAACCTTGTCTATCTATTGCTGCCATGCGAAGGAGCCTTGTCCTGAGGCCATGGACATAATATGCTTCTTGCCTTGAGGGTGAATCATAAGGAAATTTTTTTTCCTGATATGGGAAATGATCTTACTACATTTCTTCGCAGTGATCAAAGAGATGGCGATAGGAGGTGGTACCTACAGTATCATATACAAATTATTTCCCAAATTAATAATAAAATTGCGAGGCCTATACTCATACAAAAAATGTTGCTTCCACAAGTATGGTTGGCCTAGTAACACACAAAAAATTTCAAGAGTAGAAACATCACATAGTACCTCATCTATGAAGGGCTTGATGATGTAGGGGAGGCGACGCTACTAGCTGACACAAAGATCTTGTCCTTGGTGAAGCCACCCAATGGTGTATGACTGCAGGTGTGTTGTGGTCGGTAGGCCCAACCGCTTCACTACCTCTGTTGAAATGGGTTTCTTTTGTCTCCCACTGCGAACAATGAATTGAAATGGAGAACCCTTCACCCACATCTATGTGTGGAAGATACACTCCCCCTCCTTTGGATATTCGGGCTCATCGTTTTGGATATTGGTGTTGGAAAAAGTGGCACTGGGATTCACATCAATAATCTGCTTCCCTTTTTCATTCCCTTTTTCAGGTTCTGGCTCTGAGTCAGAACATGCATCCGATTCGAAAGCCTTCAACTAAGCCACTAGTGACTTCTTGGCTTGACACTCACTTGTGTTGTGAGTGGGATTGTTATGGAATTCACACCACTTTCCCGTGTCCTTATTTTATTTATGGTGTTATTATTTTTTTGCGGCTTCGACGGGTTTTCCTCAGTTGCCTCGCCTTGGATTTGTCTTCTGTTCTCCAGTTTGGGGGCACCTTTCCCTTGCTTCAGATTCACAGATACAAAGTATCACTTCTTCTATTAAAATTTTGCTCGATCTTGAGAGCATATCGAAAGGAGACACCGAGGAGATGTCCAAGAAATCCATTTCCTCCTGGATGTACTTATGTAAACAACTGTGAAACTTGAGTACCAAATGTTGCTGAGAATCCTTGATACCCAACTTATTTCTAAGGGCAAGAAAACCATTTGTGAAATACAACAAATATTGGTCCCTTCCCTGTCGTAGCGTGGAACAGTTTATGTATTTATCTTCATATCTACCGACAAGGTAATATTGTTCCTTGATGGCATCTTAGAAATAATTCCAAGTGGGTGCGGCTGAAAATAGTGAGGATTCCCTCTCGTCCTTTTTCTCACAGTAGGTTTCCCACTAGTCCTTGAAATGGGGGGTGGCTTTGAGGAGTGAAAAAGTAATCTTTTCCCATTTCGAAAATTCATGAAGTGAAAAATCTCATTCCAAAAAATTTAGCCATCTATCTACAATGTTTGCATCTATCTGACCTTCAAATATGGGAATGTAAACATTAAATTGTACCTTAAAAGGAGTGGCACCTCCAGAGTGGTTATTGGAGGAAGATGTGTCACCTGTGGGTAGCCATCGAAGGATCAGGGAAAATTTATCCATCATCATGTTCCTCTAGTTATCAAGGGCATTTTTATTATTGAGAAACAAGGGAAAACCTTATACAACCAAAACCCTAACTCGATGAGATGGAACACCAAGATTTCGTGGGCTTTGTTGGGGAACCAACTTACTGGGGTTGTAACTTGGTCATATTATCTCCGTTTGGCGTGTATGATACCTCATTGGAAACATCTCTCCGAGTACTACAATATTTTCTAGAAGCCCCTACTTACATATTCAATCCTATTGCGAACCTCAAAAACATGCCGTTTAGGGGGTCAAAATTGCTTTGGAAGTTTAAGATCCGAAAAAATGCTAAAAATAGTAAATTCTGCCATAAACAAGAAAAACGATGAAATGACTGGAGGTATAGGTGGAATAGGAAAGTGGCCATCAATATCCACCTGGATCAAAGACTTCCTTACTAACTTCATATTAAAAAAGCGAAAGAAACTGATAAAAAATGACTGCACTTGTTTATTTATAGCCCATTTTTTTGAGTACCACATTTTGACTAAGAGGTTGAATGCCTCATGACATGTACACATGTAACTTTAGACTATATTAATAAAAAATTGTGACTTTTCCATTGAAAAAAACTAGAACGATTTTGTTTCATATTATGTAAACATATTTTTGTGATAAAATTTATTGAGATAAAATATTTTGTGGTTGTACGAATGAATGAATGAATGATGACACCTTTAAAGGCATGATTAATGAATGAATGTTATATGTTAATGAATAATTTCTATATGTCTCTTTACGTGCTCTGAATTTCGATGTCTTGATGCACAAATGTAGAGTATAGTTTTTGGAATTCTTTCGATAAGACTTAAGCTCAAAAAAGGGTCGTCAATACCATCGATATTGGATCTATTTTATGCATAGGCGTATCCTATTTCAATAGTTATTTTGGCTCCCTTTGAAAAGGTGACATTGGAAAACATTTTAGGGCTTCCAAAAGAGACTCATTCACATCCCTTTCAACTTGAGACTATAATCACTCAAAACTTGTCTAGAATGAAGGCTTGATAGATGAATTTTGGAGACTTTAGATCTTGTAAAATTACCTCATACCTTCGCTTACCTTGTCAAGCTGTTTGGCATTTCTTGAGATCATCAAATATCCTTTCAGCCTATCAAGATCATACTCCTTAAGCTATCACACTTCTTGAGTAAGTCTGAGGTTATGTCATAGAGAAGAGGGATAGTATAATGAGACCAAAAATTTTCTTTCTTGTTTGATAGGTTTAGTCCAAGGAGAGAATGTCTTCTAGCTATTCGGTCATCAAGAAAAGTGCTTATATCCCTCCAAAACCACTTGCTTCTTTCTATGTATACTATTGACCTTATCTCTGCAATTAGGGCTAGTAATTATGCCCAATTTTTTTTCTTCTTGCCTTCACAAATTCAAATTAAGGAATTCACTCTTCTTGAGATGAGATGGTGCCAAGTAGATTTTCTTTTCTACCCTCACTTAAAAACTTGGCTCTACTACCATGTTGAGAAATCTAGTGAAGAGATTTAGTTTAAATATTAACGTGATTTCTCTTTAATCTTTGACACTTTCATGATATTTATATCCTTCCATGGATTTTGTTACATATCAAGGTGATGGGTCATTCATAGATTTATAGCCCAATACAATCATCACAGATTCATACCTAATCCATCTTGGTTAACATAGTTAGGATGGTAGATCATCACTTTGGTCCATATAGATAGAGAGAAAGCTATGACTAGGTTATACACCAGGGACATGCTATCTCACATGGGCTTGATAACCCATGTTCACTAACCTCAAATACAAGGAGGGTGTCAAATATCGTATATTTGATAAAGTAGTGGTATAAGTCAATTAACTTCGTCACAAACACTAAGAGAGTATAATCAGATTCCCATGTTAAACTAAGCCTTTACAAAATCCATGCGCATGATAAGTCAACCATCTACTAATTTGTATATATATCCCACTCCACCATACACTACCATACTCCTAATTTAGGTGCTAGCTACTCCTGCTTTAATGCCTAATAAAAAAAAATTGTTATTATGATGATAATTTAAGTACACAAGTGTGTAATTTTCATGATGAGACATATGAATTTTCCTCCCCAAATTCCCCATCAATGATTATAACCTTAAATGGGCTAGAACTAGTTTATCTCATCATCTCAAAACGACCCGAAAGATGAAAATTTACAATTTATGTCATCATCACTTCACACTATCTCATGAATGATCCTTTCTACATATTATATGCATGAATTTATGGAAGGCCATCCCCTCCACCTATCCTATGATTTATTGTGACAAAAAGTGAATAAAGGACAATTGACAGATCTTTGTTGACAATATCCTCTACTTATAAATTGTATTTTTTTCACCTTTTCTCACAATCAATCATAGGCTAGGTAGAGGGGATGGCCTACCAGAATTTCATGCACATAATCTGTAGAATGGGTCATCAATGAGACGATGTGAAGTGAAGATGACAAACATGGTAAAATTTCATTTGCCGAGTCATTTTGAGATGGTGATGACATACACGTGCTATCCCATTCAAGGTTATAATCATTGATGGGCAATATGAAAAGGACAATTCATACATCCCATCATGGACATTACACTCATATGTACTTAAATTGTCAGCATAATCACAAAGCGTTGTGAATTGACAACTAATATATGCCATAATTTTGTTAGACTAATATAGATTAGAAAATGCAACCAATATATAGATTAGTCAAAACAAATATAGTAGAGAATATAGTAACCATTCCAATAGTATTGAGTAGTGCACGAGGTAAAGAAAACTCTAATGATATTTTTATTAATGAATAATAACAAAAAATGTCAATTTAACATTTATTTCTTATTATAGCTGATGATCCACCCCTCTTGCGATAACCTCGAAAACATCACAAGTACACGACGAGGCCATCAAAAACAAAGAAAAATAAAAATAAATGACTTTAATAGTTATATTATTAGAAAAATTATGTCCCATATTATGAAAACATATTTTTGAAGATAATTTTTTTTGAGATGAAGTATTTTGTGTCTATGATTAATGAAGGAATGAATGAATGTTATATGTCCATATTATGAAAACATATTTTTGATGATAATTTTTTTTGAGATGAAGTATTTTGTGTCTATGATTAATGAATGTTATATGTTAATAAATAATTGCGATGTCTCTTTATGTACATGGCATTTTTTCATATTATGTAAACACATTTTTTATGGTAAAATTTATTGAGATGAAATATTTTATGGATTTACGAATGAATGAATGAATGAAGGAATGAATTATATTTGTTTTTTTATGTATCTGAATGTCATTATTTCAACTATTTCCTATATAGTAGATAGATTGGATACTGGGGAATTGAGAGTTTTGTGAAGGAGGGGGGGGTGGGAGAGGCCATGAGAGCTTCCACTTCCACATGGTTGGCCATATTCAGTAAAGAATAAATTAGGATTTTGATAATATTGGATCAAAACACTCTCAATCCAACAAAGCAACAACAAAGTCAATGTTGAATTCACAACTGCTTTGTAGAGTGGAGGGAGGTTTTCTCCCATATTAAACTACTCCAACAATTTATTCTTGAAACCAAAATGAACTCATTCAGGTATTTGTGCACACAAGTCCTTTTAATTATTATTTATTCATGAAATTAAATTAAATTTTGTCAAATTTAATCTAAGTTTGCCTCATAGGTCTCATGAATATGTGTAGGGAAACTAATTTCAATTCGGATGTTGAAGTGGAACAACTATATGAAGAAAATAGCTCAAAATGGTAAGGGTTTAGGTGAGACAATTTTTTTTTTTGATATTTGAGTTGTATGTCTTGGCCGAGTGGGAGTTACATAAATTTTTATAAGAAATAACAAAATTTTCCAAGAAAAAAATTCATGTAGTATTTTTCTTTCTTTGAAAATTGTGTTTGTATTTGAGTGAAAGACCATAAACCGTCATTTTTCATGCAGGGTAGTAGGAGAAACTCTTACTCTATTAATTGGGCATAAGGCATTGGTATGAATTTTCTTCTATTTTATTAATCAATGATCACATCTAAATCCTCCTCCTTCCTTTGTTTTGTAGGTACTTTCATTCACATATCTGGATTTGAAAGATTAACTAGGGTTGGAGTCATATACGCGAAAAAAACTCATTGAAGTACTGCTCAACTTTGGCCTACCAAGCGCTTGGCTTTCAGGTGCGTGATTTAGTTTTGCGTTTAATTTTATTTCAAGCAATTTTTTATTTCTACAATGAAAATCTTCCAAGACCATATATGTTGAGAATAACTAGGTAAAACAAAATTAGGGTTTCTCTTATAATGTTTTCTCTTGTTATATTCAAAATTCTTGTGATGTAATGTTATTTCATCATCCTCATTATTATTTTGTGTTCATCATCAAGATAATGCCAATAAATAAAATCACAATGAAAACAAGAACACCATAATAGGCTCCAGGCGAGGAAAAAACCCCTCCACAGATGAAAAAACCAAAAAATTCAATTCTTATAGAAATTCAAGGAAGACTTCCAAGAAATGTTAACAACACAACTCACCAAGTGATAGGACAGCCACCCAAACAACAACGATTCTCTCTATAACTCGGTCTGCTGCTCTTCTCTAGCTCAAAATTTAAACAAAGATAACTTTCTTCCCATATGTGCGAGCTTTCCAAACAAGTAACTGATGCACACACCAAACGAATAGAGATTCTTGCTTTCCTTGCTATCCTTAATCTATTTCTCACTCTAAATTTTCCTTAGAATTATTGAAGAGACCAAATTACTTGTGTGACTCAAATGAGGTCCAATACCTCTCCTTTGTTGAGAAATTTAGGGCATTGTGTGAGTTATATTCTTCAATTTGATTTCTCTTAGCTTGACATTTACTTGTGAAATTATATGTTGATTATGTTAGTGTTCCTTTCATCAAATAAATTCCAACATGAAGATCACAAAAACAATAACACAAGATGTAGGGGCACAACTAGGGAAAAACCCCTATGAAGGGGAAAACCAAGTCAACTCTTTCTCTAGTAGATTAAATCAGTTTGAGACACACTTTAACCTTTGACTAAAGAAATCGACTTACTCCAACCACTAGACCAAATCCTCCTACAATTGTCTCTGCAATCATGGTTCTTGTCTCCTTCTGTTTTAACTTCAAAAATTTCACCCTCCTTCTACAATAGTCTCAACTCTCCCACTTCAGAAATCTCAGCCTTCTTGCTATAGAAATCTCAGCCTTCCTCTTGAAATAGTATCAACCCTTTTTGTAGTCATATTTTCAACAAGGAACTTGAATCTCCATGTAATTGTTTCTACAATTCAAATTTTCAGCTTCCTCTCTATAATAGTCTTCGAATGTTCTCTACTTCCTCTCCATTTCTTGGTCTTATAATAGTTTCTCTTAATTCTTGAATGAACGCTTCAATTCTCTCCTTCAAATGGTGAAATATTAGGCTATTTATAGTTATTGGTAATTGTTCATTTGAGTCGACATGAACATTTTGACTTGAAGCCGACTTGTAGGCTTGTAATGAAGACTGACTTGATTATCTTCTATTTGGAGGCTATATTTGAAGGATGAATGGTAATCCTTTTGGGAGAAGGAACTGATTTGGTGGAGGAGATATTTATCTGAATATGGAAAAACTAGTTTTTCTATTCTAGCTCCTTCATCACTTAAATAAAAATGTGTTTAAGACAGTCTCAAATTAGCCAATTGTGAAGGGGTTTATGTGTCAAGTTTTAAGTGTATTTGGTGAGAAATTTATGAGTTAATTATATTTTAAAAACTTATGTACAACAAATAAAATGCAGAGAAATAACACACAACAAACACATTACATAATAGCTGATAACAAAGTTCACCCCTCCTGGGCTACATCTCCATGGACCCGCTTCAATTGGCTAGGTCCTCTTAGGATTAATGGAAAAATGTATGATTAAATGAACCTAAAGTGCTCTAATGGCTTTGAAACCTGCTCCATTGGCTTCATAAGGCCCAAAAACCTCATAAATTACTATTCAATCTCTGAAAATGGTTTCCAACTGATCTAGGCTTGACTTCCTCTCCTGGTGGCTCTAAGCTTCTTTAATATTCAAAGTGGAAAAACTCTTTCATAAGTGCTCAAATGCCTCTGAAACCTGTTCCATTAGCTTCAAAGCATCAAAATCATCTAATAATGACTTCTTTTTCTTAATTTGTTTGAAAACTTCTCCAGATATAGTCAAAACCATTTTCCGTAGAAAACTGCCCCTAAAACTAGAGAAGACTCCAGTTAGGGCCGCCAAAGTTGGGGACAGATCCTAAAATGGCAGTTTCACCAAAAATTTCACCAAAATAAATTATGGTTAACTGCAGTTTAATTAATATAATCACATATTATGTGGCTAATGGCACACTAAGCATAGTTTAATGCAATCCACATTAGTAGACGAGATTAGCACTATACCATGGTTTAGGGGTATTAAACCCCATTTTAAACTTTAATCCTGCACTCTTAATTACTCTGATCCACTCCGATCTTGTTGCTTGGTCTCATGGGGAGGTTGCTGTCCCCCTCCAAACCCCCGTCACTGCAACCATATAACAACAAATATGTGTTGGCGCCTATACTTTTCAAGGACTAATGGTATGGCTCATTAGTAAATTGAAGTGCTATTGTGGGGGAGGTCGTGGGGTCGAGCCCTGACCTCCAACCATCCATATACATTTTTCCCTATCACATATTTAATAAAATTGGACTTTGGAAAATCATCAAATGCGCTCCACCATAGTTTGAAACTTTGGAATAATATTAATTCGGATTTGATAATAATATGCAAACTTTGCAATATATATGGTATAGTTCGGACTTTGTAATAATTCAACTATTTCATATGAATTTCAAAGTTTGGAATATAATTTTCAGTTTGACCTTGGATAGGGTCCACCAGAGTGGGCACGTGGGAGCCCCTGGTTGCACCACGCGTCAGCCTTTGGTTGGGCTGTCCCTCAACCATAAAAATAAAAAATTCTCATTCAACCTTAGGAGAAAATCCATAAAAAAATTTCACCTTCAAACCAAACTGGAGAATCCTGTAGTGACACTTGTCATAGTGTCATTGGGAGAAAATGGAGGAAAACCCATATTTTTGGCCTTTGACCCTGCTTGAACCTTTTTTTTTTTAAATTCACTTATTTGACACAACAATCAACGAGCTCTAACTTCCTCATACAAACTTCATTTTGAGTGAAACGAATTGCATCAAATTCCTTGAGACATGCTGAATCTAATTGTTCTAGTTTGGTGCAATTCTGAGCACTTTTAATTTTTGGAATTTTTTTTCCCATAACCTAGATTTCGATCACTCCTTCCCACTCATAGGCTTTTGGACCCACAAAAGTTGGTTATCTAATAAGAGTTGAGTACTCTTCTCTTTCCCAAGTTCCATCATCCTAATTCTACTTGGAAAACTCTCCATGAAAACTGCTTGGGTTCATTGACATGCCTTGCCTTGCAAATGGTTTAGCTCTTCAACCAATGTTCTCCTTTTGCTGCTGACCCAATCCAACACTTGCTGGCTGCTTGCTGACTGATAAAACACTTTGCTGTGTTGAAAATGCAACAAGATGATGGAGCTTAGTGAAAAGAAGTCGCCTTCACTAAGTGGGCCCGCAGGCTATTTTTTTCGCAAAGTCTATTTTTAGACATATGGACCATGGTCTATGAGTTGCAGGATGCTATTTATGGATGATTGTTCAAGTTGGTAAAAATAGATGGACCTCTATTTTTAGACATTGGGCGAAGTCTATTTTTAGACTGCCAGTCTAAAAATAGATCAGTCGAATATTATTAGCCCTTAATAATATTTGGACTATAAGCATTATCTTATCCTCTTGGAGCACTTGATTTGATGTTGGATGTGGCACATAAGCTGACAGAAGAAATACGCTTTTCCTAGGGTTAGTTGAGCTATTTCATGGTTGACTTCGATTAGAAACTACGCCTTAGCGAGAGTTTGGTGGAATTGATGAGGCAGTTGGTGAAGTTGTGTTCGATTTAACTTAGTTGAACTAGTTTTATTTAGTCTAGCGATAAATACTAGTGATGAGTGGTGTGAATTAATTATTAATTAATTCATAGTGATAACTCATAAATCAACCTAAATAATACATCGATTATTTGCAATGCATGAACCGATTCGTCAGAACCGATGTTAAGAGGTCGGTGAAAAGATGGTCTACTATCGATTGTGACTATGTTGTGTAAATTTGCACACATTGATTGAGATTTCCAATGAGGATTGCGTAGTACCAATCTGGTAGGATTCGAACTTGGATCTCATTATTCATCTAGGATTGCTGTGATGAGCGAAGCAGACAGGTGGAAGAGATTTGAATTTGTGACTTTTTCATATCTGAGCTAGTTTGTGTGTATCATGTGAGATAGTGCTGAGAGATGTGAGGAGCTTTGTGCTATGTATTGTTACATGTTCTCTATCATTATAATATACAGATAGTTGGGGGTTTTCAGCTGTAAGCTTTCCCCATTACATACTGTGTTATATGTGTGATTGATTATGTTTTAATGTGCGCATGCGACTGCTTCTATTTCCGCAAATTGATGATCAATTGTAGAAGAGGTTATGTATTATGCATGAAGCTTAAATAGTGTGTAATCAGGATAATCTCGGTGAATAATTCAGCTATTATTCAAATTTCTACATGCTGTACCAAAGCGATCCCTCGGTGCTTGGAAAACTAACTGATGGACGTACCACTGAGAATCATGTTCCTTCTTTGCACAAACATGCATTCGATGCAAGCTTATCCTTGGACACTGTTAGGGTCCTATAATAATATGGATCATAATTTTGAAATGGCTATGCTTAGTCTTGTAATATTGTACATACCTTTGCTTTTTGCAAATGTTTTCTCATATTAAAAAAAATAAATGAAAAGAGGGTATGTCCTAAAATAAAAATCAATGGACCAAAAGAAAAGAAGATAAAAAAAGAATATATAGTATGAACCCCACAAAAAGAAACAAAAATAAATTATAAAAGTGTTGCACATTCAAATGCCACTACTATTAGTTTACTTTATGCAAATAAATTGTGTGCAACTTGTTCAAAATGCCGCAATTCATGATGATCATACAGTTTAATCTTGATTTATTCATGCCTATTAATTTCATGTCATGATAGTTAGTGAATAAAGATCTGGCCAAACCATTTAATCTTTGTAGATTAGTAGTTAGGTAGAGAATAAAAATGAGCACATTATTTTAATCTGAGCCATTAGAAGTTATAAGGTTAGAAATAGTTAGTTTTCTTATCAAAAGAATATAAAAGGGTCAGCAAGCTCAAATGCACCCAATAAAGGAAGTAAAAAATATTAGGGTAAATAAAAGGGTAGGTAGATTACTTTCACAAGTAATGAAAAGCATCAATTGGTTCATCTTTTATCACTAATATCCTCCTAAATCCCCTTCCCCTTTCTAAAATCCCTATTTCCACTTTTGGAAGTCATTTCCCCTTGTAAAAAATCCCTTTCCCCTTCCTAAAACCTTTTTCCCTAGTTAAAAACCCATTTCCCTTTAAAAACTAACTTCCCCTTTACTAGCTCCCATTTTTCATAAAAAACACGAAAAAAACCCATTTTTCCAAAGTTCTAACTACCATATATTATATCGGGCCCTTCTATAAAAACCCCTCCCCGATATCATTTTAGCCTATTCCTAGTGTATTTCTAACATCCCGCCATTATATTTTACAACCCCCTTTATATCATTTTAGCATATAGTTTACATTTCATTCAAAGTCCCCCACTATATAATCCCGGGTCCCACTTTTATTTAACCCCACCTATTATATATCCCTAACCCACTTTAGATTAATCTCCAATCCCTTTTATATTTATCCCATCGCATAACTTTATATCACCCAACCCCCTTTATATTATCCTAACCTCGCATGTTATATTCCACAACCCACATCTATTATTAAACCTGCACCTTTATATCTATCCCATCGCATAATTCATCTCCGGTCCCACCTATCAAATCCCCCTAACTCTTCCATCCATCAGATTGCTATTTATCAAATCTAACGCCCAATAAGCACTTTCACACCCATGACAGTCCAATGTTTAAAGCCGTGGGGGGTGGTGGGGGGGTGGTGGGGGGGGTGCGAAATGGGTGGTTTTACACCCCCACCCCTTTGCCACGCAACAGTCCCATATTCTATCGCATCCCCCATCCTAAAACCACCAAAAAACTTTTTGCGACGCGATAACCTACCATACCACCTTTTCGCTATGCGATGAAACCAGGTACTATTTGAAATCAAACCTCTATGCCATATGATTAAACTGCTCCTGGTTAAAACTAATAAAGCCCCCCCGAAACAATTTTTTCACCATTAATGTTTAGTTGCAAAAAATAAAACAAAAGAACCATTTTCCTACTGAGAATTGAAGCCTTGCAGACCAAGAAAGCCCCTTCTTCCTCCTGGACTTATGTAGACTGCATTTAACCATTTTCCAGGTAATCCTAAGTCACTTAAGACCATTAAATTAAGCGCAGAAAGTAATAAATTGATAAATTAAACAAATCAATGGCCTCCCAAAGCATATAATCTGTGAACCCTTTGCAACAATCAGTAGTAGATGTTGAACATGCCCCTCTTGCTGATAAAGACTTCAAAATCAGTGATAGAGTGACTGATTTTAACCTTCTAGACTTCCACTGCTGGAGCCATGAAAAATTCATAGACCAGGAATATGATATCCACCGCTCAGACTCAAGCCTACCTAAATACATCTTCTCACAAACCTTCAAGTTTCCAGATCCCATTAGACTCTGCTAAATCAACTATTTTCCCAATGAAGGAGCTCTAGTTACCGGAAGCCAAGATATCCTATTCACTATTACTGCTCAAACAATAAATCAGATGTTATAGATCCAACCAAAGCCTGATGAAGTGCCATTATATATTGAAATCCTTACTGAAATCTATCTGAAGCTGGAATTTCCCAAGAGATTCCAAATATTCCAAACTTTCCTTCCTCCATCGGTAGAAACCCCCAAAAGTAATCCTCCATATTCATCTTCCATATTTTTAGAGAGAACCAGACAGATCGTTACAATGCTATCGTTTATTTTAGGGTATTTTACTGATGAACATGTAGATGCATCTATCTTAGGTTTCCTATCCATATTTTTTCCAGGTCAGCCGCTTGCTTTAACCTTTAATTTTTCCCAAGGCCTATTAGATGCAATCCATGATCAGCTGGTAAAATTACCAGAGGAAGGAGTATTTAAATACTCCCCAGTTTTGTCCATTTGTTCTTATATTTCCGATCAGAAAGGTTTGCAGTTAGCCTCCAAAAACTGGACACAGAGGGTAAGCCCCAATCTGTAGTCTTTTGGACATCCTTGATCAGAAAGGATTCCACAAAATTCAGCTATAAAGACTTCATTGATTCATTTGTTTATCCATTTTTTAATATGCTAAGCAGTAGCATTTAGCCTAGTGTCAGTGAAGAGATTAAAAAGGTTTTACAATTTTCAAAGCAGAGCAGAATATGAGATGACAAGTAGCGTGAAAGACAAGCTAGCATAAAATACATCAAATATCAAAGAAAGAAAGAGAAAAACAAAAAAACAGGGAAAAATTGCATTTAGTTAATAGGTGTCTCTATTTTCTTGGATGAAGATATTTATTTTCCTCAATTAAATCCTAATAAGTTGATAGGATATTTTGTATAAATACTTCATCCATTCGAAGTATTGAGTGTGGATTCCTAAAAATTTCTATAGTTGAATTGATCTACTACCTGAGGGTTTATTTTACCATTTTCAAGTTGACAGACATGACAAGTAAGAAAGGCATTGCTCTACAGGATTCATGTGTTGAGCCACTTCAGTGAAGTATTTTCAATTGTTCATGTTCTTTTCTTAAGTATTCCATAAAATTGTATGTTTTCTAAATTTTAATGTTATAACAGGAATTTTATTGTAGAACTTGTTTAAATACAATATATTTTGAACTGTTATTAATTTTCATGTTTTCTTATGATATCTGGTTTAGATAATCCTTGACTGCTCTTTGATCTTGATTGACTGTAATGTCCCTTTTCAGGAACATGCTGCTCCATCGGGAATATCTTAAGATATTCCAATTCCTTCTTCAGTGAGCTATCACAAGTCCATTTCAGAGATTGAATGATGGGGAATTTATAGGATATGACTCCTTCTAAAGAAGGGAGAAATCCTGAGGCTAGCTGGCCCTTCTCAGACTCTGCCTATGGATATGCAATATTCCACCTCGGGAATTACTGCTACAGGGTCCTTGAGGACGCTGTATAAGGAAGTTGCTGCCTAAATAAGGAAAAAAAGCGTTGGGATGCCCTAGAATACTCAATATACAATTCCTATGCAGAATATGAGCCCAAAGAAATACATCTATATGGGTTATTCAGATCTCCCCAAACTAGATCTCTAAAGCAAGGCTCAATGAGAGAGCTACAGCAATACATGAACATAACCAATAACTCTGCAATTCTGAAATACACCATAAGAGGGAAAATACTACAGCCATAAATGTATTATGATATCAGCAATAAAATACAAGAAATATCATGAGGAATGAACCTCTTTTGCAATAGGAATCAGCGTCCCATGATTACACCCTGAAATACAAATGTTGTTGCAACTACAAAAAATGCCGGAAGACCATGCCTGTGCAGTCTATATGAAGTAGCAGCTGCTGAATATGTATAAAATGCACATGATGCTGAAGGATACAAAGAAATAGCCCAATAAAATAGAAATGGGCTGAAATACATGATTTCTAGCCAACCTATGAAGATTGCTACAAATTCCGGAGAATACAAAAATGTGACAACTGAGTTGTCACTGCAACTGAACCAAAACAAGAATAAGGTTGTGGCTGATCTGAAATGTAGATGCCCTCCTCTGATCATGTCTCTAATAAAAAGTGCTGATCACTTTGTCTCAGAATCATCCTCCTCTAAAGCTCCAGAAACCCTTCTCTCACTGCCTCCTCCAAAATAACACAGTTTCCTCCATGGACTACACAATGTGAGATGATGGAAGTGTGGCCTCATGCCACTGATATGAAATACAACCAGGGAATCCTCCTTGCAGCTCCTCCAATGAATAGATCCCTCCACCACTGAAGAAAACAATCTAAGAAGACTCCATGAGTTCCTCTTTAGCTGTACTCAGCTACACAACGTCCTCTCTGCTGTAGAAATAACGCTGTAGAAGATGAATGAAGCTGTGGCCAATTCCAGATTGAGGAAATGTAGCTCAATCCTCATCCTTCCTTGAGGAAGAGGTAGGGATTCCCGACTGGGAACACCCTAGTGCCCGAGGGCACCATCACCCTGCTAAACAACCTGGGGATGAAAGATTTTGCAGACCCAAGTCTGAAAATCTAAAACATAGCATAATGAAAATAGGTTTCCATCTCCTCCATATAAATTGAGAGAACTCTTCTCCACCATGGTCCCACAAATTAGGGTTTCCACCCTTGCATGAATGTATTCCCTCCAAAACTGCGCAGCTTCTCTAGTAAGCCTCTTCCTCCTTGGGCAGCGCTGTTGACTTTAGTCAATGGTGACTAATCAAGTGATCTGGGTTCCATTCACACCCTTGGTGTTTATTTCAGCTACTTTATTCACTCCCCTTTCACATTAGGAGTGTTATTTATTTATCTAAAAGGGGCTAAGGTGTCTCCTTGCCCATTTTATCAAACAAAAATAAAATGTGCAACTATAATGTTCCATTTTAGCTTGAGGCTAAAATTGGGAACATTACATTGACCTCCTTCACCTTCCTTCATTATCCGGTTTAAGGAATCCTTAACTGCTCCTTGATCCCGATTGAAAACCACTTCACCATTCAGCCTTTAAGATTTGATTTTGCTCAGCCACCTTTCCCTGTAACACTTATTTTAGAACTTGATTCTGTTATGTTTTCTTGATATATTGACTCCATATCCCAATGAAAAATAGACAGGCACCTATCCATCTAAATCAATAGTTCCACCAAAAAATCAAAATCGAACCAAATCAAGCATACGTATCTAGCCTAAAATCAATTAAAACAATAAAGTTAAATCATTAAGAGAGAGCCCTTTCTGATCATTAGGAAGACCAGATCCTAATCTCCAAAAGTGGTTGATAGTTACATCTGATATTTCTTTAAACACACATAACAACCCTTGGAATTTTTGGAGAGTTAACATACTGGCGACCATACTGGGGAAATCAATCCCTAGTTTAAATAGATCTTAAAAGAATCAATTCTTCTCATTTTTTGCATTAAGACTTGAAAGGGTTGATAAAAATTATCATCAAAAGTTAAAATTCTGGCTTCTAAAAGAACATACTATACCAGGGCTCATCCTGATCCACGGCCTACTACAATTGTTGATGATCCTGACATAATTTTAAGAAATCTAAAAAAGCAGAAAGTGTAGGAAGTATTAGTCAATTAATCAAAGAAAATTTGTAGAAATTATATGCACTAAGCATGCATATGTCCAAGATCCACCTAATCTCACACTATTTAACTTTAGTCAAGATACTGAATCTATTCCACTTGTTAATCTTTTGCGGAAAAATTAATTGCACACACATGTGAAGCATAAACAAAAATTATCAATTGCACATAACACAATTTTTAACCAGGAAAGCTTGAAGCTAAAAACCCCAACTATATATTATATAACATGGAGATCATATGAAAATCTCATATAAAGCATAAAAAGCTTATCACAAGCCCTCAGTACAGTACAATCGTCATACACTATACAGGCCTAATCTTGCAAATCCATGCACCGATCTATGCCACCTGCTAGCCTGCCTCCACTGCGTAATCTCTGCTGAAGAATAGCTCTGAATGAATTCGAATTACTCCATCCTTGATTGCACAATCCTCATTGGCATATCCACTGAGTGTTGAATGCAATCAATGCATCACTAATAGTCATAACAGATAATCTATCATGCCCTTTCACCGATCTCTCCACTGGTCTCCACTGAAATTGCCATGCATTGTAGTTAACTGATGTATTGTTCAGTTGATTAATGAGTTATTATTTGTGAATTAATTAACTAATTAATTCACTCCACTCTCACTAGTGTGTCAATCAGTTAGACTAGATACAACTAGCTCAAATGAGTCTAACTGAGTTAAACTAAATACAACTCCATAACTAACTCTTCCAACTGTGTCATAACTCTGCCACTTGAGTTCTAACGGATTCCTCCATGCATTAGCTCCAGTAAACCCTCAGGAATAGCGTAATTCCTTCTGTCAGCTGTTGTGCCACATTTGTGCACTAAACTGAAGTGCTCCAAGAGAATAAGTTGCTGTTTAGAGTCTGATTATTATTAAGAGCTAATAATAATCGACATGCATCTATTTTTAGATTGACGATCTATAAATAGACTTTTCCCAATATTCTAAAAATATAATTTCATCTATTTTTCCAACTTGATCAACCATCCACAAATAGCAACCTACAACTTCTGAAATATGATCATCATGTCTAAAAATAGACATAGTCTAAAAATAGACTTGCGCCAAAAAATAGCCTGCGGGCCCACTTAGTGAAGGCGACTCTTTTCACTAAGCTCATCATCTTGTTGAATGTCAACACTCCCTCTCAACAAGATAGAGATTATCCTTCACCCTGATCCTGCCTCTATGGTATTCAAATTTTCTCCTGGTGAGCACCTTCGTCAGAATATCTGCATCCTGATCCTTCGTGGGAATGTACCGAAGCAACATGATCTTCCGCTGCACACAATATCTAATATGATGATACCGGATATCAATATGTTTAGATATATCATGAAAAAAAATATTAAACAAGAGTTTAATGCAACTCTGATTATCACAATGAATCACCGTGGGATCTAAATGTGAACCGAACAAACCAACCAGAATCTTCCTCATCTAGATAGCCTCACATGCAACTAAACTTGCTGCCATGTATTCCGCTTTCGCTGAACTGAGTGCCTCGGATATTTGTTTCCTGCTATACCAAGAAACTGCCATAGATCCGATACTGAAAATCCCTCCTGATGTGCTCTTTCTGTTTCTTGGGCTTCCTGCCCAATTTGCATCCGTGAAGCCATGCAACTTCACCTCATCCATCTATTTGTATCATAAACCATACTCAGATGTTCCCCTGAGATATCTCAATACATGCTTGCCTGCCTTCCAAAAGATCTTGGTAGGCTTAACCATCGCTTGTGAAAGCTGATTCACCGCATAGCATATGTCCAGTCTTGTATTGACTAAATACATGAGCGAACCGACCAATTGCCAATAAACAATGGCATCCACAACCTCTGCCAATGTAGCATATTCTTTCTTCCAATTTCTTGGAAGAGGAGTGTCGATAGGCTTGCATCCTTGCATGTGAACCTTCTCTAGTATCTCCTGGGCATACTTTCCTTGAGACACAAATAGTTCACCTTCCCGCTGCCATATTTCCAATCCACGGAAATAATGAAGAAGGCCTAAATCCTTCATCTCAAACTCCTTTGCAAGATCAGCCTTGCATGAGTGTATCAAATTCTCATCACCTGTTAGTATCAAATCATCAACATAAAGTACAATGATTAAAAGCTTACCCTCAACCACAATCTAGTACAGGTTTGCATCCGCCTCACTCTTGGTGAAGCCAATTCTAGTGAAATAGCTATCGATCCGAGTGTACCAAGCACAGGGTGTTTGTTTAAGCCCATACAATGCTCTTTTGAGCTTACACACATGCGACTCGCTGCTGAAGATCTCAAATCCTTCAGGATTCTCAATGTACACCTCTTCCTTAATGATCCCATTAAGGAATGCAGTCTTCATATCTATCTGATGAATGTGCCAACCCATCTGTGCTGAGAGAGAAAGGATGGTTCGTATGGAAGAATACCATGTGACAGGTGCAAAGGTTTCTTCATAGTCAATCCCCTCAATCTATGAGAAGCCCCGGGAAACAAATCTTGCCTTATACTTCTCCATGCTCTCATCAGCAGCTTGCTTTACCCTGTAGATCAATCTTTATCCTACAACTGATTTTCCCACCGGCCTTGGAACAATCTCCGAAGCATTGTTTCTAACAATGGAGTCATACTCCTCCACCATGGCATCTACCCATGTGGGCTCCTGCACTGTTTCTTCAAAAGAAGATGTCTCTTTCATAATACACTTGCTCATAAGAGCCATGTATCTAGTATATCGGTCTGGTGACTGTCTCTGTCTGCGATGTGATGTAGGAACTCCTACATTCTGTGCTGCATCCACCTTCAGTCTCTCAGCTTCTGTGGTATGCTTCCTACCTTATCTGATGTTTGTTTCTGCATGAGTGGACTCCTCCACTCCATGAATCTCCTCCTGTGACTGATGCACATCCAGAGGCTCATCTTTGGGAACAAGAAGTTCCTCCTTCACATGCAAGTGTAGCTCCCTCTCAAGCGACAACTTCATGGATTTCACCTCATTGAATTTTATATCCCGTCGCATAACAGTCATCCAACTATTTGGAAAATAAACATGATAGTTATGGGGTGTTTCTGTGTACCCCACAAATATCCAAACTTCTGCAGTCGGCTCCAGCTTCTTCCTGGCATCCTTCGTCACATGAATGTAAACAGGTGAGCTGAAAATCTTCAAATGAGAAATATCAGGCTTCTTACCAGTAAAATCTTCCTTGGGTGTACTCATGCCAAGTACTCTAGTAGGACAATGGTTTTTCACATAAACCGCAGTGTTGCATGCTTCTGCCCACAAGTGCATCGGTAGGCCCTAGTCATGCAACATTGCTCGTGTAGCACCCATGATCATTCTGTTCTGCTATGGGTTATGAGGCGCTATGAGTTCTCTTCGAATTCCTTCTTTGCTACAGAAGTCTTTGAATTCACTAGAGATGTATTTACCACCATAATTGCTCTGTAGAGCTTTCACCTGCTTCCCCGACTCCTTCTCCACCAATGCCTTGGACTCACAGAAATTTGAGAACGTTTCACTCTTCTTCTGCATGAAGAAGATCCATAATCTACGAGAAAAGTCATCAACAAATATCACATAATTCCTGTGTTTTGTTGTTGAAGAAATCGAGAATGGTCCACACACGTTTGTGTGAATTCTCTCCAAGATCACCGAAGCATGGTTCTCCTTCTCATGAAAAGTGGTCTTCACAAATTTACCCATTGTACATCCTTTGCACAGATCTGATTATGCAAGAGTACCCTTGGGAAGTCCAGTAGAAATTTGCTGCAAAATTTTCAAAGCGCCATCGTGAAGATGGCCCAATCTCCTGTGCCATAATTTGCCCTCATCCCCGCTCACAACTTCTTCTACTTTGCCCACCATTGCAACACAGCCATCTACCTCCAGCTTGTAGAGATTCTTAATTTGAACCCCTATCTTCTTGGTTTGAACCATTGTTTTATGTCGAAGGAAGGATTTTCCCTCACTGAAAACAACATCATAACCCCCGTCTTCTACAATTACGACTGAGACCAAGTTATTCTTCAGACCCTGAACATGCATGACATTCTTCAACAAGAATGGATTACTAGACTCCCTCTCAAAGGTAATGGTACCAATGCCTGTCACACTGTACCGACCATCATCGCCCATCTCTATATCCATTTGGAGGTCCTTCTCCTCCAAGTCACTAAAAAACTCTTTGTCTCCCGTCATATGGAAACACACACCACTGTCAAGATACCACACCGATCCCATGCAGCTTGAAACCAAGCATGCGATCAAGGAAAAATCCAGCTCAAATTGTGAGGCTAAGGCCTCTCCAGCTACAGATCCAGTAGCCTGCTTATTCTTCTTCTTATGTGGACAGTTAGTGGCGAAATGTCCATGCTCGTGACAGTGAAAACACTTCACTTTTGAAAAGTCTTGCTTCTTTCCTTTCGCACCAGATTTAGAAGGATTTTTCTTCGCTTTCCCTTTCCTTGCTTTGGCATCCAAAGCACAATTCTCTTCATCTTCATTCTTCGATGAAGATCCATCCCTGGTACCCTGCCTTATCTCCTCCTGCACAATATCCGACCAAAGTCGCTCCCATCCTGGCAGTTTCTCCCGTCCATTGATAGAGTCTTCGTAGCTATGCCAAATCTTTGGAAGCCCAAGGAGAGCCAAGATCACCAATTATTCTTCATCAACAGTAACCCCCACACTTCCTAGCTCATCCTTGCAGTGGAAAAACTTCGTGAGGTATTTTGGAATGCTGTCGCCTTTCTCTATTTTTATTTTTCTGAGCTTGTCTTTAGTCGCCAACTTCCTCTGGTCACTTCTGCTTTGGAACAAGTCTGTCAAAGCCTTCCACATCAAGAATGGAGTGGATTTCCTATGAATGCTGGACAAAATATGGTCCTTCACACCTTCCAACATAATCCTCCTCGTCTTTGCAGTCTTCTTTTGCCATGCATCAAGTAATGCAGCATCGCTAGATCCCGGCTTAGGAACATCGCTATCGATGAACTCCTTTAGCCCATTATCCTCTAGCACTGCCTCCATCCTGTCCTTCTAGGCTATGTAATTCGAGCTCCCATCAAGGGCATACTCCAATCTCAACTTGTTGAAAGACATTTCAATGTATACTCGATTTCTGCATGAAGAATCTTGTAGCAAATTTGAATTGTCCACCATCACAAACGCACTTCACAATTGCAATATTCAATCAAAAATGATTTGATACCATGTAGAAATTATATGCACTAATGCATATGTCCAATATCCACCTGATATCACACTATTTAACTTTATTCAAGATACTGAATCTATTCCACTTGTTAATCTTTTGCGGAAAAATTAATTGCACACACATGTGAAGCATAAACAAAAATTATCAATCGCAAATAACACAGTTTTTAACCGGGAAAGCCTGAAGCTGAAAACCCCAACTATATATTATGTAACATGGAGATCATATGAAAATCTCATACATAGCATACAAAGCTTATCACAATCCCTCAGTACAATACAATCATCATACACTATACAGGCCTAATCTTGCAAATCCATGCACCGATCTATGCCACCTGCTAGCCTGCCTCCATTGCGCAATCTCTGCTGAAGAATAGATCTGAATGAATTCTAATTACTCCATCCTTGACTGCGCAATCCTCGTTGGCATCTCCAATGAGTGTTGGATGAATCAATGCATCACTAATAGTCACAACAGATAGTCTATCTTTCCCTTTCACCTATCTCTCCACTGGTCTCCACTGAAACTGCCATGCACCGTAGTTAACTGATGTATTGTCCAGTTGATTAATGAGTTATTATTTGTGAATTAATTAACTAATTAATTCACTCCACTCTCACTAGTGTATCAATCAGTTAGACTAGATACAACTAGCTCAACTGAGTCTGAGTTAAACTAAATACAACTCCATAACTACTTCTTCCAACTGTGTCATAAATCTGCCACTTGAGTTCTAATTTAGTATTCCATGCATTAGCTCCAGTAAACCCTTAGGAATAGCGTAATTCCTTCTGTTCGCTGCTGTGACACATATGTGCACTGAACTGAAGTGCTCCAAGAGAATAAGTTGTTGTTTAGAGTCTGATTATTATTAAGAGCTAACAATAATCGACATGCATCTATTTTTAGATTGAAGATCTATAAAAAGAATTCACCCAATATTCTAAAAATATAATTTCATCTATTTTTCCAACTTGATCAACCATCCAAAAATAGCATCCTGCAACTTCTGAAATATGATCATCATGTCTAAAAATAGATATAGTCTAAAAATAGACTTGCGCCAAAAATAGCCTGCAGGCCCACTTAGTGAAGGTGACTCTTTTCATTAAGCTCATCATCTTGTTAAATCTCAACAAAATTCACTTCCTAAAGAATTATCAAGCTTACAATATATTCAATTTGATTTATCATTTGAGCATTCTCTATCTAGAACCAAATCTGAAAGTTCAATCTATGATAGTGTAATAGACCCTAATTTTATTCAATTTATTTAAGAAAAGAAGGAAACTATACAATTAGACTTAGATCAGCAGGTTTTAGAGACTTTTGATAAACTTGATATTTTAACCTCAACTTTGATTAAGGATATAGATGAAGCTTACTTTCAACAGTTAGTTGAATTAGCTGCCTTAACTGCTACTACCCCTAAGCGTTCTACCATTCCTTCTGAAACTGTAAATACAAATTTATTTAGTACCACCTCATCTATGATATCCACCACAACTCATTCCATAGAACCATTCATCCCCAAGCTTCCTCCTCAACCTAGAATTTTATTCCCATCTTCAGGCATTCCAAGTTCATCTGCAATGACTTCAAGTTCATCTCCAAGCACTTCAAGTTAAGGTCCATCTTCAATTTCAAGTCCATCTTCAAGCACTGCTAATTTACCTCCTAGTCAAGCTAGAATCTTAGCCATGGCATCTAGATATGCTCCTTTGGTCTTATAGGCCCCTTTACATGCCATGCCATAGGATTACCAGAGTAAAATTTTTCGGTTTGATGGTACTGGTCAATATACTGATCAACAAAATGTAAATAAAATGACTGATTACTTTGAATTACATGAAATTGATGAAGTTGATGTAAAAATGAGGTTATTTTCACAAACATTAGCTGGATATGTTAAGAAATGGTTTAAGGATTTACCTACTAACCATATTGCTGATTTAGCTGCTTTCCACCAATTGTTTATTAATAGATGGGAAAGAAAGAAAAACCCCTTACAGATATTAGCTAAATATGAAAACATTAGAAGATATCCTAATGAATATGTTCAGGATTACTGTACTAGGTTTAATATAATTTACAATGCAATTCCAACAAATATCAAACCTCCACCAGACTTAGCCATGATTAATTTTTCAGATGGATTTGAAACTGATATGTCCTACCAATTAAGAGAAAGAAATCTTGAAGCTTTAGAACAAATGCAGAGTAATGCAGTTAGTGTAGAAGCTAACTTATTAGCTAAAAGAGGTAGGATGAGGAATGAAAGAAGAGTAACCATTAAGGAAGAACCATCCACATCAGATATTAAGATAGGTAGTTTAGCTAAAAGTATGGAAAGAATAATGGATAGATTAGAAAACATGGAAAGAAAGCCTCAATGGGAAAATCAACAAGGTCCTCAAATCATAAACCCCAACTTCAGGGAAAATACTAATACTGGTAAATCTAGAGAAGTTGCACCCGATCAACTGATTAGACCACCTTTCCAAGAAAACTATGCTGAAAGTTCCCAACAAAATGAAGAAGACGATGCCACCTAGATAAACTTGATGGGAATTAACGATGAAAATACTATTTTTATTACCCAAGAAGAACATGAAATATACATGTTACAATAATTACAGTTAGATTATGGAGAGTACTTTGACTATAAATAAAGTTATGAAACTACTATCAACAAAGTTCATAAACAATATAAGCTTAGAAATAAAAAAAACACAGAATATCCTACTAATAAAACAGTCCAAACCCAAACTAAGAAAACAACAGAAGCTCCTGCAACCAAAAATCTACAAATTATCCCTAGAGAAACTTAGAATACTTCCAATTTAAAGATTGCAGCTAGTCGAAAGAATGTATACATAACATCATCTGCTACTCAAACATCAACCGCTGTTAAAACTTCAATTTATACTCAAAATGTTCCCGATAAGAAAATTGAAAACAAAACAGTAGATACACAGACTGAATTACCAACTGTTGAGAAAAATGAAAAAAAAAAATACAAACCACGATTGGTAAAGAGGAATTCATTCAATTATGCAAAATCAAATCCCATTTAATATCCAAATTGAAATAGCCAGATTGAAAATACTAGTTACTTTAATAGAGCTAGTAAAAAATGATTCATTCAAAGCCCAAATCACTGAAACAGTAAACATAGGTGAAGTAGAAGATGTTGTTAACCTCAATGATGATCAACCAGAGTTATTATTTGGTCCTGAGGTAAATGGAAAACATCAAGAAGGCGGTGTTCCTCCATTCTACATTAGCTTAAATGTTCATGAAAAAATCTTACACAATGCTATGTTAGATTAAGGAGCATCTCATAACTTAATTCCTAAAGATGTCATGGAAAAATTGAACTTAGATATCACCAGACCATACAAAGACCTATTCTCCTTTGATTCCAATCAAGTTAAATGCCTTGGCCTGATAAAATACCTACGTGTAACTCTAGTTCAGTGCCCAACCAAGAGTATTGTGATGGACATAGTAGTTGCTGATATCCCTCCAAAATATGGTATGTTACTATCTCGCTCATGGGAGAAAAATTACAGGGATATCTGCAATTAGATATGTCATATGCTACGATTTTTGTATTTTTCTAGCAAATAAAACTTTATAGAGAAGCTTTGATGAAATACATGGTCAGTAGTGCAGAAAAAACAGAGAATTATCCTATCTAGTCTATGCATTCTGACATGGAATCATTCATTTTATGTAATTTAGACACTGGTAAAGACAAAATCATAGTTGTAGAGCATAAACGCAAAGAAATTGACAGTGACAACATAACTCATGAGTCTATGTGGCATTTAGAGTTTTATGGCTCTGTAAGCAGATTAGGAGCAGGGGCTGGAGTATGGATCTATAATTTAGAGAATGATCATTTTGAAGAACATGCATTCACGTTAAATTTCAAGTGCACTAATAACATGGATGAGTATGAAACATTAGTGTTAGGACTGCAAATTGTAAGAAAACTTGGAGCCAAAATAATTTATGTCATGGGAGATTCAAAACTTATCATAAAAAAAAAATTAAAGGAGAATATCTTGTGAATAATCCTAGACTTAGCCAATATAGAGAAACCATTCTAGACTTGATAAATTGTTTTCTTGAAACTGACATTGCTATTATTCCAAGAAAGTAGAATATGCAGGCACATATTTTGGCCACCTTTGCTAGCACATGCAGGTTACCTTTTCAACCTAATCATCAGTACACTGCAGAGGTAAAACATATGCCAACCATACCTAATAATCTGAAGTATTGGCAGATATTTTCACAAGACTCACAAATTTATGGTTTTATGAATTGTGAAGGAGAGTTTCAGAAATGTAATAAAGATGCTGATTGTACAACATATTATACCATGAATAACGAGTTAGATGTAAATATGTAAATAAAATAAGACCAACTAAATTCACTAAAGTAGAAGTAGACAAATTAGAAACAGTAGAAATAGAGGAATTAACCAATGATAAATCAGAAGTTTTAAACCTTAAAGATAATATTTTTCCTAAGGGATTAGCCCCATTAGAAGATATTTTTTATTCTAATGATGTGGCTAGAAAACAAAAAATGGAGCCTTTAAGATCAGATATAGAATAATGTAACATATGAACAGAAGAAAAACCTAAGCTTATCAAGATATCCAAAGCATTACCACTAGCTGAAAAGTTGAAGTACATTAGCTTGTTTAAATAATTTCAAGATGTCTTTGCCTGGAGTTATGAAGATCTCAGATCTTATGACACCAGTATTATCCAACACAAAATACCAATCAAAGA
Source organism: Pinus albicaulis (assembly GCA_034641835.2). NCBI lineage: Eukaryota > Viridiplantae > Streptophyta > Pinopsida > Pinales > Pinaceae > Pinus > Pinus albicaulis. The sequence continues at coordinate 60,539,554 of CM076575.1, read as the reverse complement.
AAATCAGAAACCCTTTAAACAAAATCTTAGGAGAATTAACCCTGTTCTTATGCCATTGATAGAAAAATAAGTTAAAAGGATGTATGAGGCTCAAATCATAGCACCCATTAGATATTCTGATTGGGTCTCAAATCTAGTCCCCACTAGAAAGAAAACAGGAGAAATAAGACTCTGTGTTGATTTCAGAAACTTAAAAAAAGTGTCACTAAAAGATAACTATCCTCTCCCTAAAATGGATCACATTCTACAGAGGGTAGTAGGGTCATCCAGAATTTCATTACTCGATGGATTTTCTGGATACAACCAAATCCTAGTCCAACCTGAAGATCAAGCAAAGAATACATTTACCACTCCATGGGGGACTTTCATGTACTTGAAAATTCCTTTTGGACTGATGAATGATGGAGCAAAATTCCAAAGAGCTATGGACATAGCTTTTTCCAAGGAAATCCATGACTTTCTAGTCATTTATCTAGATGATATCACAGTATTTTCCAAAACAGATAATGAAAATCTAGATCATTTGAGAAGAGTATTCATTAAATGCAGAAAGTTTGGTATATCCTTGAATCCTAAAGGGACTCTTTTTGGATTAGAAGAAGGGAAACTCCTAGGACACATTATTTCAAATGAGGGAATTAGAATTGATCCAACTAGAATAGAAGAAATTTTGAATATCAGTCATCCTAGGAACATTAAAGAGTTACAAGCATTTCTAGGAAAAATAAACCTTCTTAGAAGGTTCATCTCTAACTTAGCAGAATTACTTAGAAATTTGAATAATATGTTGAAAAATTATTCAATACTTAAGTGGATAGTAGAGGCTAAACAGTCTTTTGAAGCAGTTAAAGTAGCACTTACTAAAACACCTATCCTAATAAGTCCTAATTTCAAAAAAGATTTTATAATTTTTTCATTTTCTTCAAAACACACCATTGCAGCAGTCTTGTTGCAAAAGAATGATGAGGGTTATGAACAAACCATTGCCTTTTTCAGTAAATCCTTGAGACATGCAACACTAAAGTATAATATCATGGAAAAACAAGCACTTATTTTAGTAAAATCCATAAAATATTTCAGAGTATACATTCCATACTCTCACATAATTGCATATGTTCCAAACTTAGTAGTAAAGGACATTCTAACTCAGAATGGGCCTGATGGAAAGAGAGGCAAATGGATTGCCACTATACTAGAATATGACAATGAAATCAAGCCTACAAAATTGATCAAAGGCCAACGTTTAGCCAAAATCATGGCTGAATCGAACTGTCAGGCCTCAGACATAAATTTCATTTCTCAACTAGATGATTAGGAAGAGGCCATGGTGACTCAAAAAATAAGTGAAGCTTTTATAGATTCACCCTGGTATGCAGACATTAAATTTGTTTTACTCAATTTACAAGCTCGTCCTGGTCTATCTAGAACTACAAGTAGATTCTTGAAAATGAAAGCAATGAAATATTGTATTTTAGATAATGTTTTATTTTTGAAAGATCATGGTGGCATTCTATTAAACTATTTATTGAAAGATGAATCTGAAAAATTCATGCAGGAGACTGGGGAGGACACCTTTACTGGAAAACACCTGCTGTTAAAATTTTGAGGGCAGGTTTTTACTGGCCCACTCTTTTTGCAGATGTGAAAAAATATGTGACCTCCTGTCACAAATGCCAGATATTTGAAGGGAAGAAGAAACTCTTACCATTACCCCTCAAACCTATCTCAACAGAAATTCCATTTCAACAATGGGGTTTAGACTTCATTGGTGAAATTCACCCACCCTCCTCTGCCCAGTATAAATGGATTTTGAAATCCACTGATTAATTTACCAAGTGGATAGAATCCATCCATTTTATACAAGACACAAACTTTGTTATTATGTCATTCCTTGAAAATAACATCCTTTCTAGACTTGGATGCCCACAAAAGCTCATTAGTGGTAATGCAACTACCTTCAAATCCAAGAAAATGATTGACTTTTGTAAAAAATACCATATCACACTTGGCCATTCCACTACCTATTACCCTCAAGGTAATGGACTAGCAGAATCCTCAAATAAAAGCCTAGTCAACATTATCAAGAAAATGTTAGAAGATAACAAGAAAACCTGGAATAAAAAGTTGGTTAATGCCTTATGGGCAGACGAAATAAATACAAAGAAATCTATTGGTACCTCTCCATATCAATTAGTATATGGGATGGATACTATTTTTCCATCCTCTTTAGGAGTGCCAGTGATGAAAATGATTCAAGAGCTTCAAGTAGAACCAAATGATATCCAAAGGAGGATAAATCAGACAATTCATTTGTAGCAAACCAGGGAAATTTTTTATATCAAATATCAAGTAATCCAAGACAAAATCCAGAAGATTTTTGACAAGAAAGCTAAAGAAGATGATTTTTTCATAGGTGATCAAGTACTCAAATGGGATTCCAGAAGAGAAGAAAAAGGAAAACATGGGAAATTTGATTTTCTATGGAAAGGATCATACACCATTTAGGTTACAGAGGTAACAATGCATTTTTCTTGAAAGAGTTAGATGGAACATATCTACCAGGTGGACCAGTCAATGGTAGAATTCTTAAGCATTACTTTTCTCTAGATTAACCATTAGATCATTTTTTTTACTTTTCTCATTGTAAATACCATAGAAAAGTTTAGATTGGATTGGATGATTGTATTCTAAATTTGAAGCTCGAAGAGAAGGCCCTAAGCTTTATAAGGTATAACATATTATGTTTGAATAAAGGAGATCACAGAAAGAAATTCCAAGGCAAGCAAAGTCAAAGTTCCAAGGCCACTAATCAGAAAGTTCTTAACATCTCACCAAGAGATACCATCCCCAAGTGGAGCCACTATTAGGGTCCTATAATAATAGGGATCATAATTTTGAATTGGCTATGTTTAGTATTGTAATTTTGTACATACCTTTGCTTTTTGAAATTTTTTTCTCATATTAAAAAAAAAGAAAAGAAAAGAGGGTATGTTTAATAAGAAAAATAAAAGGACCAAAATAAAAGAAGATAAAAAAAGAATATATAGTATGAACCCCACAAAAAGAAACAAAAATAAATTCTGAAAGTGTTGCACATTCAAATGCCACTACTCTTAGTTTACTTTACGCAAATAAAATTGTGTGCAACTTGTTGAAAATGCCACAATTCATGATGATCAGACAATTTAATCTTGATTCATTCATGCCTTTAAATTTCATGTCATGATAGTTAGTGAATAACTATCTGGCCAAACCATTTAATATCAGTAGATCGGTAGTTAGGTAGAGAATAAAAATGAGTTCATCAGTTTAATCTGAGCCATTGGAAGTTACAAGGTTAGAAATAGTTAGTTTTCTTATCAAAATAAAATAAAAGGGTCACCAAGCTCAAATGCACCCCATAAAGGAATTATAAATGTTAGGGTAAATAAAAGGGTAGGTAGCTTATTTTCAAAAGTAATGAAAAACTTCAATTGGTTCATCTCTTATCACTAATATCCTCCTAAATCCCCTTCCCCTTGCTAAAATTCCTATTTCCACTCTTGGAAGTCATTTCCTCTTGTAAGAAATCCCTTTCCCCTTCCTAAGACCTTTTTCCCTAGTTAAAAACCCATTTCTCTTTAAAAATTAACTTCCCCTTTACTAACTCCACTTTTTCATAAAAAACATAAAAAACCCATTTATCCAAAGTTCTAACTACCATATATTATATCGGGCCCCACTGTAAGAATCCCTCCTCGATATCATTTTAGCCTATTCCTAATGTATTTCTAACATCCTACCATTATATTTTACAACTCCCTTTATATCATTTTAGCATATAGTATTTCATTTAAATTCCCCCACTATATAATCCTGGGTTCCACTTTTGATTAACCCCGCTTATTATATATCCCTAACCCACTTTAGATTAATCCTTGATCCCTTTTATATTTATCCCATCACATAAATTTATATTACCCGTCCCCATTTATATTATCCTAACCTCGCTTGTTATATTCCACGACCCACATCTATTATTAAACTTTCACCTTTATATTTATCCCATCGCATAAATCATCTTTGGTCCCACCTATCAAATTCCCCAAACTCTTCCATCCGTCGGATCGCTACTTATCAAATATAATGCCTAATAAGCACTTACGCACCCCCGACATTCCAATGTTTAAAGTTGTGGGGGGGTGGGGGAGGGTGGAGGGGGGGGGGGGGGGGGTGAAAAATGGGTGGTTTCACACCCCCACCCCTTTTCCACACGACAGTCCCATATTCTATCGCATATCGCATCCTAAAACCACCAAATAACTTTTTATGATGCGATAACCCGCCATACCACCTTTTCGCTACGCGATGAAACTAGGTACTATCAAAAATCAAACCTCCGTGCCATATGATTAAACTGATTCCAATTAAAAATAATAAAGCCTGCTAGAAACCATTTTTTCACCATTTCTGTTTAACTGCGAAAAAGAAAACAAAAGAACCATTTTCCGACCGATAATTAAAGCCTTGCAGACCAAGAAAGCCCCTGCTGCCTCCTGGACTTATGCATACCGCATTCAACCATTTTCCAGGTAATCCTAAGTCACCTAAGACCATTAAATTAAGCGCAGAAAGTAATAAATTGATAAATTAAACAAATCAATGGCCTCCCAAAGCATAATATCTATGAACCCTTTGCAACCACCAGTAGTAGATGTTGACCATGCCCCTCTTGCTGATAAAGACTTAAAAATCAGTGATACAATGATTGATTTTAACCTTCTAGAGATCCACTGTTGGAGCCATGAAAAATTCATAGACCAGGCAGATGATATCCACCTCTGGGACTCAACACTACCTAAATACATATTCTCACAGACCTTTTAGTTTCCAGATCTCATTAGACTCTTCCAAATCAACTATTTTCCCAATGAAAGAGCTCTAGTCACCCCAAGCCAAGAGATCCTATTCACTATTACCACTCAATCAATAAATCATATTTTACAGATCCAACCAAAGCCTGATGAAGTGCCATTATCTATTGAAATCCTTACTGAAATCTATCTGAAGCTAGAATTTCCCAAGAGATTCCAAATATTCCAAACTTTCATTCCTCCATCGGTAGAAACCCCCAAAATTAATCCTCCATATTCATCTTCCATATTTTCAGAGAGAACCAGACAGATTGTTACAATACTGTCATGTATTTTAGGGTATTTTACTAATGAACATGTAGATGCATTTATCCTAGGTTTCCTATGCATATTTTGTCCAGGCCAGCCTCCTACTTCAACCTTTAATTTTGCCTAATACATATCAGATGCAATCCATGATTAGCTGGTCAAATTACCAGAGGAAGGAGTATTTAGATACTCCTTAGTTTTGTTTCATTTGTTCTCATATTTCCAATCAGAAATTTTTGCAGATAGCCTCCAAAAACTGGACACAAAGGGTAACCCCCAATCTTTAGTCTTTTGGACATCCTTGATGAGAAAAGATTCCATAGAATTATACTATAAAGACTTCATTGATTCATTTTTTTATCCAATTGTTAATATGCTAAGAAGTAGCATTCAACCTAGAGTCAGTGAAGAGATTAAAAATGTTTTACAATTGTTAGAGCAGAGCAGAACATGAGATGATAAGCAGCGTGAATGACAAGCCAACATGAAAGATAGCCAACATAAAAGACAACAAATATCAAATAAAAAAACAACAAAACAACAAAATAGGGACAAATTGCATTTAGTTAATAGGTGTCTCTATCTTCTTGCATGAAGATATTTATTTTCCTCAATTAAATCCTAAATAGTTGATAGAATATTTTGTATTGAGTTTTGTATAAATACTTCATCCATTCGAAGTATCGAGTGTGTATTCGTGAAAATTTCTATAGTTGAATTGATCTACTACCTGAGGGTTTATTATACCATTTCCAAGTTGACAGACAATACAAGTAATAAAGGCATTGCTTTACAGGATTCACGTGTTGAGCCACTTCAGTGAAGTATTTTCAATTGTTCATGTTCTTTTCTTAAGTATGCCATAAACTTGTATGTTTTCTAAATTTTAATGTTATAACATGAATTTTATTGCAGAACTTGTTTTAATACACTCTATTTTGAAATGTTATTCATTTTCATGTTTTCTTCTGATATCTAGTTTAGATAATCCTTTACTGTTCTCTGATCCTGATTGACCTCCTTCACCTTCCTTCATTATCCAGTTTAAGGAATCCTTAACTGCTCCTTGATCCCGATTGAAAACCACTTCACCATTCAACCTTTAAGCTCTAATTTTTCTCAACTACCTTGCCCTGTAACACTTCTTTTAGAACTTGATTCTGTTATGTTTTCTTGATATATTGACCCCATAGCCCAATGAAAAATAGACAAGCACCTATCCATCTAAATCAATAATTCCACCAAAAAATAAAAATCAAACCAAATCAAGCATACATAACTAGCCTAAAATCAATTAAAACAACAAAGTCAAATCATTAAGAGAGAGCCCTCTCTGAGCATTGGGAAGGATAGATGCTAATCTCCAAAAGTGGTTGATAGTTACCTATGATATTTCTTTAAACACACATAACAACCCTTGGAAATTTTGGAGAGATAACAGAAACCACTTTTCCAAGTTAAGCCCATTTGAGCGAACTACAACAATAAGTTTCAACATCAGTAATAAAAACAAAACAAAAGACCATTCTTTTACCTCCACGGTACCAAATTCCACATATGGAAGAATTCATTCGCCATCTCTTTCACTTCTTGGTGTCAACACATAAAATGGTATACAATGGCTGAAACTTTTTAATTTGATATATTGTCCCTCTTTCCATCATCCTCGAGTTTGACATGCTGCTCATGCCATGGATTTGAGAATGAAGGCTAAACATGAGCCTCTTTCTCAAGAGTGGACCTTCCCAAGATCCTGCGACATCTTGTCACAAACACAACCATGAATTTGAAAAACACATCATGCAAGAAACATAACTCGACGACATATCCTTTTGCTCCTTCAAAGCAACAAATTTCACATCATGTGAACATCGCCATGTACTCTTACTTGGTGTAAAAACTCATCGACCAAACACAAGTCAACACTCATGCATGTGCAAATGATTAACACTCTCAAGTTGAAATACACACATGATAAACAAAGTGAGTCAACATAGTCCACTTTCAAACACCTTCCCGGCATAAACATGCAACATGCAAATTTTCCATCTTTTGATGTATCCAAGTGAGTCAACACTACTCTACTTTTCCAACATATTTCTTCATACAAAATAATTTCAACATAAAATAATTGCATTCAATCATCAAAATACATGCAAGGCCTCAATTGGATAAGAAATCTAACCATATCTTACCAAACCATTTCAATGGTGCTTCTTTCAGCTGCACTTTTTCATGCGAATCATCTTGACCCACATTGATTATGGAATCATATTTTTCATTCCTGTAAAGATCTCTTTCCACCTTCTTCAAATGTTGTGGAGGACTTGTTGGATACAAAGTCCAACACTTGTCTACAAGATGACGCTGCATATGGAAATGAATGCAAAACAATTGCATCTTCTTTTCAACATGGTTTCCATTGTCCAATGGAATTTTGGCTTTCTGCCTCCTTTGTTTAGAAAATTTCCCATGCATGGCTATGTTCTTCCAACATCTTGAAACATTATGGTTATTTAAACAACAAAAGGAACATGCAAACTTTCTCCAAATATTATGCGAAGATTTACCATGTTTATCATAATCAAAAGCAACTTGATTAAAGGAAAATTTATACCTTGAACATTCACCTTTGTCGCCTTCTTAAGGAGGTGAATTTGATGAGGTAATGGTTCTCTTCATAATACCAACAATGCATTCAATGACTTTAGAGCTTTCAACATCCTCTTGTTTTCCTTTCTCAATAGCTGCATGCTTATGAGCACCTGCTTGTAAAGTGGGTGTAAAAATTTTGTATTCCTCATGAACACAATCTTCACAAGGTTGAGGTAATGATAATATAATGAAAGTTCTTCTTGGAACACCTTCATGTGCCTCATTGTATTTGGATAATTATCCATCATGTTGTCCATAACGAAGACCCAAATACTTAGGCCTTTCCTCAACTATGCCTTGTGCATGTTTACCTAATACTTTACCTTCATAGCCCATATTCATCAATAAATTGGACCCTATTCCTCTAGTGTATATTTCAAAAGAACCTAAACATTCATCTTTAGAAGAATTAGAATATAAACTTGAATTTCATACCTCTTTTTCATTCACATACTTGGGTAAAGTTTCTTTGGCATCATGCTGTTGTGTCTCCATATCATGCATATTCTCAAGGGTTTCATTTGCAATATGGAGCTGAGTCTCCATCTCATGCATATTTTCAAGAATCTCTTGCTTCTCCTCCTTCTTGGAAATCAACTGCTCTTGAAGTATAATGATCTCCCGCTTATCTTCATACATATCTTACACCATAGCATTTAGGATGTAGAGCTTCTGCAAAATATCTTTATCAAAGAGTTTTACTAAGGAATATTGACAAGAAACATCACTTAATGAAGCTTCCATCACACCTGAAATGCATACAAAGCTTCTTTGCTGTGATTTGAGAATTGAGCTCTCAATCTTGACCTTCTCCTTCACACAGTTAAATTATCCTTGCACAAATTGCAAAACCAATAGCTAATTATTCTAGCTAAACTAGGCTAAAATGAGCTAAATTGTGCTCTGATACCAACTTGATCTGAATATGGGCAAACTATTTTTTTTGTTCTAGCTCCCTCATCAGTTAAATAAAAATGTGTTTAGGATCATCTCAAATTATCCAATTGTGAAGGGGTTTATGTGTCAAGTTTTAAGTGTTTTTGGTGAGAAATTAATGGGTTAATTAGATTTTAAAAATTCATGTACAAAAAATAAAATGCAGATAAATAGCACACAAAAAACACATTACACAGTAGCTGATAACATAGTTCACCCCTCCTGGGCTACATCTCCATGGACCTGCTTTAACTGGCTAGGCCCTCTTGGTATTAATGGTAAAATGTGTTATTACATGCACCTATAGTGATCCAATGGCTTTGAAACCTACTCCATTGGCTTCAAAAGACCCAAAAACCTCAAAAATTACTATTCAATCTCTAAAAATGGTTTCCAAATAATCTAGGCTCGACCTCCTCTCCTGGTGGCCCTAAGCTTCTTTAATATTCAAAGTAGAAAAAAATGCTTTTAGAAGTGCTCCAACGACTCTGTAACCTACTCCATTAGATTAAGAGCATCAAAATCATGTAAGAATGACTCTTATTTTTCTCAATTTGATCGAAAATTGCTTCAGATATGGTCAAAACCATTTTCCCTAGTAAACTGCCCCTAAAACTGGAGAGCACTCGAGTTAGGGGCGCCAAAGTTGGGGGCAGCTCCTAAACTGGTGGTTTCGCTGAAAATTCCACCAAACTAAACTATGGTTAACAGCAATTTATTTAAAATAATCATGGATTATGTGGCTAATGAGGCACTAAGCGCAGTTTAATGCAATTCGTAATAACAAACAAGATTAGCACTAAACCATGGTTTAGGGGTATTAAACCCCATTTTAAATTTTAATCCCTTGCTCTTAATTACTCCATTCTGCTCCGGTCTTGTGTCTTGGTATCATGGGGAGGGGGCTGCCCCCCTCCTAACCCCTGCCGCTGCAACCATATAACAACAAATATGTGTCAGCGCTTATACTTTTCAAGGACTAATGGTATGGCTCATTGGTAAATCAGAGTGCTGTTTTGGGGGAGGTCGTGGGGTTGAGCCCTGACCTTCGCCAATGGATGTCATCATGGTCAGATAATTCATTTTTGAAAGATTCCCATAGTCATCATGGTCATCATTCAACTCATTCTTCCATGTTGTGTCATCATTAGGTCATAGGGTCAAAATCATGTAAATTGGTCATTTCACCATCAAATTCATCTTTTGAAGGAGTAGTAATAGTAAAAGGTTTTCAAAAAATGTTTTAAAATAATGTTTTTATCTTAATTATGATGGATTAGATGCAACTAAGTTCTAAGGCTCCAGTTCAAATCAGAATGTGAAAGTACATGGTGGGTCCACTACACCACCAAAGGAGAAAATTGATTTTCAAAGCTACAAATAAACTAAAACTCAAGTTCATTTTCTTATTCCACATTCAAGAGACATCTCTCTACCAAGAAAAATCACTCCCACTCTCACAAAGGCCATTTCATGCCATCAAAAGACAAGTTTTCCTCTTGTGATGCGCTTTTTCCAAAGGGAATTGTGTTTTCCCAAGGGTACCCAAATCATCATTGCATAAGGTTGCTTCAAAAATTTCAGGTTCCAAACTATCATTTCCATGTAAGTGGCTTTGTGTTTACCACATTTGTCTCTCAATTGTGCTTGGAAAGCTCATTTCTCTCTCTTACGGTTTTGAGGGAATTTTTCTTGGTTTCATGAATTCCATGGTTAATTCATCAACAAAACTTGTATCCTGATTCTCTTACACCTTCTCATATCCTTAATATACCTTCCTAAACACTTCCCATCACTCCTATCCCTCAAAATCATCATTTTCCGCAAACCCTAGCATATTGCTACAATTTGACCTTTCCTTGACTAGGCCTATGTTTTTCCCTTTTTGACCCCTTCCCCACACTCATTCCTTGAAATTCCACTTTCCCCTACTTCCTTACATCCCTCCCTTCCTCCAAAAAATTTCCTAATAATTTAGAATCCCCTTATCCCCTTTATTTCCCTTCATTCTTATAAATCGCCCTAATCCCCTATTTTGCCTACACTAAACCCTAATTTACTCTCCCATTAAGCTAGGGTTTTCTATGGAATCAGAGAAATAAGAGCAGAGGAGGCATAAAAGAGGTCATATCAGAAAGTATGATGCCATTCCATATCATAAAAATCATGTTTCCATCATTTTTCAAGAAGTCATTCCAAGGGACAAATCATTTTCTACACATAGGGCCAGTTTTGCTTCAAAATATATTTTTGACCAAATGGAGATGAATTTCACAAAAATGAAAGAGGTTTTTTTTAATCATAGACCAAGGAAGAAACACCTCCTTTATTTTTTACATAGGTTATGGTTTTGGAGGAATGATTAAGATATAGTTTCTATAGGGGAGTTGCTGCACTTCTAGAGTAGTCTTGGGAAACTCAACTTTTCTCCTAGATGGAATGTCCAAATGACTTTATTGATGAGTCAAATGATAACCAGAGATAAATATCTTTCCAATGAGCTATAATTTTCTCAATTTTGCGTTTAGGAATCCCTCCAAAAGTGGCCCACAAGAGCACGCTGCTATTTTTTCACCCCAATTCTGCACTTTTTGACTAGTCTTGGGAGAATTTATTTGTGAGGGGCTATAATTGATTATTGTTAGTGCTTGATAGGTCCATTTTGTAGTAGAAAAAAATATATTTCCAATGAGATATCATGTGCTCAATTTTGAGCTCGGGAAGTCATCCATAAGTGAGCTAGAAGATGGCACTGTGATTTTGCCAAGGGTGCTGCGTTTTTGCCAGTTAACTGATATTTTCCAGATTTTGACTTTTTCTCAGTTGGTCAATGGATTTGATGGATTTTACTGATGTAACTGATTCATGTAAATGTAATTAAGTAAATTTTAGTTACTATAGGTAGATACATTGGATACACATGTATTTTTGGGACAAATGAATCAATTACACCAAAGTTAGGGATGCGTTTGTTGACCTCCCTAGTCTTTGGGTTTCTTGTTGAGCATTTTGGGGATCACATCCAAAATTCAGGGATTCGACCCCTGATCTGGGGAGAATTATTTTTTTTCTATATTATTCACTTATTTTCTCATTTCAATGGTTGGATGTTGTTGGATTTATCACTGAACACTATTTTAATCATATTTTTGGCAAGTAATAACAGACTGAGTTGCATCTATTTTGATGTAATTATTGTGGTAAAGTGATTTGACATTGTTTATTCTTATGTTTTGAAATGTGTGAATGTATTGTGATTTCATATTCATTCCATTTCTGAATGTAATTGTTTCCTAATTCAGAAAGATAGAGTTCATTAAGCTTATGCTTTGTTTTTGAGGAATAGTTAGAGTTTGTTTCATCTTATTCTAGCAGAAAAGTATTCATAAATCTTATGATATTTTCTCAAACCATAGCAGTTTAGGCCACTCCATCAAGATATCATTTTTTGTTGAACTTCTTACCTACCTTGCTCCATGAGATCCCTGCAATTTTGATCCTTGTTTTCCCTGACCTAGTTCCTTCCTTGACCTATTCACCATCCAACACCTCATAAATCAATCAATCAAACCCCTATGCTACTATAGCTAGCCTAATGTCTCATTGATCCAGTCATATTGACTGATATCCATTGGAGAGAGCCCTCTTCTACCTAGTAGGGCTAGCTACTTGGCATAATATTATTTTATTTGTTACTGGAGTGTAAAAACTCTGGTAAAATTGATAAATATATATTATTGTTGATAAAAGATGAGATATGAGATGATTACAATGGGGAATCACCGAGGATTTAAATATGGCCCATGGTGTCCCTTGGTGAAGAGGCATGATCTTTGATCATGCCCTTTCACTTAATAAAACCTAATATAACTATATCTCACTAATAATTAATAAAATATACATAACATTGCCCCTCTCTTAAAGATGCTTTGTCCTCAAAGCATACATAATGATGGACAATGTTGACGAATGTCTGGTTTTCGCGAGCGGCGAGCTCTTGCTTCCCACATTTTAAAAAGATCGTGGAGCATCTTCTCGAGTTCAATCTTTTGCTGATGGGGATAGTGACAAGATCTGATATTGACAGGGTCGGATCCTGTCTTGAATTCTATTGGATGTTTGATTTTCCTATCGGGAGGCACTTTTATGAGTAGATATTGGAATACTTTTTTGTGTTTCCAAACTATTCCTTGTTCTTCTGGCGACTCTTCGTGGCTCCCTTTTGAAGATAAAATTTCTAACTGATGACATTGTACTGTAGATGCTGGCGCTTTTGTTTGAATCATCTTCGTCATCAGAGATGAAGATGCGACTTGATTTTCTGGGGCTTGGAATCCATACAACCTGTGTTTCTGCCCTTTCCACTTAAAACTTATAAACTGCTTCTGATGGTTGGCATAATAAGTACCCAAATTTTGTAGCCATTGAATTCCTAAGACCACATCTACTCCTCGTAATGGAACGGTGTAGAATGGAGATTCTAAATGAAAGTTTTTTATCTGTAGTTTGACTTTATGGCATTTCCCTACTTGCTCAATCTTCTTACCATTGGCCACCATTACCTTCATATTAGGCATGGGGAAGGTAAAGATGTTAAGTCTTTTTGCCATGGTTGAATCTAGAAAATTGTGGGTACTGCCAGTGTCGACGAGAACCATTACGTTGTTATTCTTGATATGTCTTCTTAACCTTAAGGTTTGAGGTTGTGATATGCCTGTCATAGCTGATAATGACACTTGCGGAATAGTTTCGCCATTCACTTCTGGAGAGAACTCTAAGTTGTCTTCTAATCCCTCTATACATGAATCATTATTGTTAGCATCATTAGTTGCTTCACAACTGTATATATTTTTCGCTTTTCCATTTGCACATCTGTGCTTAGGGTCCCAGTTTTCACCGCAACGTTTGCACTTTCCCTCTCGCATTCTTTGTTTTTCCACACTAGATTTTTCTTCTTCACGAAGATGGTGTGGGACATATTTTGTGTCAACTATATTTTTAGATTGAGGAAATCTGTGTCTCGAATATACTTTTTCTAGTTTTGATAACCTTTCAAATTTCTTTTCAGCAGCTTTTGCTTTTTGCCTTGCTACTTCTACGGACGTAATTTCATGTAGTTCGAGCTCTTCTTGTATATGGATTTTAAGTCCTGAGATGTAAGACTGCATTAAACGAGATTCTGAAAATCCGGGTACTCGTGTTGCCAAGGTCTCCCATTCTTGAGTGTACTCATCCACATCTCCTTTTTGGCGTAATTTGATAAACGTTGAAAAGAGCTTTTCTTCTTTTATGCCTTGAAACCTTTTGAAGAATGCATCCTTAAATTTTCTCCAACTGATAGCGAGCGTCGTCTTTTTCCACCACATATACCAATTATATGCTTCTCCTTCCATTTTCATGGAAGCATGCTTAATTTTTTCGTCATCACTAGTAATGTCATAAATCTCAAAATATTCTTTCGCTTTATTAAGCCATCTGCTTCTTTTTCAACCTACATCGTTGGGTAGCTAAATTTTGAATTTTTTAATGATGCTAATAATTAAGAACAAGAGGATATTGATTGTAAATGCATTGAGCTACTTATTTAATGCATTGATCTTCTTGATGTGGGGGAATGGGTTTTCGATATATACGAGTTTCTGATCTGTGAAATTGTTTTGTTGGTTTTGTTCCCATGTTGAAATATACGAGGATTATTAGTAAACAACATCTATCTTATCATTTAGCTTATTAAAGAGTTCTGTCATCTTGTTCATTGCTTCGATATGCTTTTCTGTGGCCTCGTGATGATTTAGCCACATTTGTCTTTCTATTCGATTTGTTGTATCATGAATCTTTTTGATGTCGTTGGAGTGCCCTGCAACTGTACCTTCAAGATCGACTAATATTTTTCCGAATTCTTCGGAATTATTATTGATTTGTTTCTCGAGATCCACCAATTTCTTCTGGAATTCGGCCATCGACATTGATGAAGACATTGAACGTGTAAGAGGTGGGGAATATTTTTCTGTCAGATTTTCCCCTTTTTATTTTATTTTAAATAATAATAATTATTATTTTTAAATAAATTATATATATCTATATATATATATATATATCGAATTTAATTTTTTGAGTGGGCACACCCCCAGACACAATGGTTCAAAGTCCAAACCAAAAGAAGGGAAAAAAGCACGTGCACCTATGACTGCAGTTGGTCGGTATTACTTATGCAAACTCGGGGCCGAAATTAGCAAACTGATGTTTTATTGCGGTATTGAAGCGATAAACAACCTTTGTCTATAGCGCTACAGGACGGAAACAGAGGTAGTGGGTTGAAAGCGACGGGCGTGAAACCGAACGATGGAAGTAATATATATATATATATATATATATATATATATATATATATATATATATATATATATATATATATATATATATATATATATAATTATCAATTAAGCATATAATATATATTTTATATAATTTCAAAAAAAAAAACGTTTTTATAAATGTGCCCGTTCAAAATCGAAAAGACACATTGTTTTAGAGATATTTCGTTGTTACGTTAAAAATATTCTGCTTGCGGAGAAATGGCTGCCAAGTTGGAGACAACGGGGACAACTTGCAGCGAAGAATGGCGGATAGCTGCAACGGCGGATGGGGAATGATGGCAAGGAGGTGGAAGGATAGACGTTTGGGGGAGCGGTGATGATGGCTGACAGGGGCGGTGGAAGCAAGAGATGGGCGGAAGAAAGCCGCAGGGAAGTGGGGCACGAGTAGGGAGTTTGAGAGAAGGGTAGAGGAGTCGCAGGTGAGGGGGGGAAGGTGTATTATCGTGAGGGGGGCAGTGAGATATGCGTGAGGGAGGAAGGTTCTGGAGTATGGGAAAGGTAGGGGACTGGTGTGCAAATGCGTAGAATGGGAGGGGATGGAGTGATAAGGGGTGAGGGTGATAGCGTAGGGAATGAAGTGTAAGCGTAGGAGCTTGAGAGGGAAAGGGCTGTAGGGTGTGAGTGCAGTGAGGGAATGGGCGTGAGAGTGTTGGGAGGGAAAAATTTGCAAAAAATTATATATATATTTTTAAACCAAGGTTGCTTCCCACAAGCACTTGATAAAAAAAAATCTACAATCTGGAATTCTTGTAATTCCTTAATTCTGGGTGATCACACAGATCCCGAAGAGTGATGGCTCCGATACCAATGAAGTGTAAAAACTCTGGTAAACTTGATAAATATATATTATTGTTGATAAAAGATGAGATATGAGATGATTACAATGGGGAATCACTGAGGCTTTAAATATGGCCCATGGTGTCCCTTGGTGAAGAGGCATGATCTTTGATCATGCCCTTTCACTTAATAAAACCTAATATAACTATATCTAACTAATAATAAATAAAATATACATAACAGTTACCTTTCTGGTCCCTTCTTAGCCTCACAGATCCAATGGAGTGATAACATCTTGGTGACCATACTGGGGAACGAAGTGACAGATCCTTGCCAGGAAAGAATGAAAAGGATTAGACCAACAAAAAACAGGCACAAGAGGGTTGTGAATCCTTCACCTAGTGACTCCAGTGTCGAAAAATCCAAGGTTCATAATTTTCATGGAAACTCCACTTTTCAAGAAACTGTAATTTGAATAGAATTATTGGTGACTTCATTGTTGTCGAGATGAGTTATACTACAAGAAAAAATCTCAGGTATGCTCCTATGGATCGATCTCAAATTGCTAGATTTCAAAATCCTATGCCTTATGTTCACTGGTTTACACATCTCCCATATTCATAGATGAAAAGAAAGATGATGCTAATCTACATTTAGTAAAATTTTCATGTACATGCATGTAGACTGAGAGTTGAATTTCCGGAATACTGTCTCATGAAGGTTTTTATGGCTACTCTTTAAGACAAATCTAGGGTATGGTATGAAGGGTTACAAGAAGGAAGCTTATGTTCTCTTAAATATTTCCATAAGATGTTCTCCAAACATTATGTGAAGTATAATATTTCTTTATCTCTCTTACAAATCTGTTGTGATTATAGTGAAGATTTTATTGCATATCTTGAGGGTATTGATGATATCGAATGCATGAATGATGGAGAGATCATTGAAGCCTTCTATGATTTCTCCCTTCAACAACAATCTGAAGAAGCTAGTTACTTTGATACACAATATCATATTCAACATACAATAGCTTCCTTGTTTCTTGAAGATGAAAGAATTTTGCATCTTGATAGTCAAATGAAACCACATGAAATAAATCAGCTGTCTTGTGAAAATTTATATGCTCCTTATCTTGAGATTAAAGAAGATATTTAACATACTTGTGAATCTTTAGGAGGGAAATAAGACAATCATTGTTTCATCGAAAGAAAACAAAGAGTACTTCCTCCTTTGACTAAAGAAGAAATAAATCAGATTCTAAAATTGCAAATATTCCATCCATTAAGAATGATGATGTTATTATACAGTCTTTCTAGTTTTGAAGTGATTATGAAGAGGAGAGAAATGATAAAGAAGAAGTTTTTTTAGAGCCCATTGCAAATACAAATCTTCTTCAAGGTTCAGATAATGAAAAGTCTGCTGATGAAAAGAAGTTTATCCTAGATCCCGTAAATGTGGACACATATGTTGTTAAAAATATTATGGAGGATACTTTTGCTAATTTGTTACAACCATATGGTAATAATGATTACTCATCTCCTTTTGTTGATCCAAAAAATTTAATGCTTCATGATTTTCAAAATATTTTGGGTAGTCTTTTGCAAGCATTGGAGAAGATGAATGTTATCTTGTTTTTCAGCATAAGTCTTGGTTTGAATTTTTATTACGAGTTTCCTACATATAGATTATCCTACCTGCTTGAGGAAAGTGGGAGCATAATTTTAGTAAGTATCCATATGATGAATTGGTTACACTGGAAGGATCATTCCACCTAATTAGCAATTGTGCAGCAAATTAGAGTAGTTTGGTATCATTTCAGTTTGATTTGATTTCGTTTTCAGCAGCAAGTTTCTTTCAATTTCAGTTTTCTACAAAGTGTGAAGTAGAGAATCATCGAGGCTTGGAGCCTGAGGTAAAGGCCATAAGGTTTCGTTGGTTTTTTGTTGTTTTCAAAAGTTTTCATGTTGAGATTTCTTATATTAAATTTGGAGAAAATCTCACACTTGAAAATTTGGCGGAAATTCCGACGGCCAATTTGTCGCTATTCTGACACATAGTCGTCGCAAGAGCGACAGTTCGAGGGCGGGCAAAACGTGGTTTTCCATATTGTCGCAGTTCCGACGCAATTAAAAAGTGTCGCACTATCAAAATTTTTTACGTTGCTTCCAAACAAGCGTCACTCTTCCGACGTTTCCCAATCCGTCGCACTTCCGACCTTTGTAAATTGTCGCACTTCCGACGAAATGTGGTCCGACGTTTTGAACGTCGCTCTTCCGAAGTTTGTAAACTGTCACAATTACGACGAAATGTGGTCTGACGTTTTGAACATCGCTCTTCTGATGTTTGTAAACTGTCGCAAGTCCGACGCAATGTGGTTAGACATTTTGGACGTCACTCTTCCGATGGTTGTAAACTGTCACAATTCCGACGAAATGTGGTCCGAAGTTTTGGACGTCACTCTTTCGATCTTTGTAAACTGTCGCAATTCCGACGAAATGTGGTCTGACGTTTTGAACGTCGCTCGTCTGACGTTTTTATACTGTCGCTCTTCTGACGTTTTTAATCTGTCGCAATTCCGACGCTTACAAGGTGTTGGTATAGCGATGACAGGTTCAATTTAAAAAAAAAAAAATGAAACTTTAAAAGAGGAAAAACGTTGTTTTGAATATATTATATGAAGTAAAACAGTCCATGAAGTCATTACATTTTCACATCTGAAGATTGGAACCCAAATATCCATCCAGAAAAGTGGAAGTCCCACCCCAGACAATGATAGAAAAATATCCCATGTCACATACAGGGACATGATATAAAACCCAGTAACGGTCCACATGGAGATTATCTACAAATCTGAGAAAGCATCCAAATATGCCCGAGGCATCTATAAGAAAGTGAAATAGCGGTATGTAGAATAGTAAAGCAACAGATAGAGTATCGACGTCATTGTTCCAAATACAAATTAAAGTACCCAAAACCCTGCAACAGAGAAAAACGCTAATCATGTGAGGAGTGTGATATGTCCAAAATATAAAAAGACCATCAGACCATATCAATAAACCAGCAACATAGACCAGCATAGCTAGTTTTGAAGGCAGAGTGATAAACATTAATCATTTTTTTTTCACAAGAGAAAAAACATTGTTTCGAATATATTATATGAAGTAAAACAGTCCATAAAGTCATTACATTTTCACATCTGAAGATTGGAACCCAAATATCCATCCAGAAAAGTGGAAGTCCCACCCCAGACAGTGATATAAAAATACCCCATGTCACATACAGGGACTTGATATAAAACCCAGTAACGGTCCACATGGAGATTATCGACAAATCTGAGAAAGCATCCAAATATTCCCGAGGCATCTATAAGAAAGTGAAATAGCAGTATGTAGAATAGTAAAACAACAGATAGAGTACCGACGTCCATTGCTCCAAATACAAATTAAAGTACCCAAAATTCTTGAATAGAGAAAAACGCTAATCATGTGAGGAGTGTGATATGTCCAAAATATAAAAATACCATCAGACCATATCAATAAACCATCAACATAGACCAACATCGCTAGTTTTGAAGGCAGAGTGATAAACATTAATCATTTTTTTTTCACAAAAGAAAAAACGTTGTTTTGAATATATTATATGAAGTAAAACAGTCCATGAAGTCATTACATTTTCACATCTGAAGATTGGAACCCAAATATCCATCCAGAAAAGTGGAAGTCCCACCCCAGACAGTGATAGAAAAATACCCCATGTCACATACAGGGACTTGATATAAAACCCAGTAACGGTCCACATGGAGATTATCGAAAATATGAGAAAGCATCCAAATATGCCCGAGGCATCTATAAGAAAGTGAAATAGCAGTATGTAGAATAGTAAAACAACAGATAGAGTACCGACGTCCATTGTTCCAAATACAAATTAAAGTACCCAAAATCCTTGAACAGAGAAAAACGTTAATCATGTGAGGAGTGTGATATGTCCAAAATATAAAAAGACCATCAGACCATATCAATAAACCAGGAACATAGACCAGCATCGCTAGTTTTGAAGGCAGAGTGATAAACATTAATCATTTTTTTTTCACAAGAGAAAAAACGTTGTTTTGAATATATTATATGAAGTAAAATAGTCCATGAAGTCATTACATTTTCACATGTGAAGATTGGAACCCAAATATCCATCCAGAAAAGTGGAAGTCCCACCCCAGACAGTGATAGAAAAATACCCCATGTCACATACAGGGACTTGATATAAAACCCGGTAACGGTCCACATGGAGATTATCGACAAATCTGAGAAAGCATCCAAATATGCCCGAGGCATCTATAAGAAAGTGAAATAGCAGTATGTAGAATAGTAAAACAACAGATAGAGTACCGACGTCCATTGTTCCAAATACAAATTAAAGTACCCAAAATCCTTGAAGAGAGAAAAACGCTAATCATGTGAGGAGTGTGATAACCATCTGTAGAAACCTAGGCTCGCTTGTACGATCAGGCTCACTTGATTCGAAAATTGGTAACCATCTGTTGCATCCGAGATGTAAGGTTCAGGCTCACTTGTTTCCATTAGTAGCCTGCTACAGCATCCACCCTGTTCATAGAAAAAAGGTTCCTGTACTAGATATACAGAGAAAGAGTATAATACGTAGACCATATAAACATGGCTCTATATTTCAAAAAACAGGTTTAAAATAGAAACAGGGCAACATTTTTTTTTCTAAGTAAAGTTAATCTATTAACAGTGGGAATAAAATTACACCGAAGTCAAAATCATTGCCCAGACTCATGGAAAATTTTTCATCAAAAAATCAAAAAATTAAGAAGACTGCCCTCATACGGGGAAACCAGTCTTGAACGTTTAATTTACAGAATTCAAAAATATTACAAAGGTCCAGCAAAGTAAAATAATCTAAAAGCAGCCCAATTAAGTGGGTCGCGAAGCAAGAAAAACAAATTAACCAAACTACTCCTCCGACTCCTCGACGATTCGGCACCATCCTTCGGAAGGTCCAGGATCGCTAGGTGCTACCTCCACATTCATGCCATGGCTCCCCTCCTGAAGGCCCGAATGCTGGCCGGCTTTTTCCGAGCTCAGACCCATCGGACGGGTGCATTCTTCCTCTGTTTGGGCCTCCTCGCGGAAAACCACAGTGACTGAAGCTGTAATTCGTGGGAGGTTGAGAGAGAAATCAAAGGAAAATTGCGCAGTGCGCATCGTGGGAGAAGGTGAACTAGCGGTGAGGAAACTAGGAGTAGGGGAATCCATACGGTGGCCAGATCCTACAACCCGACCCCGCCCACTCCTAGTATTTGGATAGCGACCTGTGTAATAATCACCGGACTGGCCGAAAGAGAACTCGGTTGAGGGGTTGGAGGGAGCGCGCAGGAGTTGACCTCTAGTGCTCCCCTTGCGGCAACGCATCCTTTGACGCACGTGAGGCATGGGTGCAGTCTCACTAGTAGTGGGCACAAGAGGAGACGGAGAAGCAGAATTCCAAGAAACAGAGGAAGACAGACAAGGACCAGACCGAGAGAAATGCAGATATGCAGCAAGGTCTACGCAACAGTTCAGCTGGCCACTTCTCCTTCTCATCACAGTGAGCAGGCAGTGTAACCCATCAACCGGCTCGTCTGAAAAACCATAGCGAAATGCCATTTTATCGACCCGACTGCAATGCAATCGAAGGACGCCCGTCATAATTAATCTCTGATAATTAATGAGAGCCGAAGGCCGGATCATATTGGAGCATGCGGAATTGCTAACAGGAGTGGAGGTCTGATCTTGAACAGTGTTAAAACTTAATGCGATTAGATGTGAAAACCTTGGAACTTAATTGAACAACGTTAAAACTTAATGCGATTGATATGAAATCGCCACATCCATGTCCCATCGCCTTAAATGCCATCGAATGCACCCGTAGCCGGGAGCAGGGCAAGTTCTGATTGAGGACATGTGGCAGAAATTGATTGGAGTGGATCTTTGTTTGGGCCACTCACGCAGTGGAAATCCAGACCCGAAAAAGATTAGGGCGAATTTGATAAGAAATTCGCGTCACAACTCTCCCTCCGTAAGCCAGCCCAACTTTGGACCCGAAAAATATTAGGGTGGAATTCATTTGGTTTTCACGTCACAAAATTGGCCGACATCAGCAGGCTATTTTCGAATGCGAATTTGGTTTGAATTATGGTTTATCGCCGTTTGAAGTCTGGCAGGCTCAACTTAAGAACAATTTTGTTTGATCCCATCTTATAAAATTTGTGTTGGTTTTCTTTGATAATATACATATTTATAATAAATCATGGAAATACCACACTAGTAAACATGTGGAAAAGTTATATAAATTATTGAGAACAATCATTTTTATGTAAAAATATCCAAATGTGCTTTTGAGAAATAAGAATTTGAGTATTTGGTTCATATTGTTTTAAAGGAAGGAGTAAGTTGGAGCCTCAAAAGATGCAAGCTATTACAAAATGACCTATTCCTAAGAAAATCAAGGTTCTTAGAAGATTTTTTAGACTTACATGATCAATATGATGATAATTATGATAATTTCACAAAACAATCACTAGCTATTTTGAGGGATGAGATATTAGAACTTCAGCTTGATGAGGATTTTTTAAGAGCTTTATTTCTTCTTTTGAAATTAAGAAAATATTCTCCCAAACTGAAAATATGTGTTCTTGAGATAATTTCTGAAAATTATGAAAATGAAATTAAACTTTTGCATTCTCAAATTCAGTCATACAATTTCCGAAATCCTAAAGAATTCTTTGAAAATCTTCCTTCTCCTAAGCAAGAAGAAATTGTATTATCTTTTGACTTGCATATTGAGGATTATTATTCTTTAAAACACAAGACAGAATAAATAGTTTCAAGGCTTAATATTCAGAATACAACTGAGCAACCAGTCATTGAATGCCTAGAAGTAAATAACATACATCATACTTTTATTGATCCTATATCATATTATATGGAGAATATTTTTAGCCCAAATTTGCAAACATGTTTTCTCTATAAGGATCAAATACATCAAAAGTGGCCTTTACACATCATATCATTTATTATAAAGGCACATGATCATAATATACTTCCAATTTTGATCACAAGCAATCAAGTTATCCATTTATTGTTACAGCTACTTGATTGGCTTCATTGGCATTTTTGTATTACCTAATTCAATAAGATTTTTAGTAGATTGAGTAGGTAGATGAGTGCCAATAAGCTCAGAATTTTGAGCATTTTTTTTTTAGTTTTCAATTTCAGCTAGTTTTTCATTAAGTTGGTTTGAAAACTTTTGTGTGTTGTTTTAGTTTCAGATCAGATTTCAGTTTGCAGAAGACAGAAGACATTTACAGGTTCACCAAGGTCAATGGATGAGGACAACTGACCTGCTGTTCTTGACTTTTCACCAGGAAAAGCCATCCCCAAGTGGAGCTAGTGTTAGACTCCTATACCAATAGGTGTCATATTTCATGATTGACTTGATGGGCTATGTAATATATTCATACCTTTTCTTGTTGCAAAGGTTTTCCATATTATCAAAAAATCAAAAAAATTTAAAAAATGTAAAGAGGGTATACCCTAAAAGAAAAATCAAAGGATAAAAAGAATAAAAATGGCCAAAAAAGTAAAAGAAAATGAACCCCACCAAAAGAAAGGCCAAGGAAAGTGTGCAAGTCTAAATGCCACTACTTTTTTCTCTTATGTAATAAATAAAATTGTGTGCAACTTGTATCCTATGCCACAATTTATGAATAGTCAAACAGTTTAAGCTTGGCTATTTCATCTTTCAATTTCATGTTTTAGAGATATAGAATAAAATCTGACCAAACTGTTTAATCTTGGCAGATAAGTAGATAGGTAGAGTAAATAAAAGGAGCTCAATAGCTTAATCTGAGCCCTTGGATGTAATAAGGTTAGACTTAGATAGATTTATACATGTAAAAGAAAAGAAAGTGTGATAAGGGTTTTCCAGTCTAAGTGCACCCTAATAAAGAAGAAAAAATGGTAGAGTAAAGTAGATAGGGTATGTAGATGATGTTGCAGAATTGCATGTGATGGAAAATGACTCTAAATGTGTTAATATTTACTTTCATCACAAAGTGCAAAGGCAGACACTATACTGGAAGAAATTCAAAGCAAAGCAAAGTCAAAGTTATTAACTTCCCTTCTCATATTCCCCTAAAGATTTCACTAATTTCCCCTAAGTACTAAGGTATTTGAAAATTAGAGGGGCTCAAGGCATTTCTTTGACTTTTGGAGGGACCGGACCCTTGACCCAATAATTGGAAAAGCCTAAGTACTTGAAGTCATTCTTCATAACATTCACTCATTTCTAAACATCTTTTCCTAAGTAAAATCCCATTTTACTTAGGAAAATTATGCATTATTTCATAAAAAACCTTCAAAATCACATTTTATTCTAAGTCTAAGTGATGAAGTGATTATAATGCAATTTGCTTTTAAATCTTCACTTTCTTAGTTATATTAATGTATTTTGAGTTTACATTGTCCCCTTGTCATATTAACATTGATTTTATGTATTAAATCCTTACAAAAATAACCTTCTCCTATTATATATAGCTCCTTTTTATATAATATCCCCAAAAACCCATTAATAAATTTTAGCCAAAGTTATTTATTCCCACATGTTTAAATAAAAAACCCACTTTATGCCCCCTTTCGCTAAATATATCGTAATATTAAATTCCGCCCCCTATGGTAATTAGATTAATCTGATTTAATTATCATATAATAAAAGTATATTGAAAAAATAATTAAAACATGTTTTATTATGTGTTTTAATACACAAATAATTCTTCCCCTGTGTATTTTAATCCCTCGACTCCCTTTCCCAAGGTTAAAACTATAAACCCTTTGTAAAATCCCTAATACCTCCCTTAACCGCTAACCTTGGTTAAATCATTTCCAGATCACGTTCCTACATTTTTATAAAAAAATTGATTAATCCTCATGATTAATTAACTCCACCAATCAGATTCCCCCCGATGAGATTAATTAACGTTTAATTGTGTCGGGCCCTCCATATTAAATCCCTGTCACTTCCACGTCCCCATCGCCGTTCGATCAACCCATCTAAGATCAACGGTTATTAATGATATCGCTATCCATCCGCGTCCGAACAATAACGCGCGATGGCCCGACGGTTTTCAAACAGTGCCATGTCACGCGTCAATCATTCTATGGAATCGCTCGCCCTCTGCCCAAAACCAAATTTCCCCAAAAGCGGTGCGATGGAAACTGCTTACCGCTTGCCTCCCATGACTCATCCTCCATACCTGCTGACGTCATCCATTAAATAAATAAATAAAACCCCGTCACCCTTTGGACTTTGTGAATAAAACAATTTTGCCCGCGTCATTTTCATTATCCTGTGAACGACCAAAGTCTCATGCAGAGAATTTCAAAAACAAACTGTCAAGTGCCATCAACTGTATTTTTGCTGAAGAAAATTGCATACCAGTAATCCAGAGTTCGTACGCCATAGCCTGTACCTGTTTAATCACTGTTCATCTCCCAAAAAATAGGTATTTACCTCAATTCCCATTAAAACTCTTTGAAATCCTAGCTTTTGTTTTAAATTCCGCACGAAAGACAGAAACATAGTTCAATTTGGTCTTGTTCAATCCCCAGAATTGTAAATTGCATTCCCAAAACTTGTAATTGTGTTTGTTCTTCACAAAAACCCGAAATTCATTTCTGAATCCACAAGAACCAGAAATGGAGGTTCCAGTGGCTCTGAACGTCGCACCTTTGAATTCCCCTCACAGAGATTTAGACTATCTTCCCCTAGCAGATAGAAATTTTCAAATTAAAGACCACGTTCTTAGTGATAATCCTCTTCGAACCTTTTTCCGCTGCAGAGATAACTTTATAAACAGTTATGATATTATTGGATTATGGGAATCCAATCTCCCCATGTATCTTCTCCCCTCAGTCCATATTTTTCCTGAGTTAATTCATTACTGCCATGCAAACTATGACCCCAATCAAAGATTAGTTTTGTCCCTGAGTCAGAACATCCTTTTCCCAATCACTACTCAGTCGATAAATGAAATGCTGCAATTTCAACCTGGTCAAGCCCTCACTCCCCTATCCATGGGAGAATTACTTGAAAATTCTACCAATTTGTACCATGAAGAGTTAAATTGCATTTGTCAAACCTTCATGTTACCAGAGCATCAGCCCAAAGGCCCTCCCCCCTATGGTTATACTTTTTTCACTGATGTGGGCAGGCTTATTCTAAATATGATATCCTTTATCATGGGTTTCAATACTAGTGAATATGTTGATAAATTAACCCTAGTATTGTTTTCTATATTTACCCCTGCTGTCAAGTATGATTTTGCATCCTACATTGCTGATAAAATCCATGATTAGTTCATGAGATTTGAGAATGAAAAAGTGTTCAAATATTCTTCTGTTATATATCATCTCATGATTTATTACCAATCAAAAAGTTTCCCTTTCCATGTTCAGAAACTTGATGCCAAATGAAATCCTAGGTCTGTGATATTTTGGTTTGCCATCACCCATAATTCCTCTAATTCTCCTTACTCCTATAATGAGTTTATTGACCTATTTGTACACCCTGCAACCACTTTGTTAATAGGAGTTTCCCCTCCTAGAGTCAATAATGAAATCAAGAAAATTCTAAAGCTCTCAAAACAATATAGGGTAGGTGACTGGTACTTGTATCAAAATCACACTGAGATCAGAATATATGGATGTGAATTGTGCCCATTAAAGTTGCCCAAATATGTCCCCATGAGACTCTTTGCACTAGAGTATTTCAGGCAGATGATTAACTCAAATATAGTTCATTTTTGCAATGCAAAGAAAAAGGCTCAACTCAGGATCAAAAGTCAATTAGGTCCCTTTGTTTGTAACTCTAGAGATGCTAGAAAGGAAGCAGAAAGAATCTTAGAAGAATATCTCAGATTACAAAAAAGTTTTTACTGGGTGCCTTATGACCCAAATAGCTTTATCTATGATAGAAGAATGAAAAATAAACTATCACCATACATTCATCACAAAATTATAGAAATTGAACAATATGCCAATATGGATGAATGGATGGAAGGAACATTGGTAGAACAGGATAGTGAGTAGGTCAATGTTGAAAATGTAATGAAAGACTATGAGAAAATACTTGAACTAGACTCTTTTGGACAGGTGCAGATACCAGGTATTGGTCCTTCTACAGGGACTTCTCATCAAAATTTACAGGAGATCAGTGCATTGGCCACAGTACAATCTAAAGGAAAAGAAAAGGAGCCTGACATACAAGTATTTGAAAAATTCACAATGACAAAGCAACCTGAGAATTCTAAAGAATAGGGTCAAGTGCAAATTCCTCCTATTCAGATCAATGAGCTAGAAATTTCAATTTTACAAACTCCTATCAATATAGAAAAAGGCAAGAAGAGAGATGCTGAAGTTGCTACCCTTGTTGGTGGATCTTCAGAACAACCTCATGCTAAAAGAAAAAACTTAAATCCTCTTCCAGAAGTAGATTTTGTTCAGGAAATTCCTGATAGCCAAAGAGAAGATTTGGACAGTCAACAAACAGGTACAGTCAGTGGGGCATCCACTACTTTACAGAGAAAAGAGCTGCAAAAGCAACAGAGTGTTGAAATATCTTCTTTCAAACCACCAGTTAAAGATGCAGGAGATATAAAGAAAACCTTTATCAATATAAAAGCCAAGAATGATCCACTAAGACTCCAGGTTTAAAATCAGTATTTGAAGATGGCTCCTAAGAATCAAGAAATATTGATGTCAGCTTATGACATTCAGCAAGGCAAAATGATAGTGAGTCACTTCAAACCAAAAGTGCAGCAGCCTCAAACAGCTGCAGATTATGTTAGAACAAATTTTGAAGTCTTAGCAAAGGATATTCATCCTTTAGATCAGATTGAGTTACATAAGCAGATTGGTGAAATGATCTATTCTACTCTGACCGATAAAGCAATGGAAACTTAGAAGTTGCAGGATTCTTTGGAGAACACTAATGCACAATTGCAGCTTGAAAAAGCCTCTTCTCAGGCCAAATACAACAGGATAAAGACATTGGAGGAAATAATCATTGGATTGGGTCAGAATCCTAAAGATGTCAAAGGTATAGAGGCCCTAATCAAGAAAAAATATGATGATATTGCAGCTTTGAGAAAGCAGTTGAAATTGCCAGCTTCAAGACATCCACAAACTGAAGAGATGATAAAGAAAAATTCTGAAGAAGAAATGATGGACTTGCTTTTGAAACTGAATGAGCAACTAAATGAAACAGAAAAAGAGCTTGAATAGGCATTAAAGAACAAGCAGTCTACTATTCCAGCATCAACAACAGAGGAAATTACAGGTACAGGTACATCCACAACAGGTTAGCCAACAAAGCTATCACAGGTAAATACTTCCAATTTGAGTTCTGAAGAATTAATAAAGTCAATGAATGAATTAAAACTTCAAGTAACATAACTCCAACACACAAAGTTACAACTTATTAATTTAGAACAAAGATATGATCTCTCAAAAATGAGTGTTACTGATAAAACGAGAGAGGTCAAAAGATTAGAAAAATTGGTTAAAGCATTGGAAAAGGATCTCACATTGGAGAAACCTTTAAAGGAAATAAATGAAATTATTTGGGACAACATTATCCAATCAATAAAGGATGTCAGGTCTTCAATTTAGATTATGTATGAACATAATGATTTATTCAAATTGGTTATAGAAGAAGTTCAAAGTACAAGAGAAGAATTGGGAAATAGGCCTGAGGAAGCCAATCAACTCATACAGTTTCTAAACACTCAAACCAGACACCAACTTGCAGAACTTGGTATTCAGGACAGGACCGGAACAATTTTGGAAATAAAAAGAGTTTTTACTAAGAGAACCCTTATGCATAATCTAGAACGAAGGTGCTCAGATATGCAAGAAGAAATCATTGCCTTCAGAGAAAGATTTGATATTTTGTTGAAAAAAGGATTGCTCAGTCCTATAGTTTCAGAGGATAAACTAATGGACCTTGAAAGATATGTTGAAAAATTGGACAAGTATGCTGACAATCAGGCCAATTCTTCAACAAGTACATCAGAAGCAGTATTGCCAACAGGAAAAAATATTCATGACAGATTGGAAAATTTATTTTATCTTGAGCATGAAGTAAAGCATTTGTTTCCAATTCAACCTACCTTTTTCAGATATACTGAGGCTGATGAAACATTGAGAAAACTTCAACGGACCAGAATACCAGAAGATAAATGGTGGGAAGAACTGTTGGAACTTTTGTAAAATTGATCCTTATATGAAATTTTGCCTATTTACTTTGATTTTATTACATCCTGCCACAAGCCTAAATGTTTTATGATTCTCCAAAGACTCTTGGAAAATAATGCTTTCCAAAAATGATGAATATTATTTAGTATCCAACGAATCATGTGATTTTTGGCTTGGAAATCCATTTCCATTTTACTATAGGGATGCCTCCTTTGCTTTTCCTTTCCTTCTAGATAAAATGAAAGCATTTTTTTCTAATATTTCCCAAGATACCAACAAGAATATAAGCTAGGGAATGCCAATATCCTGGTATGGACACTACTAAGGTTAATGTGCCACCCAAGGATAACCATATTGTGATTATTTTTCCCACTTTTTGATATGGAAAGAACTAATCTCCATACCTATAGTCATTAAATCTTAACATAAATCCCAAGTATTTGAAATGGGTGCACTTGGTTGATTGTTTTTTTCTAACATATCTTCCAAATCATTGAAAGTGATGGTAGACTTGAGTAGGTTTACTTATATTCCAAATGAAACCAAAAATGATTTTAGAGCTCTAATGAGTCTTCACATACTAGTCCTATCTACTATATACTGCAAGAAATAGGATAACATCGTCCACCAATAGAAGGTGCATAGACAATAGTATATGTAAATGTGTGAGTGATCAAAATTGTAGCATTTTTTAAATTTTTTAGGCATGTATCTCTTGTTTTTCATCTTCCATATTCAAAAACTAATCACGGATTTGGGTCTTGATGCCATGTATATTCTAAATGGATTGGTATCCATACCTTTCCAGATGCCCCCACACCTGCGACCAAGTAAATTTTATTTTTTTAACATACTAGTTAAATAAATATTGTTGTAATATATTCTCTCTCTCTCTCTCTATATATATATATATATATATATATATATATATATATATATATACATTATTTTATATATAATTTGTTTTATTCTAAGTCATAGGCATA